>CAHIKZ030005567.1:3575000-3607500 GCA_903632075.3 Acanthosepion pharaonis
ATATATATATATATATATATGTATATATATATTATGGACGGGGTTGCATATGAGTGTGCATTTGCCTCAAAGCAAGCTTTAAGAAAATAAGAGAATTCTCAAATAAAATATCGATAAGAACATTTTCCTTCGCGTTATTTTGTAGATTAAATTTATACACAAAGTGTACAAATACAATTTACAAAATAGAATATCCGCATTTTCCTTGATAAAATTCATCAAGGAATAGAACCCGTCGGCAAAAGAAAATGTTTGACTTTTTTCAATTACACACGCACACACATATGTATGTGTGTTTGTATATACATATATATATATATGTATATTATATATATATATATATATATATATATATATATAATAAATTTGTTTAGGTTCAGGCGATGTTCTATCGAGCACTTTTTTTAAAAAAAAAGCGGGAAAAGCGGTAGATTCTTTAATCTGTCTACACACACACACACGCATATTTCTCTTGTTGGTATATAAATATATATATATATATATATATATATATATATATATATACAAACATTTATGTATAAACCGCTTTTAGAGATTCTGCACGCAAAACTATCTCCTCATTTGAGAAATAAAATGGAATATGGAAAAAAATCTCATTTGCTCATTTGAGGAAAAAATGGAATATGGAAAAAAAATTTTTCCACGATCAATGACCAGGTATTGCACTTTTATCAAAAAACTTTCAATTGCTATCTTTGAAATATTTTACTCTGATTTGAATTGAAACTTCATATCATGCGAAATTGGTCAATAAATAACAGATTTCTTAAACAATAGGAATATTAATATTATAATAGTACAAGAATTATATACATAGTCTGAGACGAAAATTAGTCATATAATGTAAAGCATAATAATCGATTCATCCCACAGCGCCAGTTCTTCTTACCAAACGTAGCCCACATGGCACTTCCCTTATATGTCAAGTATTTAATAGCAGGACTAATATAGAGGCATTTCCAAGAAGTTAAAATTATAAATTACCCTAGCTTAATTGAAGACAGATACCACACATTAGGCTCAGAGGTGGGACCAACAACAGAAATGATTGTTTACAATTCTGATATTGAATATATATAATAATAATAAATAATCGATTCTCCCGTCGGGTTCGACGTATGAGGATCAAGAAGATCAATTTCCTGGAAACTGACAGCCCGACACCGGCACACGAGATTCGATTAGAGTGGTGAAGGTTTCGTGCAGGATCATCCACACTTTTTGAAGGGCCGAATACAGAAACCTGGCTATAGAACCCAGTCTGTCCTGCTATTTTACCCATAGCTGGAGGAAGAAGAAGAGGATTCATACCTTTCCTAAGGGTATTATATATATATATATATATATATATATATATATATATATATATATATATATATATATATATACAGGAATACTTGATTAGTCCGAGTAATATGTATATTAAAAGTTACACATTAACAGAAAACGCATTAATCGAATACAATAACTCATAGGCAATTATGTATTTCGTCTCTCAAATTTTAGTCTCATTCGCAATTAATTCATAATTTGCGTACTTTTAATTAAAATATAGATAGATATTTTCTATTTTGTGAAATATTTCAAACATATCATTAGTATTTTTACCTATTTCTTAATAGACGTAAAATTATGCGTCTAATTAACGATAAAATATAGTTCCAATTTATACGATATTACATATTTATATCATTAACTTTCATCCTCGCTTTGAATAGTACTGCAACATCATTGCTTCGTGCACTCGCCATATATGTAGAGATTCTTGATAAAATTCAAAGAAATATCTTCAATTTAATTGTTCCTGTCCTTGCATTTCGCCATCAGTAAATTTCTCACCACTGTGACTTTTCTATAAATAATTTCACAGTAATTTTCTGATGCATTTTCCTCTATGGTACCTAGACATTTTGTATTTTAACGCAGTATTAGATTGGCAGCATTTTACAGCTGAAATCGATGTAACCGTAAGTTTTATGCTAACAGTTCCTTCTATAACACTTCTCGGTTGTGAAGCTCTCTTCCGCCTTCTTGCTTCACTGTCAACTTTGAGCTTCTAAAATTAAAATATAATTCCAATCCTAATCATCAATATTCTTATTGCGTTTTCGTGGCTTTATTGCCTTGTTGTGGGAAGAGTTTTTAAAAAATGATTTATTTATGGGCAAAATTATTCAATACCAGTAATAAACCTTATGTAAATATAAATCGACAGGGAGGTAAACACTGAGTTGCCACAATCACTTACATCTTTGAACGCAATCTTCAGGTCTGAAGATTTCGTTCAGGAAACAGACTTTGGTAAGATAAGTGGGCCTCGAATGTGTTCTTATTTCTATGCGTGTGGGTTCAAGTGTTTACAGAAAAATTGAATTCATTTATGAAGATTTCGAAGAGAAATCGTGAAAAAGAATCTTTATTCAATTTTGTAAACAAGATAAATATGCGGCGCGCTCCTTATAGATGAGAAGAGTTGTAAATATTTTTCTATTTGTAAACTGAAATGATTAATTGATTCAGTAATTCTTAATTATCTTATACGCCCAACGCCAGAGTGTTGGTAATTTATTTCAAACTATAATTTAATTTAAAATTAGATTACTGTTTCTATAAAGAGAAACATCATAATAGCGAAAGGCTGCACATAACAATCATCTACAGGTGGGGGATGTGATATATCTTCATATCTTAAAGCTTGTGAGATTAATTTCGGGATATATTATTGGTTTGCTCCTTAGGATTTGTAGTACTGGAATCATCATAGATAACGCATTTTAATTAATCATAAAATTAATCAAATTCATTTTCATGAAAATAAATGTGATTTAAATTTATAGGAGCTTTTGATGGAATGGTTACTATATAAAAGTATAAACGACTAATCTTGAATTGTTTCGTTGTTCAAACAGGGTAGATAAAATTGTATTTTATTTCGACCATAATTACAATGGAAACACGATATATATATATATATATATATATATATATATATATATATATATATATATATATATATATATATATATATATATATACAATACTTTTTGATAAAAGACGTAGTTGTCGTTGTATGCATTCTGGTGAAATGATATATTGATCTCAAAATACATCAGATCTTTTCCAGCTTGCTTACCTTTGTAGAAGGGATTTCTGAAAGGAATATACTATATTCGCACTGCATTAAAGTTATATTTAAATGTTGCAGAATTACCTTTGTTTGTAGCAAGCAGTGAATATCTATATAAGTATTGAAAATAAGCTTGGTGATATTTGCATATTAAAAATGTCCTCAGCAGAAGATATCATTGTTCATTGTTATAAAAATAGAGTTGTGTTCGGTAAACTTTTAAAAATACATATAATTAGCCATCAACAAATATTTACCATATAAAATCGCGTATCATACAAAACTTCGAAGGATAAATTTGAAGCTAATTTAAGAGGCTCGCGTGTTCCATGATATATAAAATTAGCTTAGATACTACGCCGTGGAGAGAATTATATATTCATTTACGGTACTTAAATTAGTTTAAAAATTGGGTCTTCAAAGGCCGCCTGATACACGATTAGTTAAGATATGAACGTATATTGAACAAACACCGGTAAAGAAAAGGATATATATATATATATATATATATATATATATATATATATATATATATATATATATATATATATATATATATATACACGGTGTCCCAGAATGTGTACATACTTTGAATCATTATAATGTATCCAGTTTATGTAAATAAGATTAACACAAGAGAAAGGATGAACATTTAAAACTTTGAGAGTAAAATATACAAAAACATAGAAAATTAAATTTTAATAGGATAAAAGCTACTTGGTGCAATGGTAGAATGTTCATTTAACGTTGAGTTCACTTAAGTGATCAAACTGGTTGCTGTTCTGTTCAATACACTTTATATATCTTGAAGAAACAGGCCTGGAAACGTCCCGTATCATTTCCTTCTTTATTTGATAATATTCTTCTTCAATTGCTACTCTCATTTCAGAAAGTTTTTCAGGTTTCCTACTGTAAACTTTGTATTTTAGAAACCAACACAAAAAGAAATCCAAGGGTGTCAAATCTGGTGATCTATGTGAGTATTCAACTGTCGCTCTTTTCCAGTCCATCCCTTTTGCATATTTTCACACGTATAAAAATGTATTACTAACTATTAATATTTAAAGTGTGTATACATTTTTGGGGGATACCCTGTGTAGAATTTACGGTTATATCTAGGCAGTTGGCCACCAGTCTAGTAATGCATGCAAATCTAAAGAGTCTAGTCAGCATAGCGAAGGGATTTTCCGAAAAATTACCATGAAAGTATTCGTACAAAATGCAAAGCCAGGCAACCTGACGCCGGTGGGAAAGTCACTGAAGCTGAGACGCTAGATCAGGTAAATATTATTACTGATTATTGTTTGGATTTTATCAAGGAGCGATAAACAAACGTTAGGAATAGCAAGCCATGTGTGTCAGCGTTATTCTATGCATGGACGATTGATAGACTTTTAGATATGTATGATAAATTATGGAGAGAAATATTGTCTTGCATGAAAGTGAAACAAGGTTCATAACAGCTGACAAAGTAATGGATTCATACCATAAAACTATAAATTAAAAATATCCACACACACACACACACACACGCAAACACACTCTCTCTCTCTCACACACACACACACACACACACACACACACACACACACACACACACACACACACACACATATATATATATATATATATATATATATATATATATATATAAAACCTCTCTCTCGCAGGGTATTCTATTACATCTTTATCGTTTCTTCCATGGAAATCTCTCGTACCAACAATATTTCATGATTCTGCCAGTACTTACCTTCACGGTTACGACTCGCGATGCAACTTACATAGTAGCAAATCACCCACATTGCCTCACTAGTATTAATAAGTTCAATTCAAACAGGTTCTTTCCGTGAATCACTGCTCTGTGGAACAGACTCCCAACAAGATTTTTCCCTGATCTCTACAATTTTAACGTGTTCAAGTCTAGAGTTAACACTGACCTTTCCATCTGAAGCATATAAACGAGATGTAACGTGAAGCTCTGCCTTTTTTTAAACAAATAGAAAGGCACACAGCTAAAAACGCAGACACAAGCAAAAACACACGTGGACACACAAACACACGCGCACACAGACACGTGTATGCGCACGCACGCACGCGCGCACACACAAACACGCACACACACACACACATATATATATATATATATATATATATATATATATATATATATTCAACAACATCATTGATAAGACATATATAGTCTTGAAACAAAATATCTTTTTTTATATAATTTTATAACATATTTATTTAACTGATACAAGTCTTAAATTATATTTGTTCTACATATTTATTATAGCATTCTTTAAAGAATAGCATTTTCTTTGTTATTAGAATTCATTCCGTATACATTTTCTTTGTTATTAGAATATATATATATATATATATATATATATATATATATATATATATATATATATATATATATAGAGAGAGAGAGAGAGAGAGAGAGAGAGACAAGGAGAGATTTGTATATATATATATATATATATATATATATATATATATATATATATATATATATATATATGAAAATATAACTGACTGTACTGTTTGTTTGTTTTCAGAAATTCTGTCAATGAAACGTGAAATACTACTAAAATTTAATTATACTATATGCATAATGCCAAATCTTTTTCGGAAAAATGGACTTCAGTATTAGAATCAGTTACAGTGTGAGCGTACGTTCACGTGTGTGAATGTGAATGTCTGCATTTGCGTGTGCGAATATGTGCCTTTTTTTCTCGGGTTTATGTATAAAATAGAACATTTTATTATTATTTGCTTTTTGATTGAAAAATAAGTGCTAACCAAGAAGCTATTGTGATAAATTACACACATTTCTGCTGAAGGTCTTACAGTTCCCATTTTTATCTCTGCTAATTTTGATTTACAAAAATGTTTCAATTTTATGGCATATTTTTTCCGATATATGATCCAAATCTAAAACGGAACAAAACCTAACTGAGAATAATCCTTTATAAATATTTAAACACTTAGCAGATCAAGTTTTCCACGTAAAGTATCTCACGAAACATATTTCAATTTTTTTACATGGAATATTTTAATAATATATTTTTTTATCTTTTGCCTATTCCGTGTCCTGTGTAATCATAGCCTCTGGACTAAAACGAGATAATGCCTATACAAAAATTGTATCTGGAATATAACATATAAAAAAATTTAATTACATATAGCAATGTGTAGAATTTACCAGATCTCTTCCATAATATTATAACCCCTTTGGATATCTGCATTTATATATATATATATATATATATATATATATATATATATATATATATATATATATATATATATATATGTCTGTGTCTCTGTGTGTATCTGTGTGTATGAATCTGTGTGTGTGTGTTTGCATTTAATCTACTTGCATCATTCATACCGTTTCTTAATCTTCAATGCCATATTCACGACGTTTCGCTCGTTGTACTCTCCGACATTTTTCAGGTGATTTACTTTCGAATTTAAAACCAAACCCTTTTTTTTTATCCAGGGGGATAGGAGCCCCAAAGTATATAACCTGAAGAAGAACGTAGCGCTTGCTCGAAACGTCGAGAATATACTAAAAAGTGTACAGCAATTTGAACGATGTAAATATTTTAAATAGTTACAATAATTCATGTCATAAATGTTGACAGATTTATTTATATAATAAAACACGCGCATACAGTGGTTGGAATGTCTTTTAATTTAATTCAGAAAAAGTAGCATTATCATCAGGGTTGTTGGCACTTACCGTATTTTGTTGAAAATAGACGATTCACTATTGAAGCTCGTATTTTTTGAAAAAAGAATAGGTTTTGAATATCAAAGTATGTTTGAAACATACCCAATCGAATTTGGATAATAAGTCTTCAGGAAAAGGATCTTGAAAGATATATTATTTCTGTAGTAGAAATAAAATATTGATGATTTAATTCATGAATAGATATTAATAAATATTTAAATAAAAAAATGATATGTGATAGATTACTTTCCCAGAAACATAAAAAGTTGAACAGGAAATTTATGTTACACAAAATAAAGAAAGAACAATGCCGGTAAATATATTGAATAATATATGAAATTGAAGAACTCATTAAGTATTGCTTGAACAAAGATAAAATATAACATATATATTTCTAATTTTTCATGAAAGTTTCCGTAAAAATATATCGAAAAGTAGTTCATAAAAATTCCCTTAAAGTCCTATTGAAAAGGACTTTCTGAAAATTGATTGGAAACCTACTGAAAAGAAATTCTTGAAATTTCCTTGAAAGACATACTGAAATATTGTAACGTTCATATAATTAGAAATTAGAAATGAAATTAACTATTATAAAATCTTTACAATTTTACTGATGGAAATATTCATCAAAATATATAACCCATTCTAAACGGATTCAGAGAAATAACAAGTGACATTGATTTGATTAATTAACAACAAAAAGAATAATCAACAACAAAAAAAAACAACAAACAAACCCGGTGAATGGAAACAAACAGGAGTAGTGGTGAAAAAACTCGACCAAAATCTCAATAAAATATCTATACACAATAAACACAAAATTCGGTTTCATATAAGTAAATAATGATAAGCAATTTGTCGCATATTGAAAGATTATTAAAACTGAAAAAAATAAAAAGGCATTTTTTTATTGTTTGTGGTAGTATTCACAGTGGACTTACGAATTCATTGCATTATGAAAAACTAATTCTACAAAAAAAAAAAAAATTAAAAAAATCAAATGGTAAAAATAGTTTACTCTCACGGTTTGAGTATTGGAAATTACGTTTAGTATACATACATACATATATATATATATATATATATATATATATATATATATATATATATATATATATATATATGTGTGTGTGTGTGTGTGTGTGTGTGTGTGTGTGTGTGTGTGTGTAATCGATAACGTCTTAACATGAGAAATCATATAGTGCAAATAATATTGAGAAAGGTATGGATGCATTATTTCAACCACTCAGCTATGCGTTAAGTAGCAGGACAAGCTGCTTTCTAAAACCTTGTTTGGCATCCTGTATACGGCAGAAATGAACAGTAAACTGCTGCTGGAAAATTTTTATAAATCGAAAGCGGCATAATTATCTATGTGTGTAACATTTAATTGTCTGACCCTGTCCATTATTCTAACACATAATTTCCAGTGAGTTAAAGATCTGTGTAGCGGTTCGATGTGGGATTCACTAAGCTCTTGATTCCTTGCGAGTACTGAACAGTCTCCTCAATGGTGTAGGGACATAAAACAAGAGAGATTTGATTCGACAATAAGACACAGAGAATACAATCAACAGAGTTGGAGATAAACGAGGAAGCTTTACGGAAGATAAAAATGAACTTATACTTGTAATAATAAGGTATTTGAGCATAGGTAAATACAAAGAACACGACTGAAATTGAAACTAGTCTCTCCGCGTTTGAATTTCAAACATTTATCCATGACACCTTACGTATACAACACCTGATATTTCTAAGCGACCACATATATAGGTACTGACACAGTTCGACATTGATTAATATCGGTGATCTTGTAAGAAACGATGTTTCAACTTGGTAAATACAGTATACAGGGGCCGACACTATGAAAAATGTACTTAAAGGTGTTTTTTGCTTCCGAGAGCTTTTGTCTTGATGAGTAGGTAGTTCAGCAGTAACTCTCCATTAATGGTATCAACATTGATTGATGGGTTTGTCTTTGATTTCATGTTTTCTTTATTTTTACTTCAAATTAGGCGACACATTTTCGGACATGACACACATTCCGGGATTTTTTAATGATTTCATCTTCGAACGTCTACAATATGCAAACTTTCTGCAGGCAAATTGTACCATGACCATTACAATTGAGTATCTTTACCATTCACTGCGAAAACGAATAAAATCCTGAAGAAGAATGCATTCAAAAGAAGTCATCAGTTTGGTCCAAAAGAAGAGAGAAGACGGGCTCAGCATCCGAAAGATCGCCGCTGAGATGAATGAAGCTATCGACGTCAATACATGCTAAGTACAGGCTATGAGCGGAAGAAGAAGAAGAAGAGAGGACGGAAAAAAAAACAATTTCCAAGAGAACAGAAAGAAAAATGAAGAGGAGTGTTACGAGGTTGTTATCATCTGGAGAAAATGTGACAGCGAAGAAAGTAAAGGAGAAGTGTGAACTTGACGTCAGTGTTCGAACTGTACGAAAAAAGCTACACGAAATTCGGTTTAAGTATGCTAAAATCAAGAAAAGGATTACACTAACGAGAAAACACAAGGAGGCAAGGCTGGGAAGCGCCAAAAGATGTATAAGAGACCATGTCGACTTCAAGAAAGGGATATTTACAGATGAAAAACGTTTTAAGTTTGATGGACCTGACGTGTGGTGTACATGGTCGAGAAAAGGTGAACCTGTTATTCTCAACAAGAGACAGATGGGAGGAGGAGAAGTCATGGTTTGGGGTATGGTATTTCCGAATGGAAACTTGTGGCTCTAGTGGTTAAAAGGACGTCAAAATAGCTTGAGCTACAGAGAACATTTGGAAAAGAGAGCCCTACCACTCATAGAAAAAGAAATGGGAAGTAATTTTATTTTGCAGCAAGATAACTGCAGCATCCATGTGGTCAAATAAGTGACAAATTGGATGTGTGAAACAAATATAACTACTCTGTAATAGCCTGCAAGAAGTCCAGACTTAAATTTAATTGAAAACATATGGGAAATGCTTGCAGAGCTTATTTACGACGGGCCAGAAATAACCAGACAGGCTGAACTGTGGCCGCGCATACAAGATGCTAAAGATAGACTGCTAGAAATACGAAGAGACGTTATTATCAATATGTACGAACATTATGAAGATAGATTGATAGAAATCGTTGAATAAAGTGTGCTGCCATAAACTATTAGCATTGTTTCTGCAATGTCCGAAAAATACTGTCGCCTGTGTAATGTAAAAATTTGTAAAAAGTAAAAATACTTCAAATTTGAATTCTGCTTTTCTATTTGTAGTATTGAAACAGTTTTTAAATGCCATTGCCATTACACTAAAACAGTACAGACTGATTGTGCTACCTAAAACTTAAAAAAATCTGTCTGAAAAATAGTGTCGGCCCCCTGTACATTGAAAGCAATAACAGCAGGTGTAACAGTGAATAAAACAAAGAGAATTTCTAACTGGATGCCAGGACAGTGAATGGGGGAGCTAGAAATATAAGACATAATGTATACAGGTTCAAAAGATAGGAAGTTGTGGAGAGTTATGATCGCACAGGGCAGGGCATGGCACGTAACAGAAGAAATGGAGTTAAGAAATAATGCACTTGAACATCGTTTCTAATTCTCTATTAAAGTTCCCGTGTGAAAAAGTCTGATGTTATATTCCTTAATTAGTTCTGCAGAATTATAATGAAGAAATATTATAATGATTTATTTTGTGTTTAGATTTTCTTTTATATAATTATTAGCTGAGAAGGAAAGAAAACTTTTTTTTAAAAAAAAAGCTAATTCTTTTTAATGAACTGCAAAGAACACTTATATTGCTCCCAAGCAGTTTTTGTAAACAAATTTTTATTTCTAATTTGATTATATCCGCAAACAAACAATGGTCTGCCTGTTGAAAGACGATTAATTTGTTTTGCTGTCTCGAAACCGTATAATAGTTCTTAATGACAATATTAACAAACAATGAAATGTATATTCGTGTTTATGTGGGCAACTGTGAAGTGTGTGTGGTTGTACGGAATGAAAGTTGTTGAAAGACGAACAGAGTTCATGTACGATGGCGTGCAAAAGTCACACAAACAAAGCTTTGTTTGAGACACACCCCATTCAAAATAAAATCGAGGAAAATATTTGAATTGATATATGTATGTGCTGAAACATTGATATATATATATATATATATATATATATATATATATATATATATATATATATATATATATATATATATATATATATATATATATATATATTTTATATATATAAAATATAATATTTTAAATTATGCTTCTTTTCATATGTGCACCAATCATATATTTACAAATACACACAGACACCACCACAAATATATATATATATATATATATATATATATATATATATATATATATATATATATGAAGAGAGAGAGAGAGAGAGATAGATAGATAGATAGATAGATAGATAGATAGATAGATAGATTGTTATAATTATATAGATATATTGTATATTATGTACGTTTATATATCTTTATTAGTCTAAACCTTATTTTAATTGATACACGTATTTATGAAACTAACCCTTTTATTGTTCAAAAGTGAAGATTGTGCTACCGACTGCTGGCAGCGCTGTATTACTTTGGTGGGACTTACTATGTCGAGGACGGTAATTATTAAATTCACTCTTTAAGAAAAAAAAAAGGATAGCTTCTGAAATACGTAAGTCATATCAGACTAATAGTTTGTAATTGAATTGAGACAAATGTGACGCCTTTCTTTCTTCGAAAAGATATTTTCATGTTAAATTATTTTCTATCGATGGAAATGTGACGTATGTTCACTTCGTCTCGTCATCCTTACTATGGAACCTTATATATATACAGGGGGCACAAGACATAACAAATAAAATACAATCATATAAAATCACACACACTAGAACATGGTACCGATAGACACACTTATACACTAATGCACACGTATCTGTGCGAATGTTTGTATTTATAATGCATGTGTTCCTTGAAAAATACGGACAAGGCTCATGTGTTAAAATATTGTGTTCCCTTAAGAGAGAAATTCATACTTCGTCTTTAATGAATGGATATATTGTTAAAAAGTATTGTTCGACTCGAGGTCTTGTGTTTTTTTTTTTTAATGAAAAATTTAAAATAGATCATGAAATTTTATTTCTGACAAAGAGAATATCTTGAATAATTACTTCAACCACCGAACTAGTCGTTGTCAAGGAGGCCGCCCTTACATCTAGACATTAACTCCATGTGGCCATGTTTAAAATGATAAAACAAAAAAAAACTGAAACGCAACATGTTTGTCGAAAGCTCAAATCCAGGCCAGGATATGTAAGTTGTCGCCATATTATATTTTCAATTTCCCGCTTGCGCGTTGGTGGTTTTGATGTTATCGACTACACAATAGAGTAAGCTCAATTGGGCAACGTCTGCGAAAAGAATAAAATAAAATGACGCAATTCACTTCGCCTGAAATTTAGAAACGACTGAATGTATTGCTTGGCATTCGCGATGGAATCTCCAATACGAACATTTCAGATTGTTTCGGTATCAATCTTAGGACAAGACAGAGGATAAGGAAAAAGTTGGATGAGTCTAATGTTGATTACGACGTGACGGCAACTTGGAAAGTCACTCTTCGCATTTTGACGAGAAAAGAACTCCCAAAATTGTTTATGATGACCACAGACCCAACTCAGAGGGCTACATCAAATACCTTGAGGATGTAGTCTTATCCTGAATCAAGAGACTGGCTGCTGGATGAAACTATGTCTGGCAAAATGATTTCGCACTATGTCACATAATAAAAAATAAAAAAAATACAATTAAAACAATAGCAAAAATATATTAGCCTACAAATGTTTTCTTTGTGAGTTAAATATTAAGTAGAGAAAGAAAAGAAAACAAAAAGAGTTTATATAACGGATAAAGAGAAAGTAAAGTGAAAGGAAGGTTAACTTTAAATTAGAATTGCAACAATCTGTCAAAAAAAGATCACGGAGTAAGCTGTTTAAATGGTGCTTATTTAAACAGCCTCATCATCATATAATCATTAAATCATAATAGTACTACTACTAATAATATATATGATATATTATTAGAAAATTATATATTATATAATATTATAAACAATTATTATATTATAAAACAAATAAAATATAAAAATAACCATATATATATATATATAATAAGAATATTATTATTAATATTATTATTATTATTATTAAAAATATTATTATAAAGATAACCATATGTGTGTGTGCGCTCGCGCGTGTGTGTAATAAAATATAATGAAAAATAGTAGTATTTACCGTACAGGCAAGGCGCTAGTCTTCCGCTGTCAGGACATCGATGGTACCGACATTTGTCCTCTTTTGGCAAACACCAGAGGGCCACTCGTGGTCTGTAAATAGTAATATTGCTGAAACGAATACGTCGGCGGTCCGACAGCGTGCTACCAGCAGTAAACGCTAGTGGCATGCCACCCAGTAGTAGATTGGTGGCTTGCGTGTAGTGTACCAGTTACATGACCTGGGTTTCAAATGTATGGTTTCTTCGGATGGTTTCTTCGGGTGGTATTGGCAAATTATGTATATGCCGCTCCCTTTCGTCATTTATAGACCTAAAATCTCAACAGGCAGATCCACAAAATGGTAGGAGAAGCGCAAGAGTAAATCGAAACGGAAGTGAAAATTTATTTATTGTTGTATTTACTCACATCCTGGTTCGAATTTTGTCCCAAATATATTTATTGAGCCTTCATTTTATACATTTTATGTGCCCGGGTATGTTCCTATGGCCAGTTTTTTTTTTCTCTATTGCATAATTTGCAAACATTTCTACCCATGCTGCAATACTTGAGATTTCTCAATAATATTCCATTTCACTTTAAGGCTTCTATTGATTTTTCTTTTTTTTTAGTTAGCCTATACAACTTAAAAAAAAAAAAAAAAATATAGCAGAAACCTGAGTCTTGTAACCGATAAATAATCCTGTTTTAATATTATGTAATCCATACGTTAAGTTATTTCGAGTTTGTGTAATTAGATTTTTTCTAATTAGTAATTTTAAAAATGTCCATTCTCTGGCCTGACGTTGTTCTGACCAACAGGCATACACACACACGCACGCGTACACACACACATATATATCTATAACTATAACTCTCTCTATCTCTCTCTCTCTCTCTCTCTCTCTCTCTATATATATATATATATATATATATATATATAAACTATATATATATATATATAAATATATATATATATATATATATATATATATATATATATATAACTATATATATATATACATACACACACATACAAACTGACAAACTGCAGACATATAGACTACATAAATGTTATATACCTCTGTGTTTTACAAATATATTTTAATAGAAACTATGTGTATGTAAATTTATACAGTAACATACACGTACAGGTACACACACACATATATACACACCGATATATATATATATATATATATATATATATATATATATATATA
The DNA here is from genome assembly GCA_903632075.3 of Acanthosepion pharaonis. Classification (NCBI taxonomy): domain Eukaryota; kingdom Metazoa; phylum Mollusca; class Cephalopoda; order Sepiida; family Sepiidae; genus Acanthosepion; species Acanthosepion pharaonis. Next base: position 3,589,390 of record CAHIKZ030005567.1, read on the forward strand.
TATATCTGTCTCTGTCGTCTCTGTCTCCGTCTCTATCCCCTCTCTCTCTCTCTCTCTATATATATATATATATATATATATATATATATATATATATATATATAAATAAGTTTGTTTTTTTTTCCTACACACACACGCACACAAACGCACATTCTCTATCTCTCTCTCTCCATATATATATATATATATATATATATATATATATATATATATATATATATATATATATATATATAACCAAAGCATTATATAGAAAGAAAGAAATAATAGTTAATCTATTTTACCATTTCTTTTATTTCTCTCCATTTATTCAAGTCTGTCCTGGAGAATTACTTTCGAGTATAATGGCCTTTCAATTAGTAATCTATATATCATCAAAAGAAGATTGATTTGATCATCAATCTTTCGATTGGATGTTGTTGTAAATCAACTTTCATACGATTCGTCTTTCTTCAAGTCCTTTCGTTCTTTCTGCATTTTGTCTTTCCTCGATGGTCAAAGTCTATATTATAGTTATCTATTTTAATACACAAATATTTCCTTGAATTACTGTTACAATATATTACATTTCATTTCCTTTTATTTTCTAAACTATTGAAACAAATTATTGCATCGTAGAACATTGCCCAGTACGAGTCCATATAATATATCGAGGTTGAAAAGATCTATATATGGCACGATATTTTTCACCCTGGTTTAAACTTAGTGAATTCTCTGTTAAAAACAACAAACAATAGAAAAGATCAATGGATATAAATTTCGTGAATCACACAGAAAATACTTCGATAGAAAAGAAAACCCCAGACTTGAAAGTCCAAAGTTTCGGTCCGCTAGTTAGGAGAAAAATGATAGGATTAGGGGGGATACGCGCATATGACCTGTTTTATAGAAAAGCTAGGCTCATATTGCTTTCGTCCAGACAAAAGGAATCACAATAAAACCATATAATTTATTACTATTGTTTTCCAGATTAGTTGTTTAAAGTCTTAATGTTAAATGGACATTTTCTTTCCAAATAATTGTTACATTTTAATGTCATCAAAAAATTGTATATTTTACCCATGAGAATAAGTTATCTTTCTATACAGCTTTATGTTTATGCTTTTCGGAATAATGCCTGTTGTTTTTTTCAATTGGTATATATATATATATATATATATATATATATATATATATATATATATATATATATATATATATATATATATAATAACAACAACATACTCTCACTGTTTGCATTCGTCTGTAATCTTAGTTACGAGCCACATAGCTCTTTACCGAAGTAATTATTCCGGCGTATCGCTGTACAGATCAGGATATAATAAATAGATAATACATTATTTAATAAATAATATGTAATCAATAATATACTGTATTAAAAATTATTATATTTAATATATAAATGGAGAGTTCCATTAAAAGTAAAGCTTAGTGATTAAATATATCGGATTAATAAAAAAAAGATTTTGCGTTTATAAGGCACTATTCAACTTTGCTGTAGTATCGGGCCATATGTAGTTTTTAACAAGATTTCTCGGATATCCAGCCCGGTGTACGAAAATAAATATACATTATTTTTAGTAAATAAACGGAGGGTTTACTCAAATATGGGTATCCACTAAAAGTAATATTTAAGTGATAAAAATGCATATATGTATATATGTATCTGTTTGTGAGCAAAATGTTGCAAGCAATCTGCATTATAACATTGTATTAGTGTAATCTTATATAGAAATGACATATACGTAAAATAATATCTTGCTTTTCTCTCTCTCTCTCTCTCTCTCTCTCTATATATATATATATATATATATATATATATATATATATATATATATATATATACAGACACACATACATAAATATACTCTATGTTTCAAAAGTATTGGAAACTCTCAAAAATATAATTTCTCATCCTAAACCTCTTCTCCTTCAAAGAAAGAAGTTACGCAACACAATAGTTTTATTTATTATACTAAATACAAGTCCTCCTGAGCCGCATTAAATGCAAATTTAAAAAAAAAAATAAAGTTACTTAAACATTTGATTCATCAAAATGACCCCCTACTGTCCGCTATCATTGAGTCACAGATTCTCGGCGTCCTTTCCATTAAAGAATGGAGGTAGACTGAATATAATTCTGCTCATATTTCCTGCAAGTGTTGCCAGAGATGAGACACACTTTTGGCTTGCTTAGCTCTGATTTTCGGTAGTCAAACCCAAACCGGTTCAATGGGATTTTAGTTCGCTGATTGTGTCGGTTATACCCATAAATACATACACAGATATCCTCAAAGACACATGGCACAGTGGATAAAGGCATTTGTTAGATCCAGTGACAGGACCTAAAGAGTGTGAACTCCTTACCCAGTTAAGACAATGAAGAACTTTTTGAGGGGTATTAACAGAACACAACTGATAACGGACATTCATTAAACGTGGCACGTGGAACTAGAAGTCTACCCCAGTGAGCGAAAGAAAGGGTTCAGTTCGGCATTCCAACCACCTGAAAAAGGCCGCAGCATACAACGTCCAAAATGTCGTAATATATACGGCGACAAAAATTAGGACAATAGTCCGAATAATGTAAATAGTGTATATAATACCTTATCTCAAATATATAAACAGATCTTAGTATTGGTTTAATTGGCTAAATCTCATAAAAACTGGAAGTCTGAAAACTTATATAGAAGAATATCCGATTACAATAATCTTACTTATTATAAAACGCAGATTGTGTGTGTGTGTGTCTGTACGTTTATACATTGGATCGGATTTCCTACATTTTTCAACCGATTTCAACAAAACTTCACAGGACTGCGTAAAATTACCTTGCGGTGGTTGTGACAGCGCCAAAAATTGAAAAAAACACAATTGTTTTTGCACGAAATCAATTTGAAAATACGATAAAACACGATTCTGTCCCCAGAATGAAAAGGGACAACTCATATCGAGTTATACATATAAAACCAAGGTTGTTTGTGTGTTCGTTTATATATGGGATCGGATTTCCTACATTTTTCAACCGATTTCAACAAAACTTCACATTTTTTTGGTAGGTAGTGTTTCTTATTGTCTTGCACACTTTTTTCTTTATTTTTACATTCAGAATGCTTTGAAAATTCCATTTACAAGACAATTGTTTATAATAAAATTATATTCAATCGATAGACTCGTAACGATTGAAAACAATTTTTTGTTTGAGTTTGGGTTTGACCAATTCGTAAAAAAAACATGCGTGTCCGTCAGCCTTAAACAATAATCTTTGTCAATTTTATTTTTCAGTCTTTATGATGGTCGATACTTGATCTATCTCTTACTGTTACATCCCCGGGCAACGTCGGGCTCTACTGCTAGTAATAGAATAAGTGTAAGCAAAAAAAGCAGGCAACTGTTACGATCTCAGCTATGTGTAAATAGTTCACCCCCGTCTGTGGTCAGAAACACTATGAAGTTGTGAAGTTGGTGTTTTTAAGTAAAAAATACCAGCAATATATATATATATATATATATATATATATATATATATATATATATATATATATATATATATATATATATATTACCAGCAATACATTTTTGAAAAATGGATATTACCAGCAATAAATGTTTGTGAAAAAATGAACCTAAATGTTTTCTTGGCATTAAATAACACATTTACATTGAGTTACCGTAAAACAAAAGAAGCCAAACCAAACGTAAGCGAAACATAGCACTTGCGGTTTATTAGAACGATATTTATGGGCACCTCCAGGCAGTGTAATGGTTGGCAATCTATGCTCGCTAGAACAATTGCAACTGAGTCGTGAGTTCGATCCTCACTGGGTGCCCCATACTTTCGGCCATCTACCATATCTAAGCTACGCTTGGAAAATCTATTATATAACGATGTTTGCTGACTGCGGATTCGCTGACATGTTTGTATTGAGTTGAACATATAAATGCTAAAGCACTTTTATGGATATGGTTTATAGTTATGTTAGCATGAATGATTTTCCTCATTAAAACTATTCCGAACGCTTCGTTAGATTTGTTTGTGTTTACTTTAGAATACCACTGGTGCATTTACCAAAGCAAAGGTACGAAAAGAATCCCACTGGTAAATTAAAGGAAAGGTCGAACTGATCACCCGACACAACTAGCTTAAAAAAATTCTCTCTTTAAAAGAAACATAGAATGTTTGGGGAAAGAACGCATTAAATATATAAAAGAATCTAATTATTTCGATACTTTGAAGTTTGTTTACACACATAAGTATTCATGTTCTTTCTGTCGTTTATTTTTTTTGTATATATATATATATATATATATATATATATATATATATATATATATATATATATATATATATATATATATATATAGCTATATATATATATATATATATATATATATAAAGCTATATATACACACACACATATATATATATATATATATATATATATATATATTGGTGTGATCATCTTATTGAATAAGAATGACAATAATTAGAAAAAAATATTCGTAACTCTTTGACAGCAGTACATACGACGGATAAACAATATTTTTAGATGGTAAAAACATTCACATTAAACGCCATACTAGTTTCCAGAAGAAGTAAATTAAATGAAAGACATCGACAATACGGCGAATAATTTCAGTAATCAAAGATCTATACCAGGGGATGTTGAAATTTTTCACATTGCCAATAAATACCTAGTGAATCCATTTATTAAAAAAAGAATGCACCGATTCCATGACGCATTGTTTCAGTTCTCAAGCATCTTTATGGATTGAGGCAGTGATCATTTGAAAGAGGAGTTTTCTAAGTTTTGAATGGCTGCCACGGTGTCGCTGTCGTCACGTCGTATCTTCGGCAACGTTCAGTTTCTTGTTTACCCCCAAAATGGTGACTCTTCCGCAAAAGGCGTTCTGCGTTCTCGAGTTCGCGAAAACAAATATGTTTGTCACGTGCGATGATTTTCGAAGGCAATTCGGCATTAATCCCCCCTTTCCTACGAACATTTGACATTTGTATAAACATTTTTAAGAGAGTGGGTGGCTGTGTAAAAGAACAAATGTCCAGGACGACCACATGTTTTGGAGGAACAAGTGGCAAAAATCCGTACTGCGTTTTAGCGGAGTGCACAGAAGTCCACAAATCGAGCTTTCGGATTTCAATCCAATATCTGGCGTGTGCTAAGAAGTCTACATTCGAATCTTTATAGATTACACTTCGATCAGGCACTTACTAAGACCTTGCTCTTCGTGCTTCGTCAGAGAGTTCCACAGACATCACTCTGTGTGATCTTTTCTTGTGGGGATGCGTAAAGACCTCGTTTATATTCCACCGCTATCCACTAACTTCGATGACCTTAAATATCGAATAAAAACAGTGATCAACAACGTGTATCATGATATGCTGATATTTGTCTGGGAGTAATTTACTTATTTGCCCGTGCTGCAGGGGGTGGCGACATCGAACACTTGTAAAACAGGAAATAAAAGTCGATAGTGAGTAGAATACTTGTGACTTGCCTGGAGTTTTCTATTGCTTTTCCTTATTAAAATATTGCATAATGAAATCAGTTGATTCTTTTTGAATAACCCTGTATAATGATTTGTCATTTGGTAACATTTTTGGATCGTGGATAGGCTGAGAATTTTTTATCACTCTCTCTCTCTCTCTCTCTTAATATTCTCTGACACGTTTCTATCTATCTATCTATCTATCTATCTATCTATCTATCTATCTATCTATCTCAATATACGCACAAACGTATAATTATTAATAGTTCATGTCCGTATTTGAAATAGACACCACATTTTTCATTCAAATTCTATGCACTAAAATAATGTTGAAACTGATACAAAAATAGGAGTAAAATACAGACAACCCTCGATTAATGCGCATTCGCTTAATGCGTTTCAATTATACTGCTATAATCTTTATATGCCTAAATTCGATTAGTGCATATATAATACTCGATTAGTCCGGTAAGGTATTTTACAGTTTAACTATAATAATTAAAGAAAAACTATTTTTATAGTTACCGATGTACGCATTAGCCGCACTAATCGAGGGATTGCCATAAATTCATACGTTCTTGAGATAACTTACACATACTCACACGCACACACAAATACATACACACATGTGCGCCGTAGCATCTTTTCGATAATCTTTGCCTTTTCTAACATATATTAGGATGTTTTATTGCAACTCTAAGGAGAATGTGTTGTGTCACTTCATAATCATACATATCACCTTTATCTTCCTCTTGAACGGACAATACCGTGGCCATTGCAAAACAAATTCAGATTTTTAACTAATTCAGGAATATTATCCTTTTTTGGGTTTCGATAGATATTCTCTTTCTTCTACAAAGGCTTATAGCTTAGGGTCTTAAGTCCCTCTATCTCCAGGCGAGTTTAACATAAATCTGGTTTGTTGCCTTAGTAACTTTTCGGTAAAATTCACATCTTTTGACATATATTAAGATGTCTTTGTTGCAACTCTAAACTCTGCCTTCAGTCGCTATCGTCGGTCGACCGTGGGTAACAACCTGTTATCAATAGTTGCGTGAAAAATCAGACCTTAACCAATCCTAGACTAATATTAACAATTTAATTTACTTGTGAAAATAACACCTTTTTCTGAATTCAGCAAAAATGAAATTACTTAATTATTTAGAGTTACAACAGAATGTAGGCGAAGTATTACTTTCAAAAGTAAAATATAGAGTATTCAATGATAGCGCTACTAATATGTAGACTTTGAATTGATTCTAGCAAGCTTATCGATCACATATAGCTACCAGCCATTTTGAATAGTATAAGATTTGACTAAGTATGGAGACATATTGACGTCATATGAATAAGTACTTACAATTATTGTCCATATGATATTATCCCTAAAACAGTCTTATTTTTTCTAATGATTCTCTTTCAGAATCTTATATCAAACGTTTTCGGAAAAAAATCACTCAAATAAAAGAAAAGGTCGATTCCGTACGTCTTCATGATTAGGTGCCATTCATGAATTTCACGTAGATAGGCCGATATACGTATGTATATGCGCGTGTGTGTATGTTATTTTGCGTGTAATTAGACAATTACGCAAGCATGTGTACACAGAAACATACATACACGCCTATATATATATATATATTTATATATATATAATCTCTATTCAGTTACAAACTTGGAATAGTACATACGCATATTGCGTTGTAAGATTAAATACGTTAAAATTTATCATTATTAAAACTATGTTTATTAATATTCAGAAAATGCATATATGTTAATATACGAATCTTTCTATGCATACATGTTAATCCCGTAGATTATCTATATTTACCTTGCGGGATGCTAGTATGTTTGGGTAAATATTAGTCACCATTATATTGTACGAATCAATACTTTGGATAATAAATAATTACGGGATTTATCCCGTAAACAATAGTTGGACTCAATATGAGTCAGATTATTAAAGTGTAACGCAAAACAATAAACATAAAGTAAACGACAATGCATGTTATTACCAAAAGGAATTACGTGTGTATACAATTGTAACGCCAGGAAAAATCTTTAAAGAAATTAATAATAAGAATGTTTTTGTTTGAGTGGTATGTGTGTGCGTGTTTGCGTGTGTGCACGCGCGCGCGCGTGTGTGTCTGTAGAATACACATGTGTAATAGACACGAGTGGGTATATGTGTGTGAGAGAGAGCACAAACGTCAATGGTGGTCCAAAGAAGCCAACGCACCTTCTCCGAAGCGCTCCTATCTCCTTGCGACTACGCCTGAAAAACAGAGCTTAAAAGGCTTAAAAGATGGTGAGTGAGAATATCATTGCCTATTTATAGGCTTAAAGTGCGCCCCCTAGCATGTTAATACTGTCGACACTTTTGCTGCAGTAAAAAGCCATAGCTTCAACAAACTATGTTTTGATATTGTGATCTTTCTAGCAAATATATATCTTACGAAGTGTAGTTGCCAAACACTGACACACCCGCTTTTGAATTAATAATTTATTCCGCTCCTAGACGGATTGCAATAAAATAACTAGAGCTCACATGTTCATGCTGTTAACATATAGCTTGGAAAAAAAGTCATTTCCTCCCTTTCGTATATTTATCGTATGTATATTTAATGCATTTTCCTGTTTTTGAAGATTTTTGGAAAAACGTTTTAATAAAATGATTCAACCCAAGAGATTAATTCAAACCATAATATTTCAAATGAATCTTCAAACATTAATCATTATCATATTCGTCGACACTGAATATGTTATTTTAAATTTTAAATTATTCAAAAGTTTACATATTTATGTTTTACAAGAGCTTCCTGCGATAAACTATTTTCATTTTTGTATTCTGCTTCGTTTAGAAAGAATTTACAGGGTGTCCATAAAATATACATAGACATTTTAACAGTTGATAGCTTAATTGATTTTGTTTTTTATTTCCAGGTTATACACATTAGAATTAATGATGGCAGTCTAACTAACTTTGAATTAAGGAAATTCATTCTAAAATGATACTGGAAGTGAGAAAAGAAAGTTTAGTGTTTCAAACAGATCCACCAACACGACTTGTCATCATTTGAATTAGAGATACATTTGAAGCCGATGGAACTGTTCAAAATGCTCAAGAGACGCGTTTCGGAAGGTCACAGTCATCGGCAAGCCGCACAAAAAAGAAAGAATACTGGAATCGTATCAACTATGTCCAAGGGAATCTGTGCAGCAAGCGAGTCGTGAGATAGGTATTTCAAAATCGTCTATCAAATGCATTTTAAAGCGTTGTCAATGGAAAAGTTACATTTTAAGATTAGTCGACGAGATTAATGACGATGATTCAGACCGAAGAATGGAGCTGGATCCTATCTTGATGATATGTTGCTAAACAGGTGGATTGGACGAAGGGGTTTCGTAAATACCCTCCGCGTTCACCTGACCTCACACCACTAGACATTTTTTTTTTATGGAGAGACTTAAATGACAATGTATACGCTAAGAAACCTGAAACAGACGCTGAATGGAGAGCAGCCATTGAATAAGTGCATAAAAATACCAATCGAAGTTTTGGCCATGTTTGCGATTCCATTGCTTCACGTTGTCAGCATTGTCTGGATCAAAACAGGCGTCAGTTTGAATATAGGCGTTGAAAAAACAATAAAATAATGTCTGTAGATTGTATTAAATCTTTAAAATGAAATGTATTATAGTAAACACTGATTTTATAATTATTTAACGTACATAAATTAAATAATTATACATTTTGGGCGACACCCTATAGAACGTGTGTGTGGCCAAATGAATAATAGCACTAAATGAGAACCGGGTTCGAATTCAAATCGAATTCTTTACATTCACTTACGGACAAACACACTTGGGAAAGGTATGATTCCATCTCTTCCTCCAGATATGTTTTAAATAGTAGGACTTGTGTCTAGAACAATTGTTGTTAACTGTAAACAATTATTATTTAATTATTTACTCCCTAAAATTTGAATCCCTCCTGCAATCTACATGTTTCTACATTAAATAACCCACCAATTGTTGTTACTCTATCGTTACAAGAGCGAAATCAGTACAAAATTGAAGTAGTTCTGCTATATCTAGGGGGGTCCTGCCTAGTCCTCACTTGACTGTCTTGACAAAGTTGAAAGGCTTTATACGATCCCGTGGGTGATGAATTAGTTTCATCTCACAACTCCTTTCACACAGACAAAACATCTCAAAACACTATCAATCGACATTTCCATGACTTGTGTCCGTACGTGATCCATTCTTTGGTCACAACAACGCTGCCATTTGCAACTGGGACCCACCATGCCACGTATACAAGGATGAAGCATCACCATTCCTTTCGTATTCCTTTAGTAAGGAGGAAGTTCTACTCCGACGGCTCTTTTTCAAGAATTGCTGCTTTGTAAAAGAGACATCCGGTAGAATGTTTGCACAGTCACTAAAACCTTAATCTCTTCAATCTTGGGTTGACTATTAGGTTTTCTGCATAAACTCCTGCTCTTAGCATATTGAATCTTTTTGCGTTATTAACGCAGTATAAAGTAACCTTTTACATTCAGTTTTTCTTGGGTCTTGTATTGGGTAAACGTTAGTATAAAAAAAATCATAATAAATAATTCTACAGTATATCAAATTGAGGAAATGTCTAATAAATATTTTCCCCGGAAGTCTACAGATTTAATAAAACACATATAATTATTGTAGATTATTCAAGTATAGGTAAGTTCTGCCTTCCTGTGTTTAACAATGCTGTGCAACAGCTTACCAGCAACTATGAAGCAATTTCACGAACTCCAAATCAATAACGGGATCGTTTCGTTTTACTATAATGACAGGCTAATGAATAAATAGGAATTTAAACAATGTAAAATGTTCCAATTTTATTAAATTGTTAAATAAATATTAGATATTTTATCTACAAGCATAAAAACGATATACGTTGGGAGAACACGTTAAACACGTTCATAATACACAGGAACAAAACTGGCTGCAACTATAATTTTACAAATGCCACACTAATAAAAAAAGTACATAATTATTTAAGTCGACATTATTCGAGAGATAACTAATATTTTACCAACTATAAACATTATATTCTATCCCCAACCTTTATTGAATTTATTCTTGAAAAATCTGTCGTAAGTTTATCTAAAACAAAACACTGAAATTAACGTATACCACACACACACACACACACACGCTTACGAATATACATTAGCTGAATCAGAAAAACTGGAAATATTTCACGTTCACACACAGATTGCAATATCTAAGTTTCTTAAGTTAGGCTTGGAATCCGTTATTTCTTCGAGATTCGAAAGGTACGTCGTCTCTCCTTGAATTTGAAACGCCGTGGATTATACCAACGCTTGATTAACATGGCAAATTCAAGTGAAACTTGATTAACAAATTGAAATCAATCGACATAAGAATATAAATACCAGTAATGTTTTCCTCTTTTTCTCTATATCTCATTCCTTGATGAATCATTAATAAAAGTGAAATATGTTAGATTGGTAAACGTTTCCTAGTTATTCTTTATCATGGCATTTCCATTCATATTTGATTTCAATTCATCAGATGCTAAAATGCCAATCATAGTAAGCGTTGAGTCTGATACTTCTTATCACAAAATTTCAGTCATTGTTATATCCAGCCGATTTCAGTTGTCTGTCGATCCGGCTAAAATGCGAAGGCTATTCAGATGGTTACTCAGAAGACGACCGGTTGGAATAGCGATTTAAACGTTGTGATGAAATTAACAAAGATGAGTACAATATTCTGAATATAAATAATATTATAATGAATTCTACTAAACTAATAAACAATGAATAAATATAATATATCCTAAGTAATCATTAATAAATTTCGACTTAAAAGTTAACAAACAAATAGCCATACACAATCGTATTCTGATCCATAATTATTTCTACTCAAAAGACGTAAGAATATATTTAAATATAACCGTGCAAGCTATCAAATATACGTTAGAATACTACAATAAAGCGGAATTCCTGTTCATGCTATCCATTATGCCAAACTGACTAATTCGAGCCATCACACAACAAATGTGTTTTGAAGATTGCCTTTAAGCATGAAACAGACAATCGCCACTTCGTGTCATTCTTAACATTAAACACGCTCTATCCATAATATTGTCCATTGTACCCATTAATAAGATACAAACATATATTTCCTTACACATACACACAAACACGCACACAGACACATAGACATGTGTGAAAAAAATGGAAAAGTTTTCGTGTGACGCGTTTCGTCTTTTAGGAGTTCATGTGTGTTTACTTTGATACGACTGCACATGCGCGCGAAAGAGAGACGCTATAATTTTTATGTAGTTGTTTTGGGTCCATAATCTAGCCGATTTCATTTAGACTCATTTTTTTGAATATTTAAGTCGATAACAATTTATATATCGTTATCCGAGTTATATATATATATATATATATATATATATATATATATATATATATATGTGTGTGTGTGTGTGTGTGTGTGTGTGTGTGTGTGTGTGTGTGTGAACATTTCAGTCAACAGAGGCAAAAGGCTGTTTCTTGCTAGCGGCCTGACGATTTCTCCTAGCATGAAAGAGCCTGTCGCATCTGACTTCAATGTTTACTTTTATATTTATATTTACATACAATCTATCTCTGATGATGAGCATTTTATCCCATAAATATAGCACACCTCGAAAATTCATTTTGATATCTATCTATCTATCTATCTATCTATCTATCTCTCTCTCTCTCTCTCTCTCTCTCTCTATATATATATATATATATATATATATATATATATATATATATATATTGAACAATAAAAAATATTAAAAATCAAAAAATAAATTCTTCAGACACACTTGGTTGTATATTAATATTCTTTTTTCTTTTTTTATTATTATTTCATTTAGATTCCTTGACTAGTTTCGGCAACATGGCCATCATCAGGAAAAAAATCTGCTTGCTGGTAGCAGTGAATATCTTGATGGAGAAAATGAACTGGTGTCTATAATTTTCACTTGATATTTTAAAATTTTTTCTTTTACTTTTTTTACATGAATATAAATATATATATATGTTTTTTTCATTAATCAATATATATATATATATATATATATATATATATATATATATATATATATATATATATATATATTATATTATATATATATGAATATATATATATATATATATATATATATATATATATATATATATTGATTCGAAAAAAAAAAACCTCCTTACTCATTACGTAAAATAACATGTAATTGAAACTGACAAGCATTTTTGTCTGGCATTTAAGCGAAGCTTCAACCATTTTACCTCATGATCTAGTCTCCAAATTTTCATTGCAATATTCTTTGAATTAATACAATAACTGAACGGTAATAGTCAGTCTGACGGGTTTCTAGATGGTCCCAAATAATTAAACCGATAATGTCCCTTTTAAGCTATGACCTCTAGGAAAATCATTGTTTTAAAAATGTCTTTATAACTCTTCCAGGCTTCCTATGTCGAAAGAAAAGAAAGTGAAAAAAAAATTGTAGAAGTCTACGCCCGACTTAGCGCGTGGCTAATATAGACCCAACTATCAAAACCATCAATCAATTTTGACAAACAATTAGTGTTATCAGATTATTAAGAGAGACTTCAATTTGTGCCTGCCTCGGAGATATGTCAGGTTTCGCTTTGAAACTGATATTTTAAGTTGTTGCCAAAATGTCCGACCCCAGCGATGGTGCATTTATTTTTGTTCAGTCGTTAAATTGTTTTCAAATGGGATTATGTCTTTGACGGCACTGCCAATTTCTGTTCATTTAGCAGTTCATTCGGAGAGATAAAAGAAAAAGATAGGAAGATACAATGTCATTACTACAACGTGTTTATTCTGGATTTTCCAGTCGATATATGAACATTTTACTTTTCGTACAAAATCTAATCGACTACTCGAGTCATTTTTCCGTATCAGTGATCAAAATTTAAACTGAACTCTAGAGACACCATATACGAGACCAGATATTACAGCCTCAGCGTTGTGTAAAATCGATCAAATGATCGAACTTGTTATTGAATTGTTTTATATCTAGAGGCATTTTGGAGTTGCTGAGACAGTAAAAAATATTTTTTTGAGATTTGTATAAAGTAGAAATACCCGTACAGATTGAATAGATATGGCCGAGACAAAGAAATCGTTTTGAAACATTGTTGTGTATATTTGAAAGCAGCAAATAACGTGATACCACAAGTCACGAACGTATATAATTTTTAAGCAGAAACCATTATTGTGCAAAACTAATATGTTTGTAGGAAGAGACTATTTGGTCACTGAATTCTTCTTGCGTGAGAGTTTCTGATAATATTGTGACCACTTCGCCTAAATTGAGTGGGCTCCAGCTTGGTATGAACAACCGCTTATCGGCGTCTCTCTAGAGTAAGCCGTTTTCCAAAATCACAGAAAATCGTTACTGTGTCGAGCACTTCTTGATAGCAGTAATAATTGTACAGATGTTGAGCTTACCACGGACGTCGCATTACATGTCACATCCACGTCAGGCTAAATCCTCAACGATAGAAATCATTGACTGAGAATCTACAACTGTATGTATTATCTGATAGCAGAGAAACAGTGGCTATAATATATATTTGAAGACAAAAAAAAGATAGGAAGTTTTATAATATTTATTCTGATGGTGTATTAGCAACAATAGGTTTACATTATGGCATATTTAAAATAATTTCTGGGTATTATAGAAATCGAGTTGACGTCTTAAGACTTACATAACGTTTATAATGGAACACAAAGTTTAACCCATGAGAAGAGTGTACAATTTCCACACTTTACATTTCAAAGATCGGCATTGATTTCTTATTTTCAATTTGGATTTCCGTCTGGGTTGGGCAAAGAGTTTATTAAGTAATTCTGTTTGCACACACACACACACACACACACACACACACACACATATATATATATATATTTAAAGGGTCACAAGGGAAACTAATCGACATATGTCTAAATTATTTAACCAAATATGTTTGTGTGTATGTATGTATATATATATATATATATATATATATATATATATATATATATATATATATATATATATATATATATATATATATATATGTGTCTGCCTGTGTGTTTGTGCGCACACACACACACTAATATCTATCTATCTATCTATCTATCTATCTATCTATATATATATATCTATATATATATATATATATATATATATATATATATGCAATGCAACAAATTTTGTCAAATTTGGAATAAATTGTCAAACATTTGTTTTATTCTATTTTTTATTAATAATTTCAACTTTCTGACTTATATAGGACTGTATTTTCTCAGGTGTTTGTTGTCTACATTCTGCAACCTTCTAACGCTAGTATTCATATATATATGCGGAACATATAAGTGGTGTCATGTGTTTAACATTTGCCTGAACATTAGCAAAAATTGCCAAATATTTATATATATTAAAAATATTTTACCTCCTTATAACATCTCATGTATCCTGATCGAAAATTATTTTCACCTAGTTAATTAATTGCAATCCTCACTGGGTACCACGAATCTAACTGTTTATGGGAATAAAATATTTTTTCGCAGAAAGACATATATAGACCTATGAAAAATATATTAGTGTAAACTCACACGTAAGTGTACATAAGTAATAATCTCATTACTCATCTAACTTAGAACTTTTATTCTATGGCAATAGAAAAATAGGAAGGGGTTATAAAAATCTCCCCTTGGGAATTCGAGATAGGTCCATTAAACAAGCATTCAGATTGGTCCATTATGAACGTTTTCACATAGCAGTTATGTCTACGATGGACTGACACGCCAATTATAATATAGTGTATTCTGTGGTGGAAGCGTGACTAGATGTTTGATGGCGGGAGTGTGTTGCTATTGCGAATTGGTGATAGATTTTTTTCCATACGAGTACTGAAAATGCAATAGACATCGAGGGAATATTTTGCACTTCTCCCAGCAGGGGCTGGGAGTTGACAATGACACATTGATGGATGAAAAAAGTATGAACTTTTCATGCTTTTCCAATTCGGCAAATTGGTTTGGAAATACTCGTTTTACATTATGCATTATTGTACAATGTGCGAAATTGCTTTCAGAGGTCCGTTTCACAAAATACAAAGTTAGCTTAATTGTTTACTATTCGCTGCTCTTATCTACAAATATTCTGAATTTATGCATTTTCTGAGATGATGCTTGCATTTCTGGAAGAATTCGTTTGCAGTAATAATTTTCAGTGCGTTTCTTACGTGTTACTGCATTCTGAAAATATTAGGAAATATTTGTTTTCAGTTTTTTTTTTTCACTTTTGGAAATATACAAGAATATCAGGAGTGTAAACCCGATAAGTTAGGCTGTAATAGGATTCTTAGTAAAAGAATTCACAAATAAGGCATTTGTCTTCGTCACAAATCCTCTTAGAATATGCAGCACGGATTCCCGTTTCAAATTTGGTCATTCTCTTATTTTTAAATTACTGTTCACCCAAATTATCCTCAAGTCTTTTGTGTGGAAATAATTGTGGGTTAGGATGCAATATTCTGTAGCAATTTTATAGTGTTGGTTTTGACTTTTTAACTCATTATTTCCAGTTGATTACAGTAATTCCCTATGTATAATACGCATTTTTCTAAAAGAATTATTAAGAAAATCAGTTATGCTAAGCTACAAAAAATCTTTATAAATGCCGTAAAATAGAATAATAATTAACATTAAACTAAATTAGAATAAATTCGATGTTAAAATATTTAAAAAAAAAAGAGTAAGGAACGCTGGTCGTAATGAAATTGGAGAAGTACAATTTATAGGGTTTGATTACCAAACAAGGGGTGCGTTTTATGCATGAGTAGAAGCATTATCCCACATTTTCAGCATAATTTTATGTGCGTGTATCATGGGTGAAGGTATTATACATGAGGAATTACAGTATTTAGGGAAAATTTTAATTATGCATTAACTGTTTGTCGTTGATTACTATTATAAAATATATAAGGTAATCAAAAATATCCTCGCGGTTATTTACGTCGTATGAGAACAATTAATCACGGATACGCAGTTGAGTATGTCACGTTACGGTAAATCGGTGAGGTGCGAGTGTTAGCATTGCTCTTAATTGGTGCCGGAGTGTTGCAAGCACACAGCAGTCATAGCTCGAGCATTAGCCAGGTATTGGGTTAAATCACGGGATCAAACCAACGCCATGGCCCAGTGGATAAAAGCGTTGAACAAAAACTTGCACAGTTGAGTTAAAGGAAGATGGATGAGACATCCGAAAGCGACAAAGTGCAAGTAGAACAATTTCCCCACGGTGGACGAAATAAAGGGTTCGGTTCGAAATTCCAATCCCCTGAATAAGGCCGGATCGTACAATAGCCGAAACGTCGTCAATATGGCAACAAAGGTGAGAACAACAACCCGAACAATGTAAGTAATGTCAATATTGTACTTTTGTTTTTATTTAAATTTTATCTTTCCGTGTTCTATTTTAAATGATATCTCTATATTTGTTTCGGGAAATGTGTTTTGCACATATTTTTGTTTGAATTGATGTCAATTTTCCTATGTTTATGCATTTCTATTAGAAAATGATTTGCATTTGTCCCTTTTTAATCGGTATTGCCCCTAGAAGTCAGTAAAGCCACTAAGGCACAGGGGGTTACCGGGTGTAGAATGTCGAACAGAAACATTAATAATTTTTTTAATTTTCCACTAATTGCACTGTAGCTTGCTTCGAAACATAAGAGATTTTGATGTTTTTTCTTCATGAATTTACCGTTTTTAAGTTTATTTTCTTAGTTTTACGAAATAAGGCAAGTTAAATATGTATTTAAGTAGTGAATGTTTTAATGGGAATATATATATATATATATATATATATATATATATATATATATATATATATATATATATATTTTAATGTATAAGGAAATGACTCTGAGAGCGTACAAGGCAAAAAACGTTCAAATCTTAATTGGTTTTAAAACTAAACAATTTATGAAGTTTAAGAACAATTATGTACAAAAGATAAAGTGCTGCTACACACACTTACCGTGGTGGTGGGGGGACGACGCTTACGCAAATATGACACATCCAAAAGTATTAATTACATTACACTTACTATTGCTAACTCATGTTTTAGTGAGGAAACAGTATTTTGTGCATTGTCAAAACTACTGTCTATACATATTATTTTTTTAGTTAAATCTTAATTTTGTTATTGGAAAAAAATGCATGTCCTCGCCAGACAGTGTTTTTCACACGTGTATCAATGGACAAAACTGAAATACATTGCTCAATCCCCGTATGTTAAATGCGGTAATATTGTCATAGTCTCAATTGCTTTTCGCTAAATGCAGAAGTTATTTTGCCAGGCTGTCGTCAAAATATGTGCTGCACCATATAAAAGTGCTTATTGAGACTCTCGTGCTGTATCAACAAAATCTACACCTTGATTCAGGAAACGACTTAATGAAATAATCGACATTATTTTATACCTAAAAACACCAATTACCCCATGAAAGGCAGTTTAAG
>CAHIKZ030005567.1:3612500-3647500 GCA_903632075.3 Acanthosepion pharaonis
ATATATATATATATATATATATATATATATATATATATATATATATAGAGAGAGAGAGAGAGAGAGATGTGTGTGTATAGAAATATATATATATATGTATTTATGTATTATGTATATATATATATATATATATATATATATATATATATATATATATATATATATATATACACACACACACATATATATCTGTGTGTGTGTGTGCTTGTCTTTGTTTGTAGCAAAATTACGTTTTTTTAAATGTTCGAAAACATTTAATCTAAACATTTATATCAATGTATATATATATATATATATATATATATATATATATATATATATACATGAATATATATATATATATATATATATATATATATATACATACATATGTGTGTGTGTGAATATATATATATATATATATATATATATATATATATATATATATATATATATACCTAAACACAGTGTGGCAAAATGTTTCTACACTGTTACTCATAATAAAAAGCATAGCACTAAAGCAGGTTGCTTGCAGCTCGAACAGTATCATCAATTGATTTACTATTGTTTACCTTAGCATTTCATTGTTATTAAGCAGAATAAACCAGAACCATTTAAATAATAAGTTTCTGGACAGTTGATTAATTGCTTTGTCTTAATTGTTATTTTAAGTAAATGACAGTGGAAGGCAGCGCGTAAGATACTTGATTAAATGTATTGTAGAACAGGGTTTCGGAGAAATGACAAAAGACAAAACTTATTGAGTACTAAAAAAGGACAGGTGTGGTTGGTCGATGATCGCCGACGTTCTCAAAGCATACGGCAGAGAAAAGAAGTAGTATATAAATTTTTTCTTGTTTGCATTCTGAGATAATTTCTGATCTTTTATTTCATAACGTATGTTGGTCTGTTGAATTTATTATTTTACAATTATTGCATGTATGAATTTTTATAGGATGTTGTCTTATTTTTATTTTTAATTATAATTCTACTTTAGTTTTATTTTTGATTTTACTTTCCCTGATATGTTTAGAAAGCATATACCCTACAGTTCAAAAGTTCGAAGCTATTCTCGGATTGAGCATGGGATTGATTCGACAGAAGTTTGAAAAATAAATGAAAAATATCTCTTAGAGTCACCGAGAAACAATGGAATCCATTATCAAACTTTGAGAATAATTTGCGACGAATTCAAAAAATGTTAGCAGCAATAATCAAGGTTAAAGGAGGACATTTTAATAAGTACACAATTTAAGAAATAAATGCTTTTTTTTCCTTTTCGTCGTAATACATTTTCTCCTAAAATAACATATCGTATTAATTTTAACCATGTTTAATAATTTTCTCTTATTTGACTTCGGAACCAACTACATTTTGATCCATTAAAAAAAAATTACTTGGGATGGCCACAACCCTTTGAAATGTAGAAATATATATATATATATATATATATATATATATATATATATATATATATATATATATATATATGTATATGACGATTGCATCTAGCATGTAACTGACTGTTATCTCTAAGTGTTGATTCTATGTTCATATTATATATATATATATATATATATATATATATATATATATATATGTATATATATATATATATATATATATATATATATATATATATATATATATATATATATATATATATATATATATATATATATATATATATATATATATATATATATATATATATAATATGAAGAAAGTTTACGTATATTCCTCGATTAAAAATGTCTTTGAAAATGCAATTTCTATTAAATTTTCATTAAGTATTGTCTGAAATATATTTTGGAGAATTAAGTACATTGAAGCTGAATGCGAATATACTCAAAGATAAATATTTATTTTTACAGGTTTTATTTTTTTTTAGTTTTCGTCATTAGACAAGAGGCGTACATTACCCTTCATAAAGAATGGTTTGATTATTTATCCGAAAATATATATTTTTAGATATTTTCAGCTTGACACTGAAATATTTCCATAATTCATTCTGGTTCATATCTACCAGAATTTCTTTTTAAATATAAATTTGCCTTGATATTTATCAATTTCATATCTTTTCCAGACGAACTTTTTACTATTTTCCCTGAAGTTTCGAATTCTTTCTTATTTTGATAATATCACAAACAAAATACACATAAACTGTTTTTCTTACCAAGAACATACATTCCCATGAACCAACGCAGAAACCCACTCAGATATACACGCAAATATACTACACACACACTCACACACACACATATACATATATATATATATATATATATATATATATATATATAATATATATAAAAGACGTTTCTGTGTGTGTATAATTCTACCTTGGTACCAACAATTTTAAATATTTTGTATGATGGCTAAAGTTTTTGTGATCTTTTGTTTTATACATTAAATTTTTGTGAGATGATTTTTAGTTTTTTTCATAATTTTTTTGTCCCATGCGCTAGAATTGTTTGTGATATAGTTTTTTCGGTGGTCTTAGCTAAGTCTCAATTTTTGGCCTCAGCTCAACCATATTATCGCTAAAATGGGCACCCGTTTATGTAAAGTCTATTTGGTATCTTGCATTAAATAATTTGATGTCAGTAAATGCCGTTAATAGTAATTCCTTCAGTATTACTGCACATTTTTATCTACGTTTTGGATTTTTTCATTTCTTGACTACCAGCTTAATCTTTCTTTAGTGTCGGAAATGATGGATATAAATTTTATATTTTGATTTCCCTTTTGGTAGAATCTAAACTCCAGAAATGTGACCATATTTCTAAGATATTTATGTGTCTTAACAAAAATTGAACCGACTCGCCGGAACAATAGAATAAGCTAAGACTCTAAATAATGTCACAACCACCAAATTTTCAGAGATTTTTCGATAAAATATCCTCAAAAAGATTATTATTCACCATCTACACTGATAACTCAACAACACCATAAATTGGATGAATATATATATATTTAAACATCATAGGAACACTAACGGGTGTGCGTGTCAACGTAAAGAGGTACGGTGGAGTAATGGATAGCGGATCGGATTCCAGTCGATTCCATTACAATCACTTAAGGTATAAATCCTCTTCTTCTCCCTCCAGCAGGAAAGGTTCTTTAGCCTTGGATTGCAATTAGTCTAGGACCAGGACGAATCTGAATTCATAACCTGCGGAAGTTCGTTTCGGGCACTGTGGCACGTAGCGCACCAGGTCTCTGCATTCGGCTCTTAAAAAAGTCTCTCTGTCTCTCTCTATCTCTGTATATATATATATATATATATATATATATATATATATGGTTAAACCTGGACAGCCATACAATCCTACCAGGTTCATTCTAAGTGGATCGTCAAGGAATGCTGACGATCCGCTTAGGTAAAACCTTGGTAGGTTTGTCTGTCTCTCTAGGTTTAACTACATCTGTTCTACTCACTGTATTGAGCAATCTATTTAGTTATTTTGCGTACTCATATCGGGTTTATTTCTTTGGGCTTTAGACTTGCATGGTAGACGATTATTTTCGGCTAACTTACAAGTTCTTGGTTATTTCTTTGTTTATACCTTTTTTTCCCTTTGGTATTGGTTTGTGTTATTTACAAATCAAGACACAGAAGGTTTTGCGAACGAGTATAATTTCTTATACTTATAAGATTTCTATTAATTATATATATATATATATATGTGTGTGTGTATTTAAATAAAAAGAAAGAACAGTAAGATATATAATCCTGTGTTCTTATAGATATTTTTATTTTTACAAAATAGTGCTCAATGTAAGTTTACAGAGTATTTATATTATAAATTAATTGATTTGAAATATGTTTTTTTCCGCTACACAGTTCTAACCATGTTTCAAAAATGGAAGCTAAAAGCCACGAATTTAATTTTGCAATTAAATCAATTTAATTTAATTGCAAAATTAAATTCGTGGCTTTTAGCTTCCATTTTGAAACATGGTTAGAACTGTGTAGCGAAAAAAACATATTTTAAATCAATTAACTTATGATATATATATATATATATATATATATATATATATATATATATATATATATATATATATATATATATATATATATACTCGCTTAATAAAATATAGGTTATAATTATTATAGTTCTATGATCGGCATCTTTTGTTACATTAGAATTTGTTCCGATGATACTTCATATGCGTAACGTATCTAATGACCGGGATGACATTAAGCTAAGAACATATCAATTTTTTTCGTATCTAGATATATCCTTTATAATGAGAAATAATGCGATATATTTCAGACGTAAAAAAAAGTGGCGCTGCATTTCAAATAGTTAAATTGATTCGGAGGTTACTTTTCAGATTTATAAAGAACAACACAAAATATGACCATATAAACATCTGACTTGTTTCATTTTATTAGCAATAAGATTTAAAATATTTGAAAGAAAATTTCTTAGCACATATGGAATCTTCAACTGTACCTGCTTATGCCATTTAAATTGAAAACGCGTGTGAGCTTCATCAATTATTTCTGCAATAAATAGTTAATATAAATAACTGTGTTTAATATATTACAGAAGTGATTTTGCAATATATATAGAAAAACGCAACATCATGGCGTATAACTTGTGTAATAAGTGCCATACTTTATTTCTCACGACCATTGAACAATAAAAACGTCGGTGTATAGATTCATAGCATTTTATTGCCCGAATCTAGATCAAGCATATAATTAGCATAATTAATACTCACTTCTTAAATGCATTCAGATTTAAAAATGAGAAATGTAAAACGTTTTCATGGATACATATAAATTTGTAAAGGTCTCTTTTATGCAGCACAAAAAAGAGGCGTCTGTGTTTTTATTTTAATTATTATTATTATCCTCTAGCTCTAGCCTGCGAATATCAAATCTGTCATGATTTTGAAGTTAAAAGAGCGTCTCTTTTAATCAATTAATATTCTGCATTTCCGATTTATAACTCTAATCCAGTCCCTTTGTTTCACATATACAACTCTAATCCAGTCCATTTGTTTCACTGATATAACTATAATCTAGTCCATTGTTTCATATCTATGACAAAAAACCTTGTCCATTGTTTCAACACAAGTAATGTATTATATAAAAATCATATGAAAAGATAATTTGTCCTTTCTTAATTGAAACGGTAACCAAATCGTCGTTATTATTGTAACTGACTATCAATATCATTTCATTGATATGTATTCTTGCAATATACAATAACGCTACCTCCGCACAATACTTAAAATCCACTAGAGTGACTTCGTCACCAATTTTGAACTCTTTGATAAAGCGAAGATCACAATCATTGACGCCATGCTCATGAATTCCAAGTTACGCTGGTTGGACACGTTTCCCGGATGCAGGATCATCGTCTGTTTAAAATTTTATTGCACGGCGAGCTCTCTAATTGCTACAGCGGCTGAGAAGCATCAAAGAAGCGGTTCAAAGTTTGCCTAAAAAATCCTTTGGTGCCTCTCACATCAACCATTGACAATAGTCATCCTTTGTTAAGAATCACGACGCCTGCTGTATCAGCACCAGCCATGCTGTCTCTATCATTGAAAATACCAGCAAGGCCGCTCGCAAGAACAAGTGGAAGATGAGGAAGTACAGCAATGCTATGCCATCGAACTTTCAGCTGCAACTGCTACGACCCCGCATGCTTATCTCGCATTGGACTTATCAATCACAAACTTGCATGCAATCGACGTATACAAACTACCTCTTCATGTTCGTTTTGCGATGTATATTATTGATATATTGGAAAATGCTAACATAGAAAAAAAATATATATATATATTAAATTGAAGAAAATTAAAAAAATAATTTATATTTTCAAGAATCAACTTCCTTAATTTAATAATTATCAACATAGAATATCCTTTTTGGTTGAAGAGCACTGGTGGAGCCAAACGCTTTACGATAAGCGTTTTGTAACGTCTTCATAAAATCGTATGAAACTAAATTGCTAATGAAATTATTTACCCAAAAGAATAGTGATTTGCGATACGCAAATTATACCTGAACGAATCAAACAAAATTCTGGAACTATTTTGTAAAGAGATAGTCATTTGGTTGTTTGAAATATCCCAGGGTACTCTTTCCTGTTCCTTTATACAATTATTACATGAACCGGTAATTTTATGGCGTGCCTTCAAAATATATATGATGCGAAGAACTAGCTAGATGCAACTACCACTTCTCTAAGGTTATTTTCACGCACATCGCCCCACGTTTGAAATTCCTTCCGATTTCTTGCTTCCCAGATATCTACAATCTTCAAAGATTTAAATACAACATGAATTACCATCATCTTTTTTGTTGAACCCTGTTCCTTTTTGTAATTTTCAAAATCGTCCTCAGTCACAGTTTTCTCATTGTCTTCCCCTTTCACTCCCTGTGACCCTCTGCATTCTATCGGCATTATCGCCTTACTTGGGCGAAACGATTTAAAAAAAACAAACGGGTAGTAATTACACAGCCTAATTTACGAAATGGAATTTTCATGATATAGCATTGCGTCTACCTTATTAATATTCAACCTCAAAGTATATTGACCAAGAAAGAAATTATATTAAAAGAGAATTATTTGTAGCGTAATAATTTCTTCATCAATAAGCTAACTGTTTGTGTGCTCTCAATATTGAAATTCAATCTGGTCTTTTCATTAACGCTAAACCTTTTTTTTATTTTCTTATTGAATATATTTTGCATTTTTATATATTGCCACGACGATTTAGTAAAAGCTCTCCTCATAATGAATGGCATAGATTTAAAACTATTACGCTTCAGCTGACGATTTTTTAATGGTGACAAATCCGAATTATTTCAACACATATTCACCAATAAGATAATCTGATTGAAATAACCATTACCGGTTTGTTCGAAAGAAAATAAAGGTACCAAGACATAATTGGTGGGGAAAAACGAAGCGGAAATTTCTTCACGGGAGGAGTTAGTTTCCATTGTGGTTTTAATGATGGTGTACGCAAGCGCACAAAATCAGATTCTTGATAATGGCCTCGTAAAAATGTGACTTTGTATTCGAAATAAAGTAGGTTTTATTGTTAACTCAATTGAGTTATAAGCTCTCGACAATAATTACTACCGTTATTCTTTGTGGAAGAATATTTGCTTGAATTATTGAAAGAACAATAATATTTTTCAGGTAATTATTGCCGAGACGA
Organism: Acanthosepion pharaonis; assembly: GCA_903632075.3. Classification (NCBI taxonomy): domain Eukaryota; kingdom Metazoa; phylum Mollusca; class Cephalopoda; order Sepiida; family Sepiidae; genus Acanthosepion; species Acanthosepion pharaonis. Next base: position 3,619,677 of record CAHIKZ030005567.1, read on the forward strand.
AGAACGATTCATGTATGACACAGTGTCATAGATCCAAAATTTGTTTGCGAAAATGCATGAGGAATGAAATGGAGGAAAATCTCCAAAAATAAACCGTACGATTCCGTCTCTAATATCAATTGTCTTGTATGTCAAGGGACAGGTTCTTCAGAGATTAAAACATGGAAAACAGACAGGCGGTTCTGCAGAATGCTGCTTGAATACCATGGATGGAATATGTGAGAAAAAAACGAAGTTTTAATGAAAATGGAAACAAAAAGTACACTCATAATTCAAAATCGGAAAGACAGTTTAAAATCGTAGACATATAATGAGATTTTGGGGAATTTTCATATTCCCAGTATATACAAAGGGCAAGAAAGAATTAAGAAACCAGTTAATAACTTACTAAAAGGTGAAACTGGATGTTACAGTAAGTATTGGGATTTATTCTAAAAAATAGACTTTACTAAGCGTTACAAGATTTCATGCCTAAATTAAACAAACATATACACAGTTAAAAGTAAGACGTGAAACATGTATGAAAATATCCAACAAGATAAAAAGGTCCGAGATATATAGTTAAGACAAAGTTAATTCGAAAGCTTTCTCTGAGTAATGAATATAAAAATATGGACAATAAATTGCCAGCAATAAATTCAATATAAACGATAAAACATGAAGCAGCTAAGAGCTCTTCTATATAAAAACGATGCAGGCAAAAGAAACCCTTATATTTACCTTGATAAAGTCGTTCTGAGGTTGAAATTCTTCGGCTAAGATTAGTTCTTCCTGTTGTTTTTTTTTATTATATATATATATATATATATATATATATATATATATATATATATATATATATATTTCTAGCGTCTTATATGCACGTGTTTATCGTTGCTTAGAACTCATCTATGTAAACAATCACAGACTATCATCACTGTGTTGTCCGTATATTGTTTAATATGTTGTAATTGACATCTTTGATAATGGCTTATGTAAGCCGAAGATTTAGATCATATTAAAAAATATGGATCAATATTGTGAACTTCTTTCTTCGTTCAATGATAATGTTATTAAATTTATCAGACGTTATGAAAAAATTTACATAAAACAAATAGACAACACTTTTCTATATTATTTAATGAAACGTATATATATATATATATATATATATATATATATATATATATATATATATATACTCAAACACATACGTACACGCACTAACATAAATATTACCCTCTCAGCTAAGCTCCGTCACGCAGTGTAAATGAGGATCTTAGAAAGGAAGGAGTATCTTCTTTCTAAGAACTGTTACTTTGTGAAACAAAATCCATAGAGGAAACTATCTCAGCCTCTACAACATTAAGCTGCAAGTCTCGGATTAATATTTCCCACATATTCGTGTGTTGGGGGGAGGGGTGAATATATTTGTTTTTTTTTTTTTTTTAAATCTGCTGGCTTTATGAGGAACTGTACAAATTTGCGAGAGGATTTTTGAGCAGGGAAATTAAACGATCCCCGGACCCTGTGTCAGTATCCCTTGATCGGGATGGGGGGCAATACAAAGGTTACTATGTCAGTATGAAGAGTAAGACATGGGTAAACAGGTTTAGGTTTAGCCCTATTTTTAAGGAAAATATATCACACTGATTTTAGTTTATTTTGATTGATTTATTTACTACTTTAATCCAATTAATTGTATATTTCCTTCAGTTCTAAATTTTATTTAAAGAAAGATTACCCAACAATGAAATCATAGCTTCACTTGATGTTGAAAACTTATTTACCAATGTCCCTGTTAGTGAAACTATTGACATAATGATAAGAAATATATACAGTAACTCATCTTGATAAAGATATTAACTTAAAATTAATCCTATTATATTACGGAAAATACTATTAGCTTGTACTATTGAAGTCTCTTTCTTCGATCATAATAATAATATATATATACAAAGTGATGTTGTCCCCATAGGTTCGGTACTGCGTCCGACATTTAGCAATTTTTATATGTCGAACCTCAAAAATAAGATATTTACAGCCTTTAAAATAAACATTCATCTACCTAAGATATGTTGATACTATTCTTATGTCAGTTAAAATTACAGATGAAATATTTCAACTTCAAAAACATTTCAAAAATAATTCTGCCCTTAAATTCACGTATGAATTCAATACTAATAATAAAATCCCCTTCCTTGACGTATTGATAAACACAAATAATAACAGATTTACTATTTCGCCATACAAAAACCTACCAGCGTAAATTCATGTACACTTAACTACAAGAGCGAATGCCCATATTACTACAAAATAGCAATTATAAAGAATCTAATACATCGTGCAGAAATTAATTCATCCACAAAACAGATTTTTTTACAGCGAACTAAAGAATATAAAACAAACACTTAATAATAGCTTTCCAAACTATATAGTTGATGAACAAATAAGATGCTTTCTTAGAAATCTCAATTACATAATACTGCTTCTATTAATAATTAATCTCCTATATCGGAATCAAATGCATACTAATTATAAACAAGTTGAAAATATACTAAAAATATTAGTAAGTATTAATATATCTACAACAGATCCTAGCAAAAAAGTGAAGTTATTCATATACTACAGTAAATCTAGTATATCCAACTCAAATATTCGCAATGATTCGTTAGCGTTTTGCAAAAAACAATAGTTTACAAATTCAAGTGCCCTTTGGGAGATTGTTTCTCCAAAGAATTAAATAATATTTATGTTGGTCACACCACAATCTCGCATTCACGACGTTTGACACTATATTTGAATGATAAATCTAACATATTTAGGCATGTAAAACAACATTGCTGGCAGCATACACCTTTGTGGAATATCCTTGTTGAAAACACAAACAATAAACAAAAACTAAAAATTCTTGAATCTATATACATAAAACAGTTGAAACGTAACCTGAACAAAATAAACTATGAAATCTCGCCTGGTCATGTGTAATGTCATAAGCTGCGGTCTGATTTTCACATCCAGCGTCTTATATGCAAGAGTTTGTCAATACTTGGAAATCTTCCATGTAAACAGAAACAGAATATCATCACTGTTTTGTCAGTGTATCATTAATATATTGTAATGTAATTGTCACCTTGATAATGGCTAATGTAAGTCGAAAGATTAAATAGGATTAAAAAATATGTATCATAGTGTGATTTTCGTTGTTCGTTTGATGATAATATTATTAAGTTATCATACGATATGAAAATAATTTACGTAAAATAAATAGACAACACCTGTTTATATTATTTAATGAAACAAGCATCAATGAAAAAAATGCTGCCTAATTACGCACGATATATATATATATATATATATATATATATATATATATATATATATATATATATATATATATATATATATATATATAAATTTCTAATAGTTTTAAAATTGTTTAAACGTAATAATTTAAGTATTAATGTAATCATTCGCATGCCATTTAGGTGCATAGTTATAATGATCAAATTTACTTTGAAGGGCATTAGTAACGGCAACTATAACACAGTGACATTCTTAAGTAAGAAATATTTATTAATGCTCACGTATCAAACTCACTTGGACAAAATGACTTTGTATACGAACAAAAGACTACATTTTTCACATGAGCAGCGCCCGCTTTACATCTGCAGAACTCAGTCGTAAGCCAATCCTAAAAAATCAAGTTTCAAATAAATAAAAACATTATCTTTTTTAGGAAGGTGATAAAACTTTCCCATGACAGAAGTCCTATTCACAATCGAAAAAATAGAATAGAGCTTATTATTCAAACGTCACAGACAATAAAGCAAGAGGAAAATAAAAGAGAATAATTCCTTGAAAGGTAATTTTCCAAGTCTTTGCGATTCAATTCGCTGTAGACTTGGCTTAACTGTCCAAAGTGATTTGGTAGATGCAACATGAGATGTTCGGCTAAATTCGTGACTAATAAGATTTGAAGTCGCCAAATCTCTCCCCGCAGACTTGTCGTCAATTAAATCGCACGTTGCTTTGGCGCCGACTAAAATGGGGAACAAGCTCGAATTTAGGAGACGCTTCCAAATGAATACTTAATCCCAAAATAATCCAGATTAAAGTTTTATGTGTAATTGCTTGGTCGGACATCTTATGTTTCAAACAATGCGGGAATTTTGCCTGGAAGCAAGTATTGCCGAGACAAAACATTTGCAAGAAGACGTTTCTATAATATTATGTAAAGCCGTACAAATATTTACATATGAAACTTAAGATAGTCAGCACCATGGCTGCTTAAGAGAGGGAGTTTCAAGCCCTTAGAATTAGTCCGTATGAGTAGGAAACCAGACACTGTGTTTGTGTCGGACATCAAAATTTCTATCAACTTTTGTTGAATCCAACATAGAGACTGGCATTGAATTTAAAATACTCGCCAGCAGTAAGTGTATTTCATTAGTAAGTATGTGTTTGTCCGTTTAGCGACATATCAACTCCTTATGCCAAAATTTAATTTTCTTAGGAGCATTGGTAATTTCTTTTCAAAAATACTTTGCTGGCAATTTTTAGTTATATATATTTTTTATTACTTGTATTTTCATAGTATATTGTCCCCAGTTTGGGTGTTAAATATCTGGCAATAGCTGAGACCCTAACAGGTGGTTCCAGCTGGGGTCATGGTGAACATGGAAACAACAACCATTAAGACGTGGGTTCACGCTCCTCACAACCTACCGACCAGACGCCCTGCTGCCAGATTTAGTTTATCGGCATACCTAGGGAGGGATTTTTAAGAAGTTAGTTCCGCTCAGACAGCTTCTTCCCAAGAACTGTTGATTAGTGGAATAGACAGCCAGTAGGATGTATTGGAGTCATTACAAGCGTGACCTCTTCAAGCCCACACTTAATTATTATCCTTTGTGTATAAAACATTGAAATTCATTTTTTGCATTTTTTTATGCTCATACAACATCACATAGTAACGTTATATATTGAGTGGTACTTATTGGTTGAACATTAGTCTAAAAATGTAATATTCGCTCGAGAATAAAACCCCTGTAGCATAGAATCGATTAGCAAGATCACATTCAATGTTTATTTTGAGTATTTTTCTACCATTCTCTCAATTTTTTAGTGCAAGTCCACGGGTAGAGTGTCCTCGGTCATCATCGATGTAATAGAGTTGGTGTTATCTATATTACCTGCTTCCTAACATTTCTATTCCGAATTGGTATCATGAATGTCGTTAGGAATTTATATGTTCTTTTGTGGCATGTCTCTTCCGGATGTCAGCCGCCATGTTCATCAACAACTTCCGTTTTTCTCTGAAGCCTTTCATACTTTACTATCCCTTCCTTTCCCTGTTTTGTCAGCCGTTCACTCAAACTGGTTAAGTAGGAAACAAAATGTTTTACCTACTTCTCCTGACTTCAATGTATCCTGCGAACGTTAGATTTTTATAAACCCTCATATTGAACATTAGACTCATGCGTCATGTTCTGACAACCAAATGACATTAATAACGGTACCCGTCCGATCACCTACGGCAAGGGACATCGAGAGTAGTCAGCACCGTTTTAAAATATCACGTTCTGTTTTTGTTTTTTTAGATGTGTGTGCGTGCTGTAATCAATGGCTCGGAATAGTTGACCGTAGACCTGAATTCCAGTTCCAGTTGAGTTCGTTAAATTCACTTACGTTCAATACCACTACTCTCCCCCAGCTTTATGTCAATTAGTAATACTTGTATCACTTTACCGTTATTATATTTAAAAATGTTTTAAATCGAAATATATATTTTTTTTATATTTAAATAACCTGCAAAGTGTTGATAAGCCGAAGAAAACAAATCAACCAATAGCCTATCAGGACATGGACGATTATTGCTGTCAAACTATTTTTTCTATGTTATTCTTCTATGTAACTTGTGATTTTCTACCATTTTTCGTTCTTTGTTCTACCATCTATTTACCCAAACTCTTTATATAGGTGACACTATGTCTTCTTCTGTCCCCTTGCATTCAGTGTTTCTTGGGAACGCTATATTCTGCAAGAATACATTATGTGTTTAAGAATTTCCAATTGTATTTTCTGGTTTTATGGTATCTCGTTGTTCTTAGTTTATTTAGAACTTCCTCATTGATCATACTTTCTATCGATTATATTACCAGAATATTCCTTATAGAAGAACATCTATGCCTGTTCGAGTTTCCTCTTTAGCATTGAACGGATTATCCATTACTCACACTCCTGTATGTGTGGAGATTATTGAATTGTTAATTACTGCAAGATGGAATGTTATGTTTTATTCTGATATATGCGCAACATATCAGGACCATAATATATTATATATAATGATATAACTCCCTCTCTCTCCATACAGGACTCCCAGGTCCCGTTGGTCTAGTGTCGCATTCTGGAAGGGCTATTGAATAAGGAGAGTTATACATCTTCCCAAATGGGTTAAGGACTGGTGCCAGTATAACTCTTCGATCGTCCAGTCCTGGTACTTCAAGTGTTGTGATTCTTAGTGACGAAGAAAGTTGTCTGTCTTCTTTTAGTCAATAAGCCGTGGTAAACTTTTTTCTTGGCGACTGGGCTGACAGGAAACAAGATCAAACTCTCATCGAAGAAATAATAATGACAGTCTTGGTTAAATATAGACGATTTAATGAAGGTAGATAATATAATTTACAATCGGATATATTTGGTATCTATTAACACAAATGATCAGAATTTGGCGAATTTGCATCTCGATCTCTGCGTTCAGCAAGGATCAATCACAAATTTAATTGAATATTGGACCCCTTCCTCGTGTGGGTGTACAACTGCATGTTCGTCTGACAACTCTTGGGACTCTGTCGACCAGACCCCTCTCTGGTGTCCCAGCCTGCCTTTGTCTGTATTCTCAAAATCGAGCGGAATTTATACATAATTCTCACCCCACATATCAAACAGTCCAAAAAATAACTAAAATTTGATAAAAATCTGCGTTAAAAGATCAAATCCTATCTTTTGATCTGGCACCGTTTGATTCATAGCCGCTGCTTCAAAACGAAAATATACTCGGTTGACACAAGCATCGGAAACAAAATCAAAAAACACATATTCTGACCTGTCCAATTCGAGGTCACACCTGGTTTCTCGGCGAATATTTATGTTTGGGAATGTTAATAAACCTAAACATCTAAATACCTACCAATAACATGTTACCTTGTTATACTGTTTTTTTTTCAGAATGGGAACGATCATGCCACCCACAACTTTCTGTTCTTTTAGCTCTTTTTTTAAGATTTCTCATTCTACTCTCTTTCTTAAACAATTTTCATCAGCTCCTTATTCGGTATTTCCCTCAGCCCTTCTCCATATAGCTTGTCAATGTCAAAATCTCCAAGCCCACTTTTCTCATTATATATCATAGGATTTTCGATTGCGTCTATCTGATTCGAATATTAGCATCGTTTTCGTCTCTATTTTCTTTTAATCTTCCTCATTACTTATAACTTCGTTCCATGGTATTCTCAGCATCCTCACAGAAGACTAAAAATGACCACAGAAATAGAACATATATGGATAAACATCCAAACATTACAAATTCCATCTCGAAATCTAAACAGTAATGAATCTACTGATAAAATTTGAAAGCTATTAAAAACACTAAGGAAAAATGAATTAACATTAAGACGGAACTTTGAAAATATCTTACATTCTCCCCAGGTTTCTCTATCTTATGATAGAAGCCTGGACTCAGAAATACATCCCCTAAAAGTGAGGGCTGTCACTCATTAATGCACTATCGAAGTGGAAAGCTCGCTTTAAAGAACCTCAAACGTATCTCACTTGGATCCCACATGGTGAAAGTATTAATGGGCTCACGTTGTTTTATGAAGGTCAACTCATCGAAAAAACAGTTTGGTTTTTGTTGTGGTAATGAATGCATAAATGGCATATATATCATTAAAATACCCAGAACTAAGTTAGATCTTCAATAGGAAATATATACCAGTTAGGTCTACCTCACAGCTGTATATGCATATAGCAATAGAGACTTCCTGTTCACATTCACTTGAAACAATCCTCCAAGCTCCAAATCCACTGAAACCATCTAACAGAGGAAATGTATTAATCTACCTGATCTTACATGTTTGGTGGAGATCCAAATACGGAAACATTTCCAACTTCCTCAGAAATATGAAAGATGGGAATGGATGGGAACTGATCCATTAATCATCCCGTGCCTCATCCATAACCAATCTACTAATAGAAGCTATCCTCTATTAAATATTTCAAGTAATAAGAATCAAGATAAAACGTTCCAAAACAGAAACTAGGATTTGGAATTAAAATGAAAGCTGTGATGGAACACACACTGAATCTATCTTAAAAAATTCAAGTTATATAATTAGCAAATGTTAAACACTTCAAATTCTTCGGATCACTATGAACAAATGTATCTTAAGAGAAATGGAAATTTAACATAAAATATTCTGCGCAAAAGATAGATTTGGCTAACATCATATATTTTTAAAAGAAATCAAATACTGAATTTAAAACTGTTGTCAGGTTTTCAATAGTCTCGTCAGATAGAGTCTTACATATCGATCTTACGCATGGTGTCAAAATCATTGAAAAATATCTAAAATATCAGCTGTAGACAAACATTTTCTAAGATGAATTTTTAAAAATCATTTTGAGTGAGTGAAGGATGTTGGTTTTGTCCAAGGCCATCATTCTTTGAACATTGTGAACACGTGCTACATAAGCACAAAGACATCTACAAAAAAATATAATCAACATCATTGGACGACTATCATCAGCAGCCACAGCTAAAATAGGTAACACATTTAACTCGAAGAGAAAACATTTACATAATCAAGATTTTAACGTTCCACGCTATGTCAATAAGAGGCTAGAAATGAACCTCTAATTAGTACTGGAAAGAATGATATCAAATATTGGAATTGTGAAACTATTTTCCTGAAATCTTGTTTTAAAGGATTTTATACATTTCAACTGATAGCAATTCAAGGTGATTGGTCACTGTATACATGTTTCTTTGTAGGGAAACCGCTAATATTGTAATTACGATTGTATAGTTCTAAATTATCGTTGCCTTACATCTCACGTTCATCCATGAGGAGACTGTCCATCATTCACTGTCATACAGGATGACTGATATTGCATAAATGACCAATAACTTTTTATTTTACTGTTTACTAATACGTTTGGAAAGATTTTTTCGATATTCTAATAAACACACAGATTTTCCAGCGAAAAAAAGTTTTTGACAGTTTATTCAGTGTGCACAATTATACCGAGGTAGCAGACGAAGATAAGACATCAAAGAGGGTGACCGTACAACCCAAGTTCACTGAGGAGGTCGGTGAGAGAGGATAATAAATAAGAGGGTGGAGAAAGTGAATTCCCGAATGTTATGACGTAAGCCATGTGGGATTCACCGAAACGCTCTTACCACGCCGTAACCCCATGCCAGTTTGGGTGAATCTTCATCTATACAAATGCACGAATCGAACTGAGCAGAAGAGGTAAAAGAGACGAAGACCAGAGACAGGTGAGATGCCTACGTGATTACCTTCCGACGAAAGCCTCCGATACTGAAGTTTACCAACAACGGCAAACCAAATTTTACTAGGTCAACGTTAATATCACTTCCGATTTAGACGCGGGTTGGGCTGATAATTAATTGCATGTGAACTCTGATATAAACCAATTATTGTACAGAGGACTGATATAAAAATAGTATTTACTTTTGTTCAATTTATTCGAGTGGACCAGCCCGACACGAAGATATATGCGATGATTCGGTCTTGGCCTCGTTATGGTCAAACTTAAATCACAACGTGGGGTAAGACAGGATTTTATCGATCAGCCTCATTGTTGGAAGTCTTGGACGACCGGGGTGGATGTTGTATGATTAAAGCTATTCCTTACTATAATGTGTAGTCTTGCTATTTTTTTTTCTAAATCCATTTCTGTCTGTTGTATCAAGAGTTAATATGGTTCGATTAGGATAGACGTTTCTTTTATGCCTTTCGTCTTAGTTGAAGTCACATGTGATGATGGGTTAAGTTAATAAAAAGTTTGGGCGGAACTGAAAATGTAACATTGTAATTATTAGGTCTTGAACGAAAAAATTGTAAAGTAAAATGTTTGTAGATGCCGGTAAAGAATCGATAATATAGGGCCTAGTTGATCCCCAAAATGAGTGCAACCGATTTACAACCTTACTCTTCTTTCCCGTTGTTTGAATCTGAATCTGTCTCTAGTAGCAAATAATTGGCTCAGTTGAATTTGTTAGTTTAAATTGTTAATGCGTCTTCTTCTTGATGTTAAAACTTGGGTGCAGACCATATATACACACATTCTGGAGATCATTGTATTAAAATATTTCCCTTTAAGTTGGGAACATATTGTGTACAAAGGTGATTGAATCACATAACAGCAATCGGTGATTATGGTTTGGAAAATAATCAGCTGTATCCTCTAATATGAGTCTTGTTTGAAAACACATCGGACCACGTATCAATCTATCGCTGAATGTAATTATTTGTATCCTTGTTGATCGTAAGGATATCCATGTATATGGAGATGCATATGTACGAATCTGTTTTTTTCTTTTGCTAAAGATACCCAGTTATATGATTCATCTGGCAACTATGCAGTTTCGAATTCTAGTCATGACTTAATCTATTTTTCCGTATCTATGATCATGTAAGACAAAACATAAATAAATTTCCCTGCTGTTCGTTTACTGTGATGCGACCTCCTATATAAATATCGAAAGATTTTATATTTGGGAAGAATATATTATGTATGAGTGACACTGGATATATAAGTATCAACTCATTTTTTGTCTGAAAATGACTGGGGCTTGTAGATCTCATAGAATATTTCTGCATGTTTGCTTTTTGGTGTGTTTGCTCACAATTAAATCATTAATTAATGTCTTGAGTAACTGTTGGAATGGTACATAATGAGAATGACTGTAATAATATTATGGTCTTTTCTGATACAGCGAATATCAGTTGAGACATGTGAGGTATAGTTCAAGTATCACACTGTCAAACTGACAATACAATGCGAGCGTTAATGATTTATGGTCGGTATAGCTAATGGAATATCTCTAGTCAAGGATGTGTCGAAAATGATTGATGACCAAGTAGATTGCTAATAATGCCACGCAAACCGTGCTATTCTTAGCTTCTTTTATCTGAATGACACGAAATGGGGATCGTTGTTGAGTCATTTTAGTTCCACGAGTTCAGACCTGTAGAGCAAAAACATGGCATGCCACTTCCGCCATAGTGCAGCCCTCGTTCAAATGTAAAAAAAAAGAAAATGCTTCTCAGAGAATTTTTCCCACTTTTTGAACCAGACACCCTAAACACATCAGTCTTGATTTTTTAAAGACCAATTAACGATAATGTTGGTTATAAATGCATTTATGATTTGTCTGTAATTTCATATTACTTAAGTTTACGGAAATTCAAAGAAGGGTCTGTGAAACAATCGAGACTGACCTGTCAACTCGATTTCATTTACTTTCTCACTGACATGACGTGGAATTCCAGTCTTAACTACACATATTGTCATGGCAATTAATCTGGTACTCATTACTTCTTGATGGACAGATTATATGAATTACAGAGGATTACTGTTATTTCGTAGAACTATCTAGTTACAAGAACATGCTCTATTGTAATATTCTATTTTCTTGCGAATTTTGCTTGTAGATCCCCCTTCCTATCTGTCTCCTACATTCTCACAAACTTAAATCGAACGCCGATCGGGTAATTCTGGGTTCTGGCTGTTATTTTAGTATTTTCTTCCACAATAAAATCTTCTCATTCTCTTTCGCTTCAAATAGCATCATGTGACTTGGTGTCATTTTTGCCTTGCTTTGAGTAAAAAGATTTTTTTTTAAATAGGGGTATTGCTGTTTCCTTCAGGAATCACGTCATCTTTGATGTATACATGTGAAGGGAATCCTGCAGAAAAGTTTGTCTGTTCGGCTCTGAACTCTCTGTACAAACGAAAGCGCTTCGTACAGACATCGTGCAAGTGGAAAAATATGGCCACATCTATTTAATGAATGTCCACCATGTTTGATAATAAGCATTGTCAGGATCGAACTTTGAAAAGAATTTGGTACCTTCAAACAGAGCAAAATAAGAAATATTTGGAAAATAATATCGATCCGGCATTGGTGACGTATTGTATTTTCGGCAATCAATACAAGTTACGAAAGTAATAATCTTAGGTGGAGATGCAAAAGTACTTGTTAGATGGACTAAATTTTCTGCGTTGCAAAAATACTGAATCCTTACATCCTGATTTAATATTTCCATGGGTGTCGTCATCAAGAGAAAAATAAAATTGTCCTCTTCTTAAGTGAATATGATGTGTATTGTGATCCTTAATATTGTCAGATCTATGAATTGACACTTGAAATTATTAGAAGATAGCTGTGTATTCGATAGAGTCGAATAGCTGTGTGTACATTATCGTCGTCATATGTGAGATTCATTTACGACTGACTGACTGTCATGAAAACATCGGGGATTGTGGTAACATGATAACTCTATAAGATAAAGTGAATTATTTAAAACGAGTTAAAATCAGTAAATAAAACTGCCATTTTTAGTTTGAATGGACAAATTTCCATCTAAAATCACACCACAAAACAATTAATATACAGTAGAAATATCCGTAACATTTCACGGCTTTTCTAATTTTCTGATGAATCTCAGTTTTTAAGTTATTGACTTAGGAGCTCAGAGCGAGGTCTACGACAAGAAAATAACTGTAGAATTTTCTTGGTCGCATCGTTGAACATTGAAGCTTAACATCTTCAACAATATTTGCAATAACAATATTAAATTGGTCATTATGTTTTATGAAGCAACGTGTTAACAAAGGAAAATATTTGAAATCATTTTTTCCATTTCACTGAAACAGACGTGAAACATTTCTTTCTTTTTTTCATCTTTCATTTTCTAAATTAAACCAAATAGTGTATTGCATATTTTGTTCCGTGTTTCCTTATTATCAAAACGGAATATCCCATTATTTATGAGAAACTGTCAGAATGTAACGGACTCGCTAAAGGAGGAACAATCGGAATTATGATACGATGATTACTTCGTTCCGTTTCTAGACATTTTGGTACCAATAGCTGTTTGAAATAGAAAAATGAATAAAGCAGTTTTCTATCCGAGTGGATTTCGTATGACACTAACAGATGCTCCAAGAATTTTAGTAACTCTGTATATTTAAGAAATATTTCAGACAATATTCGAGGCAGTCGTCTTCGAAACTGACTGGATAATATGTTTCACGTGACATCATTTGCGTTAATTCGGGGTTAATTGTTTTCTTGCCATCAGTACAAAGGCTTTTTTTGATAACCACCACCATAGAATGTCATTTCCCTAAGTTGTCCTTAATATGTCGGAGATTTAAAAAATTGTATTATCATTAGACCGATATATATATCCGTTAGCAATGATTCTGATCAAGATATTGGAGTTTTGAGGAGCGTAGAACCACATCATTTGTTGTTGTTCCAAGTTACACTCTATAAGATTCCCAGATTTTGGAAAATAATAGACACCCAAACAAAATCAAAACATGACAAAAATATAAAAATGCATTTTTATAGTACTTTATATCAGTAATGCATTCTTATATAATTTATCAACTATACATTTTTCTGATGAAATTAACGGCAATATATTTTTATAAAAAAAAACAAAACAAGCAAAGCAAATTTTATCGTACATTTTATAGAAAAAATACCAGCAATTAATTTCGTAGTAAGGTTACCAGCAATATAATTTTAAAGCCAAATGACCAGCAATATATTTTTAAAGCCAAATGACCAGTAATATATTTTTAAAGCCAAATGACCAGCAATATACATTTTAAGCAAAATGATCAGCAATATAGAGTGGTGTTCGATTAAAGTGACTCACCTGATTTTTTTACTAAATGTTCTCTTCTCCGATGAAACGAAAGTTGAGCTAAATTCAAAGGATAAGCGATCTAAAATCCGAAGAAGAAGCTTTGAAAGCTCTTTGAATTTAGCAGTAAGTACTGTCAAGCATCCGTTCAGTATAATGTTCTGTGGATGCTTTCCTTTTCATGGAACTGGTTTCTTAAAACCTGTTGAAAAGACCCTCAAGAGCGAGCTGTACAAAAGAATTTTAAAGTCTTGTCTGCTCCCTTCTGATGAAAGGGTGCAAATCAACCCTACCAAGCTCATTTTTATGCAGGATAATGCTCCCTGTCACAAATCAAAATTGATGAAGGAATACTTTGATGAGAAGCAGGTGAATGTTATGAAATGGCCGACCCCAATATCCGAACCTCAACACCATAGAAAAATTATGGAGCATTATAAAGTACCAGTTCTCGAGAAAGCAGTTGAGCAACAAATAGGATTTGATTGTGAATTTCATGGAATTCAATACCTGGAGATGAGATTTAACAGAACCTAATCAAGTCAATGTCAAAAAGGGTTTAAAAGGTTATTCAAAATAAAAGAGGGTCCATAGATTTTTAAATATTTCGAACTATATTACCTATTATAAATACATTATACCTCTATTATTCTTTATTTAAAGCTGTTCGATTATGTTTCTATTGATTACTAGTTGCTGGAAATAAGTAAGTCACTTTTTTGCACAGAGTTTTTCCCTAAATCTCATTTATATCCAAAATTATAATTATCAATAGAATACCTTGGGGTGAGTAAACTTTTTTACTAGGTGGTCGGGAATGGGTCTTTATATTAGTAAGATTAAAAATTAGTTTGACCCCAAAAACAATAGGCGAAAAAAATCTTTAAGTTAAAAAATTGGTGAGTCACATTTATCGAACAGCACAGTCTTTTTAAGGCCAAATGACCAGCAATATATTTTAAAGCCAAATGACCAGAATTATATTCTTATAGTAAAATGACCAGCAATATATTTTTTAGCCCAAAGAGAGACAAGTTTTCACTCGTCGTTTGATTTTGTAAGATTATTTGTTAAAAAATGCAGCTATGTAATAAGAATTTAATCATGAAAAAATGTCATTCTTTTGAATTAATTATAAAGCTTGGATTTTCGTATTTAGATTTCCGCACCAAATAAGCATTAAATGATGATATATAGCTAAGCAAAAGGGGAAATGCATAAAGAAATTATAAAATAAATAGTACGAAAAGCGCAACGTGTATATCTGTGAAAAATTTATAAACCTGAAATGAAAAACTATATGACCATAAAAATGATATGCTTTATAACAACACATTAATCGCATGAGTAATTCACGACAATTTCGATTTAATAAATACTAGTCTGATATAAATAATAGCCTGAGAAAAGTAAAACATAAGAGGAAATAGTTTGAGAGTGAACTAATGTCAAAATTCTTGGTAATAAACCTATAAGCAGGACCATACATTATATCATGAACCGTCGCAAAAACAATACAGCACTATACGGTATACGAACGATTAGAGAAAAATGAGATCTATGGACTTACTACAAATATAACATCCATCAAATAATATATATATATATATATATATATATATATATATATATATATATATATATATATTAAGCATTACACCCCAAGCAAGGCGAGAAGCCACTAGGACGCAAGGGTTACAGAAAATTTGAAGCAAGATCAGATAGGAGTGATAGAAGAAAGGTTATTGGATAGAACAAGGCAACTGGAGATGTCGATTGACATTATAATTTGAATAGCTGGAGATTAAGGCTCTCAGGGAAACTGGAATAGGGAAGCGAGTTCCACAGGCGAGAGGTGCGATACATGAAGCTATTGGAGTAGAAGAGACGGCTACATTTAGGAGTTTCGACAGTGAAGGGGTGAGAGCGGGATGCCAGCCTCGTAGGGCGCTTGAACTCATGAAGTCTGGGAACCAGCGAATGCAGCTCATCGGAGCAATTGCCATAAAATTATGTGTAAAAAAGACAGAGTGGGGCGACGGCGCGTCTGTGAGAGAGTGAATGTAGAGGAGATGCCAGAACAGGGCCAATTTTATTGCATATCCGCCTCTGGAGTCTATCAAGAACCCCGAGGCAAACAGAAAGGGCTCCAGACCATATATGGCAGCAATACTCCATGCAAGGGCGAATTGTTGATTTATAGATCTGGAGGATCGAATCCGGGGAGAAAAATGTCCTTGCGCGGCACAGGGGGCCAACTTTCCTTGCGGTGGACGAAGCAATTGACTCAATGTATTTGTTCCATCTCAGATCAGCAGTCAACGTGAGACCGAGCAGCCGCAGAGAGTTGCTCTCGAGAAGTTGAGCGGCAGACATTCTAATGGAGGGTAGGGAGGGATCGCTGTGTTGTTTTGTTTTTGAAGCATTAAAGTTGACCAGCCAATTTCTGCCCTAGTTCACAACCGATTGGAGGTCCTTTTCGATATATATATATATATATATATATATATATATATATATATATATATATATATATATATATATATATATATGGTGGCAGAAATGCCGCCCATAAATACTGCTCATATAATGGTAGGATATTGGTGGCAATGGTTTCTTCCTCTAGGTAATGTCTTACCTTTACGTGAGACGTATTTTTAGCAGGTTTACGTGTCAGATATTTCTGCTGGTGCGGCGTAAATACCTCCATACACCTTCCAGAAATACCTACCACATAATATTAAGACATTTATTTCAAAGAATAATTTATCTAGCTAATGATTTACCTTTATGTTGGACGTAATTACCTTGGAGATATTTCTGCAACATCCTATCTATCTATCTATCTATCTATCTATCTATCTATCTATCTATCTATCTATCTATCTATCTATCTATCTATCTATGTGTGTGTGTGTGTGTGTGTGTTCGTTTTAAGCGTCATAAATTATGATATTAACGTATTCATTTGTATATAATGGTTTATCTTATTTATCGAATGGACATTTGCGACAAATAACAACCTAATTGTGAACATGCAATGAATATAACTGGAAAAGTGTACAACTTAAATATAATAAACATACGCTTTTTAAAAAAATTCTGCACGCCACATTGAGTAACTACGTAAGCAATATCATTTCTTTCAATCAGGATAGTTCTCCAAATATTTATCAATGAACCGGCAGTTGACAGATGGATGAGATTACACAATGCTGACGGCACACATCAGGAAAATATATGGGAGATAAGTAGGGGTTTTCAAAATTTCCGCAATGGAAGCTGCTGGAATTGACAATTTGCGAAGTCCATTAAGAGAGAATCATCTAATTCATTCAAATCGGTTTAAGTGCTTTGCATATAGTGCCATATAAGAGATACGGTATACAGAGGACGGGAAGAGAAAGATAGAAAGAAGAACAAATACAAAAAGAAGATTAAGAAGAACAAGAATAATAACAACAAAACAACAAAAAATATCGCTTAAAATATCTGCCATATTTTTAAAAATATATATTTACTTGAAGTATTCAGCTTATGAAAGTCTGTCACTCAAATGCATAATACAAGCAACAGTTGGGGAGCAAACTCGATTAACAAAAATATCGATGTCGATGATATGAAAGGTTGCTGAGAATGAAATCATCAATTTAGCGCAGGTTAAAGCGAACGAGATATGACGATCACTGTATTTGTTAAGATTTTGCTTATCTTTGACAGGATTTTTTTTTCCGTTTACCACCAGTTCTTAGGAAAATTATTCATTATAGCGTCAACATATTGATGAGCCTATTAAGAATAAGAATTACAAATTGTATAGAGTAAATAATATTTTAACTTGTAATAATCCGAATAATATTACATATGTTATGTACTTTGTCAAATATGCAAACTAATTCTCAGAGAATTCTGCCATTTTCGATGATATAGTTACATTAAATGAAATGCGTAATAAATTACACAGTGCATTTCGCGGGCAGGGAATAATAGAAGGAGGTCACTTTTCACCGGATGTACAAGGTCTTGACGTTTATGATTTATCATGAAAAAAGGGCGTACAGAAAATTTGACATACCGTTTATCAACAAAGATGTACTTATCTGCATCTAAGACTTTTGCCAACGTGCCATTTGCTGCGCCGTGTCAGGGCTGTAATAATCAGGTTTCTTGGTTGCAAAGAAACTGCGTTTGTCTGCTGCAAAACGATATTAATCTCCAGGGATTTCCCACGGAGTTGTCCACGAAATAGAGGAGTTATTAACTCTTGGTCAATGTCTGTTGCAAACATTCCAACTGCCGCGAGTACAGGTGTGCAGTTGTAGTTTGGCACGTTAGTAGAAGCGCATAGTTATTTTCCGAGGTCGCATCTGGATACAAAGGAAATATTATGCAACTGGTAAGTTCCATTGAAAACAAGGATTAAGGAGCCCAGTTCTTATGTAGTATTAATCCTCAAATACATTAATATAATAGATAATACCTGCATAAATAAAAGGATGAGTGGGAAAATGAAATACAAATCTACAGGAGAATGCCGGGAATAGCATGAACGAAGTCCAGGATATACGTATTGTAATATGGAAAGATCTTCGTGAAACTAAGAAAATATTACGGAACAGACATAGTCCTACAGAAGCATACCTAAAATACTATTGACGATTAAGAGGACATTTTAAGATCTATGACTCATAATGAGTAAAGCATACTTAGAGAACAATATAGAGGATATGTTGAATATCCGATGTAAAGAAGGAAGCGAAAGGAAACGTGCAAAACGTTTAAATATATGGCTGAAGTTCTAATAGAATGGATATGAAGAGGACAGATTTTGCTAAAAAAATTTTAGGAAATTTTGGAGATCCCTGATCGCATCTGTTATGAAGGAAAATATTAAATAAAAGAAAATGTACAAGAATTGTATTTAGCAGTATTCAATAGAGTCTCTCAGTTTTGCTTAGAAAAATTACTCCAAAACACGAGCGAAAATAATGTTACGTGTTTCGATATTCATTCTATTTATTATAGAGGTTATATTTTCGAGATGTAATCATTTAGCGAACGATATTGCTAATATATCAGGCAATGTCATTGAATTTAAATACATCAGGCAGAATGATCGAAAGAATATATTCTTAGTTCCAGCGGGCTCAGAACTTCGCCATGCTATGTTCACTTTGACAAATTTCTCACATTACCTTCCTGTTCCTTTGATAAAAATCAAGTTAAACTAAGGCAACTTCACCTGAACTGTTATTTTGTTGTACAAACTCCTATGAGAATGTCTTCCTTAAAGCTACAATCTTGGTCCTTTTAATTTCATCTTCGAAAGATCTATATTCTACACGTTTTCATAATACTCTTACTTCGCTCTCTCTGTAATCCTCTACTTGAGTTGATCTTAGACATTGTCTTCAGTGAAATATCAGTAAAAAGTTATCATTGAACGTAAAATTATCATCAATGTATATGTAATATACAAAAAGCCAACATACTTTCTGCTTAGTAAAATGTTGATCCGAGGGACCTATAGACGTGTTCTCGCCTTACTGGTGGCAATAGCCATGAGTAACATTAAGATAAACGAAAATAGAATATAATTTAGGGTAAAGATTTTGACTAGGTTACAGTTTAAACAGTAATCAAACCAGATTGACCTTAATTTGTAGCACGTCTGTAATCATCACAGCATCAAATAAGCAAGATGGGAACATATGGAAGCTCTATGATCGGTAGGCAATTGCATTTCGTCTCTTCACATTGATGACACGATGGAGGTCGCTTCACCGTCTAATCTACTGAGTTTATAACAAGATGCGATGAAACGGCGTGTAATGACACATTTCGTCGGTGCTAATCTTGTATGTGATGGCAGAAAATGGACATGATATTTTAAAATGAAGCAACGAGAAGTTTCCGCAGCTGAGAATTTTGTTACATTATGGGCATACCTAAATACACGCCTATATATATATATATATATATATATATATATATATATATATATATATATATATATATATATATATATGTTTATATATGTATATATATATATATATATATATATATATATATATATATATATATAGTAAATTTCAGATACCATATATATATATATATTTATATATATATATATATATATGTGTGTGTGTGTGTGTGTGTGTGTGTGTGTGTGTGTGTGTGTGTGTTTATGTATAAAGTTGCAATGAATACGACTACAGCGTTTAAGTTTTTTATTTCATATTTATGTGTTCATATAATTCTCCTCTTTTCTGGAGATAAATTATGTAGAGATGTTTTTACATGTTTTGCATATCCAAGTGCTACTTTTCATTAATGAAACTTATATAAAAGAGGAATTGTTGTTTAAATGCACACACATGCACACAAGCATATATACTTACATATTTATATATATATATATATATATATATATATATATATATATATATATATATATATATATGTGTGTGTGTGTGTGTGTGTGTGTGTGTGTGTGTGTGTGTGTGTGTTTTTTGTCTGTCTTTGCTTGTTTCTGGGTGTGGGTGTCGGTGGGGGTGGAGGTGTGCGTGAAGAAAGAATAAAGGAAATATTATTTGTCCTCTGTTCGAACTTATCAACGCAAATATAAGGAATTTATTTCGTAATAATTATTGATAAATAGAAGGAACGATCTTGTTTAGAAATTTTAATTTTGATTTGATTTATATCACTATTCATGTTTTTAATGAGGATAATAATATATTCTTACATTTGTTTGTTTATTCGATTAATCACGCCCTTAATTTCTCTGATCTGCGTCTCCTCAC
This sequence comes from Acanthosepion pharaonis, assembly GCA_903632075.3. NCBI lineage: Eukaryota > Metazoa > Mollusca > Cephalopoda > Sepiida > Sepiidae > Acanthosepion > Acanthosepion pharaonis. The sequence goes on from CAHIKZ030005567.1 coordinate 3,640,438, forward strand.
TGAGAATAGATTGCAAATTTTATCTGAATGAATGTTTTCTATTTATTTATACGTCAGTCTACTGAACCTTTTATTCGTTTCAGTTTCACTTCTTATGTTTTTACATGATACTATATTCATGCCTTCCGTATTTGAATTATAGCAAATGGTATTAGCATATGGTACACTAATTTATTTGACACTGCCCTGGCTTAATACTAATATTCCATGGTCATAATTTAATATATTTGAATCGCAAATACGATCCAATTCATCAGACCTACAAATTTGGGAATTTGTAGGTCTGATGAATTGATCGTATTTAGGTTCCAATGGAATTAATTATGACCATGGAATATTAGTGTTTAAGTCTTTATATATATATATATATATATATATATATATATATATATATATATATATATATATATATATATATATATATATATGGACAGGATAAAATAATTGCAGTTTCGTAAGTATATTTATACCTAGGAAGTTATATAAAAGAGAACTCAATGTTATGAAACAGAGCTATAATTATATATTATATATTAGAGAATGTATATAATATAATATCCAACGTCGGTAGCATTATCAGAATTTCATGCAATTCTTGTAATATGCAGATGTGTATTCTGACTGTTTTGCTAGTAGTGTTAACGACGTTGGATATTACGTATATTCACTAATTATATATATATATATATATATATATATATATATATATATATATATATATATATATATATATATATATATATATGTTTGCGGTCTGAAGATTTCAAGATGTCTTTTACATCTGACTGACTAAAAACTTTTTACGCTGTATGAGTTCCTGAAGAGTTTGCTTCAGAGAGAGAGAGAGTATGGCGTCATAACAAAGGGATATTTTAATCAATACTGACATAATTTAATTAAACTAGTGAAGGCTTAGGGCAGCAAGAAGCAAAATTAAGACGCTTACTAATTTGTTTATCGTTTATATGAAATCGGTTTTCAAGTCTGAGAGACAGTAAAATTAGAGAATTGCAACAATTAAAGAATGAATAGATGGCAACACTTTGCAAACACCTCTCGCTTTCGGTAACAGATGGCGTTAATGACTGCCAGTTGCTGGCTATGAAACAGCGACGAAAAGATAAAGAGATAAATGAGACTGTGAGAAGAAAAGGGCTTCGGTGATTTTAATAGACTGTTCCCGTGGTTACTCAGCCTGAACGATTAAAGTATTGAGCGTGGGTCATGTCCCCAGGGTATCGAGTTAATTAAAGTAATTATCACATTTCCAAAATAATTTCAATATGTCTACATTTAGAAGAAAATGATAAATGGTGAAGAAAATAAGGTTGTATTTCTGGACATAAAATATATATATATATATATATATATATATATATATATATATATATATATATATATTATGAGTTTTCTTGTAGGAGGAAAATATAGCAACATTTGTGAGAGCATCATTTCATGATAAACAGTTTAAGTATGCATACAACGCGCTAGCTACAATGGTTTTTCAACAAGATGCATTGTGATAAACGTATTAAATAAAATTATATTGACTGGTTTCCGATCGTTTACGAAAGTCTTCTCTTCACGACACTGGTATATATCACATTAAAAAAAATCGGGAAATTGCGTACATCTCAATGCGATATTCAAGTCATTGAGTCTTAGAGATTTATGCCACATTAATCGACTTCTTATCTATTAGACACTTCTTCTCAATCTCCGAATCCTTCGCATGCATTGATATAAGAGAAATTACTATCGATTTTACAGGATTGTAGATATCAGTTCTGAGACCCCAATAATGGTAACATTTCATACCTCATCAGGAGTATGACAAGTGGGAAATAAGAGCCCAACTCTATTTAATATTTTCCTAGACATTGCCCTACGCATAGTTTAGAAAAACTTTAAATGAGATGAACAATATCCATTTAAACATTCTATACGGTATCCCTAACGAGTCTACAAGTAAAGGACAAGAATACTACTTTGCCTCCAGCGATGAATGTACTGATGACCAGGACGGTATGCTGATGACGTAGATATTCATGTTCAGAAGAAGAATGATCATGAATAGAAAAATGACACCTACAAAGTATTCATTAAATTTGCTCTCAAGTTAAAACTTTTCGAAACAGAAACTACGGTCTTTAATTAGAAAGAAAGTAGTCATGGCACATATTCTTAATCCATCTTAGAAATTCAGGATATGGAATTAGTAAATATTAAAAACTTTAAATATTTCGACGTATGGATCTTCTATAACAAATTTAATATAGAAGAGAAGGGAATAAGAATTGAAATCTCCTCGTAATATCAATATTTCACAAAGTGGTAAATTGTCAACGGAATAAAACAAATCTCTAAGTTCAATGGGGAAATTGTATTTGACACAGTGAAGTTTGTGTTCTTGATGAGGATAATGTATCATTGAACATTGCAGATGACTGGTTCAGAATCGCAAACAAAGGACTGTACTAAATAATATAAATCAAATCAGTAGAGAAAAAAAAACAAAAAAACACCAACAACTAAAATTGATATAAATTTAAAGATAGCAAGTAAAGATATTAGTGCTTCAGTTTAGGTCGAAAAGCCTCCCCTCTCCCCGCCTATCAATACTGGGAAAAACGGACGTAGGTAGTGAATTTAAATAAAATATTTTCCTTAAAAATTGACTTCAGTGTAAATTTTTTATAAATTTCAAATGAGAGTAGCAATTGTTAGGAAACGGTTTATATATATATATATATATATATATATATATATATATATATATATATATATATATAGAGAGAGAGAGAGAGAGAGAGAGAGAGAGGTAAAATATGCGCTATATTTTCCATGTTCTTGCCAATGGTAGCGCTCGGAAAGAGATCCTTTCCACTGTATCATGTCTTTACGCAATAACATCCTTGACAAATCGACCATTCTAAATTCTCATGCTCAGAACTTTAAGCCTCTAAAGGGCACCCACCCAGAGAAACCTTTTCATATAAATGAGAGTGTATGAAGTTCATTAACTTTTTTTTTCTTCATACATATATATCTTCCTTTCTGCAAAGATATAATTATAACTTTATTTGTAACATAAAAGGTTATTATTGTGGTACTCGTCTTTGAAATAAACGCTTCATTATTATTTATTTTTAATGTTCACTTTCACCAGTGCGTATTAATGGTATCGGCCCGCGCATTCGAAAAAGCTTCATGTAGAAATTGTATTCTCCGACAAGGACCGAACCTACGTCCACATTTCTAGGAGAAGCACAGTTTGATGCGTCGTTCTTTAACACTAGCCTTGTGCAATGGCGTCAAAATTGAGCAAAGCTTTAACGGAAAGCTAACATTCTAGTTTAAATATTTTTCTCTTAAGGCTCATATCTCGAAACGCAAATAAAGCAATACATAAAGGAATAAAGAATTGATTTTTAAACCGACTTTTGGTAAAATTAATCGTGATAATAGTTGATAATCTTGTTTTAAATAGACACCGCAGCTACCCATACACGCACTCACAAACACACTCACACACACAGACGCACGCACGAACACACACGCACACACACACACATACACACACACACACACGCACACACACATATATATATATATAAAATCTATATATGTGTGTGTGTGTGTGTGTGAATGTGTGCGTACATATACATAGAGAGATATATTATATATAAAAATATATAAATAAAACAATCTAGATGCCCATTAAATAGAGCTTGTTAAACGGAATCTATATTTTATAAAGCAGAATGTTAAAGGTCAAATTTAAATGTATATACGTTGTACTGAAGGATCTTTCAAGCGCAAATGGTATAATCATGTATCATCTTTATGCTACCAAACCTTAATTACTCCATCAAACTTGCCAGCTACATTTGGAATTTAAAAGGAAAATATATAATAGAGATCCGATCGTAAGGTGGAAAATTTTACAAAAGCTAAAACTAAATAACTATTATATAAAAAGATAAAACAATATAACAATTATATAAAACTATATAACAATTATATTCACATTTGCAAACACTGCCAATATGAGAAATCTGCGATTATAACGTATCCGAATCCAAAATAATCTTTTAAACCAAAAATCCAAATTTTTATGTCTTTGCCTTCAAATCAAATAAAAATTTACTAAGTGAATATGAGGCCGGATAGAAAAAATCTAATTTAAAACTCCATTGTTATCCTTAAAATAAGCACGTCTCCCTATGTCCCTTAATTTAAGTTAGATATGTACTTTTTTCTTCATTGCTGCATACATTTACAATACACTTGCATTCCCGTTCCTTTCTTTTCTTTTCTTCACACCTATTTTTATTATTTTCGTTCTTCTCCATACCCACTTCCTTTCTGTTGCAACCAATGTCATGTTTTACGATTGTCATGCGCTTGTCAATTTATTTTTGAAAGATAATTATATAGCGTTATTTGTGTGTTTTTTCTTTAATAAAGTTTTAAGGTGTCCATTTTTAGAATATATTCCGAAGAGACCGTGTGGTCGAAACCAATGTCGCGTATTTTATTTGACCTCCTGATTTTTAACGTTATCTATCTATCTATCTATCTATCTATCTATCTATATATATATATATATATATATATATATATATATATATATATATTAAACATTACAAAACACATACGCACTCAGACACATTCTGACACACAGTCATACATATATATATATATATATATATATATATATATATATATATATATATAAGGTGCTGGCGTTAATAATACATTGCTCGATGAAATATAAATCGATATGACTAATTTTACCCAGAGAAGTCAATATTACAAGGCAGTAAAATCATTAAGATTTGTAAAAATTCAGTAAAGACAATAAACAGTACATGAGTCACAATTTGGCGATTGACATTGCATTTACATAATACAGATTTTATTTGACAGTGAATGATGATTCAACGAGTGTTAAACTAGTAGCTAAGAATTTCCAGAGTTAATATTTCATACATGCTAATTACCACATCTGGAAATGTTTTAACTGTAAAGAAGACCATAATATATTAAAAGTTGCCCAAGAAAAAAGAATGAAGGATGACTGTCAATTCAAACTTAAAAGCCAAGCAACTGAGAAACCAATGCAATCGTGACAGTGAGGTTTCAGGTGATGAACAAATCAAACCATTACAAATAATCATATAGCAACACAAAGACTGCCATTAACCATAAAACCTTGGAATGCGTTGCTGCAAAAATTGGCAAAAAGGATTGGTGAATTCACTATAGAGTTACATATTAATATAACAGAAAACTTATGAAAAATTATGTCAGAAAGAAATAATGCAATATAGAGCACGAAGGCGATAAAATTTGTTAGTGGAAACGAAATGATGCGTGGTTGCATCAAAAAGGCTGTAGGATAAATATAACCTAAAGAGCAGACTATATTATAAGATGACGGTAATCATTGCCAAAAACATGTGCTACACAAAGTTTCTTGCGACTGAAGATGTTAATTATTTTCAAAGCTAACCAGCACTAAATTCTGATCTCAATATAATGGAAACATTGTGGTGTGAATTGAAGAAACAAATATTTCAAACAAGATCAAAGCAATGCCAAGAAGATTTGTGATTATCGCCAAGAACAAAGGGAAAACTTTACAAATGAGATATAGACATTGTTCCATTGTATAACAAATCCAAGTGAATCAATTATTTGCAGCAGGTGTAATAACAGTAATTGCTAACTTCATACTTTGACGTTTTGCACATCCTGTAATATTAGATTCCCTAATTGAGTACATCGACATGGTGTAATGGTTAGCAAGCTTGTCTCACTAGATCAATTATTAGCGAGTAGTGAATTCGATCCTAACTAGGTGCCCTATACTTTCGGCCTTGAGCCATGTATAAGCTACGCTTAGAAAATTAACAAAAACTAGATTCCCTAAAACAAAATTAAAGGTGGAATCTTTGCTAGTGGCCCATTATTTTGCAACAGGCTTTTTCGGCATGACTGTGAGTAAGATTCAGTCATTCTCCCTGTAGAGCATTAACGAAAATGCAATAAAATATTTTGAGCCCACAAAGATCGTAAAATTTAATGAGAAATACATGATGCTAATTTGACACGATTTCAAACAACAACGACAATGTCTGCCGTCCCAAATTTTTTAAATATTTTATATATATATATATATATATATATATATATATGGTCAAATCCCGTAACAGAAAAATTAGTCAACTGTTTGTTAACCTATGAATCGTTGTATGTTAGAATTGATTAAAGATATCTTACTGGAATATTCGGAGACTTTAATTTCAATGATAAGAATGTATAATTACTCACCAAACTTAACAGAAAAATCATGATGAAATCGAACATAAATGAAAATGCAACGATCATCATTAATTAACAGTAGCTAAGAATTGGAAGTTCAAGAAGTATTGAAATAATTTCAAATGGAAGCTTAAGTACTGGTATTTATTTCTAATTCATAAAAATATTTCTGCTAAAATGCAAACAGTTATCCATCAAGTGTTGCTCCGCCTTTGGCAATGATATACTCAACACCCTTCCTCAATACACCACAGAGATTCTTGATGATGTATTCTTCAATATTCCCAACCAGGTTTTATTGATGCATTTTTGAGAGCTTGCATTTTACTGTGTGGCATCTCACAACATTCTCTGCTCAGATGTGGAATTCTAAGAAGTTCAAATCAGGCGATGATGGAAGTCGTGTTCCCTTATCCAAAAACCAGTTCCTGAAATCATCCCTGAACATGTTTTCAGCCACTGCGCTTCTGTGACAAGAAGCTCCTTCTACTCGAATGTAAATTTGAAGGTCTTATTGATCTTGTTGGAGTTTTGATTGTTTGTAGCCTCGGGATAATTTGAATGAATCCAGGTCTTTACATTTTTTTTTTAAATTTGAACATATCGAACTCCTGTCAGGCTCTAAATATTCTAAAACTTGATCACTGATATCTTCTTGCCATCAGAGGCCAAACAGTCAAAAACTATTAGCTTGGAATTTTTTTCGTAGTTGAAAGTGATATTTTTGTCTATC
>CAHIKZ030005567.1:3652500-3655000 GCA_903632075.3 Acanthosepion pharaonis
TGTAAAATTATTTTGGCTTTGATTCGAAGAACTCACAAATGTCAGTTTAAACCACTTCCGGTGTTACAAAAGCCTTTTCTTCCAAATGATTCCGTAAGCTACGAAACAAATGATACTCTGAAGGAGCAAGACCGGGAGAATAAGGTGGATGAGGAATTTTCTCCCAACCAAGTTCTTCTACCTTTTGTGACGTGATTCTTGCTGTGTGGGATCACGCATTGTTCTTATGAAACATCACCTCTTTTCGATTCACTAGAGCAGGTCTTTTTTCCTCAAAGCTTGGTTCAAACGCTCTAATTGCTGACAGTATATTTGAGCATTAATTGCTGTATTAGGTGGTAAGAATTCAAAGTGGATTATTCCTTGGTGATCCCACCAGATTGAAAGAAGAACCTTTTGCCCATGAAGTTCACTTCTCGGCTGTGGCTGGGGTATTTCGCCTTTACCAAGCCACTGTATACGACGCTTAACATTTCGATAAAAGATCCACTTTTCGTCGCCAGTCACAAGTCTATCCAAAAAAGGTGAAAGAAGTTGGTGAGGATGGAGAGAAGAGCAGATGTCAACTCGGGATTTGAGGTTGTTTTCAGACAATTCATGAGGCACCCATTTTCCAAGTTTAAGAACTTTTCCAAGTTGCTGAAGATGACAATGAACAGTTGTACGGTTTGAACTGAGAATCACTGTCAATTCCTCAACTGATAAAGCAGGATTTTCTTCAAGGGCTGCTTCAAGAAGCTTTTCATCAAACTCAACTGGACGTCCAGTTCGATCTTCATCTTCAAGAGTGAAATCTCCACCTCTGAATTTTGCAAACCATCTTCTGCAAGTTCTTTCATTCACACATTCCTCTCCATAAACTGAGGCAATGTTTCTAGCCGCTTCGGTTGCTGAGTTTCTTTTCTTGAACTCATAAAGCATTATGTGCCTCAAATGATTCTTCTGTACTTCCATGTTAACAAGGTTTTTATCAAACAAAAGTTAATTTTATTGTTCTCTGGAATAAAATATGATCAGTATTTAAACTGATCTAAACATAATAATAATGTTCAGTTCCATTAGACATTATAAAATACTCTTTAAATTTCGTTCATTTTAACAAAAAGTTAATATTCGGACAGAACTTATGGGATGACCTTATATAAACCAAAACGTCAACATGAAAACTCGAATAATGTTCTTAAATACTCACGTCAAATGAAGACTTTCATATGGATGTCATGAATGTCACAAAACCGGTTCAGATATATCTGTTCTATCAGTTGTATACGATCTCTTTATATGATCAACAGTGAAAAATGTTTTGAGCGAGTGAAGCCTGAGGGTTTTGGCAAATGTCATCCTTCTTTGAACATTTTGGAGTGGCGCTACTGAATATCAAACAAAGAATTGTACCAAATAACAGAAACTACGTCAATGGAAGATCATCAACAACAACTAAAATGGACAGCACAAGGAACTCAAAGAGAAACATAATGACAGACAACTTCAAATCAAAGTTTAGGGAAAGAAACGCCAATCAATGCAGAAATGACTTACAACGTCTACTGAACTTCAAAACCTGTTTTCCTGTAACCTTATTTGATGAGAAAGATTTTATGAATTTCAAGCGAAAGCAGTACTGGCTGCTCGGACGAAGACTGCGATGTGGTTCATGTAGTATAACGCATAATGTTATTCTTACTTAATGCAATCTTACTCTAAATTATTTACGAAGTGGATTGAACTTTTAAAACCTATAAAGTATTGAACAATACGACATCCGCAAATTACCTAATCATCGATTTCGATTTGTAAAGTTTTAGCATTTATCTCTATTTTACACCCGTCTGTTTCACTTCACAAGCAATCTTTTCACTAGGTATTTATTCTGTCTCCCAACTAAGACGTGTTGTGTCACAAGGTCATTTTTTAAATGGGAACGAACGCGTAAACCCGGGCCAGGAACAATTATTGCCGGCATCCTCATTAACAGTCGGGTGTGCTGGCCTCGGTGTGAGCACCGATCCCCCTCTCTGGTTCAATGAGAAGGCGCGGACTCGGGCAGCTGTTCCATAGCTATCTATTCCCTATAAGATCTTCTTCTCATTTATGCATATACTGAGTCCGCTAGAAAATCTCTAGACACATCAGAAATGAAAAACATATCTTTCTTATTTTTATAAAATTGCGATAACACTGCTATAAATGAACTTTATGAAAAAGATCAGTTTTATTTTTTAACAAATCGGCTTCCCATAAAACATCAGGTGGCTTGACAAAATGAGAATTTCTATTGACACTGGCTAGGACAAAGCGATCCAGTCGAGACCCCCACCATGTTCTCATGATTTAAAACATGTAGAGTTTTAAATATGGAGGACTCTAAAGGACTACTTTGCCTACCATTAGCAAAGTAACTGAAAATGCATGTGCAGCAATTCTACTGTACATTTTGGAAAGCGTTGGTCACGCAGTAGTTGGTCGTACTAATAAATGTCTGGAAGTTATAGACAACTAT
>CAHIKZ030005567.1:3662500-3697500 GCA_903632075.3 Acanthosepion pharaonis
AGACTTTACTTCCAAAAGCTGAAATGAAAAATGAAAAGAAATGCACACGTTTTTTACAGACCTCATCAAGTATACGCAAAGTTAACGAAGTGAGGAAGTGAGGTGGGAGAGAGGATATGAGTGTGTCATATGTATCATTTTAGTTTCCTATTTTAACCCCAGTGTGTCGGCTGGATGTTGCTCAAATATAACGCGTCTCGTCTCTAGATAGAGGTGGTTAAGTGGTGAGCGATAAGGACTACATTCAGGAAGACGTTACAACAACCCCAATAAATTACACGACAGATTTCATTCAAATTCTTAGACGCTGTCAGTTCGCGTTATTTAACGTACATATTTGGGAGGTTAAGGTTTGATAAATATCTAAATTTTAAAACAATCTACGTAGAAATTATTTTGAAATTCGGTGGAGTTTTGGGTATTTTCTATGAAGCAGTCGATTGGAAAAATCCATAGACAGAACATTGAAAGAGTAATCCAATTTATATTTAGTACTTTTTCCACTAAAACTTTTATCTTATAGCTTGTTAGGTTGACTTTTCTTCGTTTGATTTTTGTTCATTAAGTAAACTCGTGATTGTTTTTGATTTTTGTTCATTAAGTAAACTCGTGGTTGTTTTTATGTATCCAATTATCAACAGTTATTCCCATTTAAATAATTTTATTTTCCACATTGTGGTAGTATCTTTCAATCTCAATTAAAATACTAATCTCAAACTTTCCCTTCGTGATATTTAGAATTCACTTCCAATTGGAGAATATTAGAGAAGAAATCTGGAAGAGATGTCACTAGCAGAAAATTAGGCCCTTCTTTTACATTTTCTTATCTACACCTGCCTTAAACCCCTATTTGTAACCACATACCTATATCGTCTTATATGCCTATGAGTTCCTATATACACCTACACACACATTCACACGGAACGATATATGTATATTTCCATCTTTACACATATACACCTGCAGAGAAAACGCACATCCACATGTCTCTATACCTATCTCCATGTATACTTATACTTACATATATACATATACACACAAGGACATCTGCATATCCATATATACTCATACGCACATATATATATATATCTACACATCCATACGCATACACATATACACATATATACCCACACCCATATATGCATACGTACATACATGCATATACATCCACACACATATGCATACACAATTTGCAGAATATCTACATACCCACATATGCGTTAATTCACACTCACATATATCTACCCCCGTATTTGTCCCTATTCTCATGTCCACCTGTGCATCCACTCATGCCTGCGTTCGAAGACTATCTCAGTATTTAATTACATTATCTATGTCTTTACACCTATAATATTACCCGATCTTTCATATTTATGGCAAAACATATAAGTACCTAACTAATTGTACATCTCCACACTCACAAAAAAAAGAGGTATGCTTCTTTTTCCGTATAAAAACATATACATGTACATATCAACAGTTGTCTCAGTGTGCAAATACATTATCATAGTTGTATGCATACAGTTATGTGTTATCGTTCGTGTGTGCATAGTAATATTTCTAAAAACAAAGGGAAATTGCTGTTCTTATATGATTATTTCTCAGTGTACTTGCTTGGTTTAGGTTGTTTTTGTGCCGGTATTTAAAAACTAGTTCATTTTGTCTATTTAGTAGTATGTCTGGATCTTTATGTTTGATTATGAAGATTTTCTCCTTCAAACATAAGTTGCATCTGTCTCTGAAGTTTTTAGGAGTTCTGGCTCTTGATATTATTCTCCACTTTATTTGTGGTGTTAGGCCACTCTCCAACAAAAACCAATAATGATTTGATAGTGCTGTTTATTTATTCTAGCATTTACTGGATTTGGGATTTGTTTAATTATTGATTTCGGGTGATTGGAGTGGATATTTATATATATGGGTGATTGGTTTTCCTTTTGGAAGGGTTTATAAGTATTATTGTTCAGATTAAATGTAACGTCTAGGAAGTTTACTATTTTTAAGTTGGAAGAAATCTCGATTCTAAATCCTAGAAATTTGAAGGCCCTAATTATTTTCTTTTGTAATTGGGATGTTAACGGACCATTAGTATAAGGTACAGCAACTAACCCTTCATCTCTGTATATTCCTATATTTTGAGGGTCAAGGAATCTACTTAGGATATCTAAAATGTATATACCTATTAGGTCTGCTATTTGAGCTGAATCAAAAGATCCCATTGGGACATCAAAATTGTCTCTATCTTTTTAAATCCAAGTAGTGTTGTTCAGTTGTAGTATGGACTGTCTAGAGTCCATTATGATTTTTATTTCTTCGTCAGTAATGTCAGTGTGGATTCTGGCAAAACTTAAGCTATTTTCTAATAATTCTTTAGAGATTGAGGGGTAGAAATCGATGATATCAAGTTGTATAAAAGTAGTATTATTTTTATTCTTTATTTTTTGGAACCAGTTAATGGTGTCTGATGAATCTTTCCAAAGGTTTAACGGGTATTTTTTTTAATATAGATGTGTTTATTCTTTTTAGGATGTTTTTAGAAAATATTCCTAACTCTGATTTGGAGGGATTTATTAGTCTTGACTGTAGATTATTTTGAAAGTTAGGTTTATGGTCTTTAAAAAGTAGGTAGGCGTTTTTAGTACGTTAAAGTAACGCGAACTGACAGCGTCTAAGAATTTGAATGAAATCTGTCGTGTAAATTATTGGGGTTGTTGTAACGTCTTCCTTAATGTAGTCCTTATAACTCACCCCTTAACCACCTTTATCTAGAGACGAGACGCGTTATATTTGAGCAACATCCAGCCGACACACTGGGGTTAAAATAGGAAACTAAAATGATACATATGACACACTCATATCCTCTCTCCCACCTCACTTCCTCACTTCGTTAACTTTGCGTATACTTGATGAGGTCCGTAAAAAACGTGTGTGAATTTTTTTCATTCTTCATTTCAGATTTTGGAAGTAAAGTCTGATGATCCAGAACCCTGTAAAAGGGGTTATGGTGAAATAGCTTATTACATGGAATCTTAACGTGGTCTGTCTTTTATTCAAACAAATATATATATATATATATATATATATATATATATATATATATATATATATATATATATATATATATTAAAAAATTCTTTCCAGTTCTTTGTTTTTTCTGAATATTTGAATATATTACTTTTTATAATACACCGAGAGGAACAAAAACTTGACAGTTGCGCTCGAAGAAACATTCAAACAGTTTTCCAAACTCCCCATTTATAGCTGGTTCGAATAAATTAACTTTTCCCGAACTGCTCTGTCAAAAAATGCTACTAGGGTCTCATATATGAAATCTCAACGAAACAAATAAAATATTCCAATGCAAATCAAACACTAATCCATTCAAGAATCAGAACTCATCCTGGCTCATTTCGGCAGTGAAGAAATTTTGTCCCATTGCTATCCATTCGCATTAGTTCGTCAGGTAAGTGACCCACTGACTTCGCCTATCCATTTTTCCTTCTATATGTTCTGTCTATGTCAACAAGTCTTATTTCAATATTTCAGGAGCCTCTTTCTGTGTATAAGTTTCCTTTTTGTTTTCATAATGTCTTCGTTGATTACGCGGTACGTCCACATTATTCTCATCATTCTTCTATAGAATCACATATTTATTGGTTCCAGTTTCCTCTTCATATGTAAATCGATTGTCCAGCATTCACTGACATATTACCTATTTTAAAACATTTAGTGACACCGTTAATATTGTATATTTACGTACGATTTGGTTTTGTTCTCTTTTATTATAATTTTAGATTTCATTTTTGAAAATAAGTGATTATGTTTAAGATTGAAAGTGAAATACGTCCTGATATAACTAGATTGGTTGGCTAAAACTCCACTAGAATAGATGAATGGTGCCCCAGATCTTGCAAGTTTGGACACTTGCTGCATTTTGTTCTTTTCAGGTGTTTCAGAAGTCGAATTCTTATTTTTTAAATAAATTTACTCTTTTATATTTCACGATATTTTCCGAAATTTTGGTAAATATATCTGTTAATATGAAATGTCAGTGGTATTTTCATTTTTGTAATTTAGCCGATGACAGTTACTCCAACGCACCGTGTAGATGGCGGAAACTCATATCTACCCACATATTTCAAACATATGTGTGTGTGTGTGTGTGTGTGTTTGAGCGTGCGTGCATGTGTCTAAAATATGCGCGGAAATACCATATTCTTGAAATATTTAAAACATGGCTTATGTCAGAGGGTATCCCTCAGACGAGGCTTAGCCGAAGGGCAGAGTCTCGTCTCGAGAAACTGACTCCATTTTTACGTCGGCTACAGGGAATACTACGGGCTCGGATATCCCACTTTAAAGTTGGCCTTTTGCCACAACATGATGTGTAGGGCAGCGGGTAAATAATTATTTAGGGAAAATAAAATAACGAATAAACATTGATTTTGGGAAATAAACATTTAGTGTTATCTTATAGATACAGGAATATTAGCAAATTTTTGATGGAAAGACTTTATCCTGTTGCATATCTCAAGTGATAACCGTAGCTTTCACACTGTGAAGTACTATCAAAACCAGACATAGAATCGCTTACGAAATTCAACCAATTATTTAATTTCTTAAGAAACAGGTAAGCAAACAAATCCATTCCTGTATTCGTGTATGTTTATATGTTGGTTTTCTAAGCCTAGCATAGATGTGGCACAAGGCCGGAAGTATGGGACATCCAGTGCTTTTCCAACACACTACACTGTCTTAATTGCTCTAGCGATAAATGCTTGCTAACCATTACGATGTGTACGTTCTGTTTTAACCTTATCATACAAGCCTCTTTGGCGCTAGACGTCGTTTAGAATCAAGGTAAAATATGGACGCCAACTGTAGAGTACTCAAGCATCTCGGTTTACAACAGATTTTGTTCTGAATGCTTATCTGGAAAAAGTAGATCATTATATATTTTTCTCTTGCAGAAAGTGGAAACACAACTGAAGGAACGGAAGAAAAAGGCAATAAAGTTTGTTTTTTTAAATGAAACAAGCGGAAAAAGAATATATTAGATAAGTCTGTAGTAAAAACAGAACCTCTGAAGAAACTTATACCAAATCTTTTTTTGCTCTTTACTCTGGCTACTCATCTCCTGAGGGATGAAACAGGGTGTCTTTAATACCTCCTAGATCTTAAGGGGCGGCAACTGATGATTTATCAGTACAAAGTCTAAGATTAAACAACAAAAATGAAGACAAAAAGAGATCATATGTATCACCCCAGCTGCGCAACCTCAACACAGAATAGACCAAAACAACAGCAAAAATAAACATGATAAATAACATACTTTTTATTGGTTTCAGTTCCTCAAACAATTGTCAAAATATAATACAAAAAAGAAGAGGATGAATGAGGAACTCAAAGAAACGAAAGGAAATGTTTCCCTTAAAAAATAAAAGAAAGAATCATACAAGTAACAGAATCAAGCAAGAAATAAAGGCAAAGCAGGAAAGATAAAGCAATTAGAAAAATAAATTTTCAATTACGTAATATTGGCCCACATAACCTCAAGAATTATAATGGTGTTATCACCTTTACGCATATGTGTGTATCTTTTCCGTCGTAAGATTTGAGAAGCAATCATTGTATGTTTCTAAGACACATTCTGCCCTTACTACATTTGAATGAGAAATAGGTTATCAGAACATTTTACAAGAATTTTTTTCGGAAGAAACAAAAAACAAAAACAGGTTATCTAGATATTTCCTCTATGCATGTGCCTGTAATTTTACATTGGATGTAGTTTGTGTTGCAGCATATTGCAACGGGTTGCAGTTCAAGCAAAATAATTTATGGGTGAAATCTTGTGTATTTTCAGTACTATTTATCGCGATAATGTTTCAAGCTTGCTGTATACTTAAATCTACATGGAGCTGTAGCTATCATTTATGTACAGGTATGTAATTGTTTTGTGCACACAAGTGTGTGTGGGGGGTGTAAATATTGATACTCATTGACAATGTGGCCGTCTACGAAAATCTGGAGTCGCGTTGCTGTAGGTAGCATAAATCAGGTAAATGTCGCATTAATTGTATTAAAATTACACACTTCTTCCTCAAACATACACGCACACACACACACACACACACACACACACACACACACACACACACACACACACACACACACACATACATATATATATATATATATATATATACACACACACACACACACACACACACACACACACACACATATATATATATATATATATATATATATATATATATATATATATATATATATATATTGTTAAATAAAAAATAAAACAGACAACATTAAGTGTCCATTGATTATATTTTATTTCCCTACGAAAGGCATTTTTCCTGGTTTCTTAGATCACGTTTCCAAGCGAAAAAAAAAATGAAACAAATAATATTATTATTGCATTCATTCCATTACCTATATATATATATATATATATATATATATATATATATATATATATATGTGTGTGTGTGTGTGTGTGTGTGTGTGTATGTATGTGCGTGAGTGTGTGCTCTTCCGTGTGCGTGTGTGCCTGCGTGTGTGCGTGCGTCACATCATACTTTTTTATACATAATGTGTCGAGTCAGACGTCGACTCAAATTTGTGAACATTAGTGACATGCAATAATTAACAGGAATTTGAACAATTAGCTGTAAAACAAGTTAAAATAATTCTTTTCACTACTTTGAATTTGGTAAGAGACAAAGTCGAGACCCATCAGACAGGTTAGTATTAAATTAAACTGAGAGCCGTACTGGCAGATCACGTCATCACACTTTTTTGTCGTTTCGATAATATGATTAGAATCACGCGCCAATAAGATTGGAATGAATTAAAGCGGCGGAAAAAGGCCTCCCATTGGTTAAGCATTATTTAACAAGAAGCGGTTACTTAGGAAAGCAAAGTCTCATGGGAAATCAGAACGAAGAGCAAAGTTGGTAATTGTGATTTCTCTAAGTATTTTTTTCTTTTTAATTTCTCATAGCGTTTGTTCGGGTTTATCAGTTCTTAGAAAAATACTAACTCTCTCGACTGTCGAAGAGATTAGCTTTTTCTCCATTTTCTCCATCAATATTTGATCAGCTTATTTTATTTATATATCATATAAGAAGGTTACACGAAGTGAATACACCTCCCCATACATTTTTTTTGTATATCGGCAACAGTATCATAGGCATTTGTATGTAAACACTAAATTCATTTAACATGAATGAACATAAGGCACTAATTATGTAATAATTATGATAATAATAATATTGGTAAATTATTCCTAACAAAACCCATACACAAGTAAATTACTGGTACTTATGGATGTTAAATGCAAGTATTGTTTTTTATAAACTATGTAACCAATATTTTTAAAAAATAGAGCAACAGTAGTTAATATATTAACAAAAATTCAATCGACTTATTTTATACTTTTATTTTTCGTAGATATGCCAATCTATCTATTATTATTATTATTATTATTATTATTATTATTATTACTATTCTCCTCCCGATTATTTTTATCTTATCTTCCTCTTCCTCTTCCTCCTTCCTCTTCTTCTTATTATAATTCTTCTTCGTCTTCTTCTTCTTATGGTTTTTTTTCTTATCTTCATCCTCCTCCGCCTCCCCCTACTTCTTGTTCTTCTTCTATACGCCTCGTTTCTTCAGAACATGGCTGATCAGTTTTCAGGAATCTTCCTATTTCTAGTGGCCATTAGCAGGAAAGGTTTTGCTTCTTTTGATAAGGCTGACGCTCTATGTTCTTCAATCCATTCACACAAACTTGTCAGGTATGCGATTCTTCCACTCACTCTCTCGCTCTCTCTCTCTCTCTCTCTCTCTCTCTATATATATATATATATATATATATATATATATATATATATATATATATATATATATATATCTTCACCATACTATGTCCAGTGAGGGATAAGTTCCCCAATCCCTTCTTCCTCATTATGTGTCCATGGAGTTTCACTTGTCTATTTCTGATAAGCTTTCTTTTTGTTGCCATTTAAAAAAAAAAAAAAATCCTTTTCTCCGTCCACGGAATTCTCAGTATCTCTTGTACATCATATTCATGTTGCCACTGGTGTTTTAATCATTCCTAGATTATTTTTTCCGTTACTCAAGAGATTGTTTCGTTTTTTGGTATGCCGCTTTTTGGAATGCCTCTTCCCCTATCCAATACGTGTTCGGATTTTGGTATAGTATTTTCCATACTCTGTTAAAACAGACCCCAGATATTTAAGCTTAGGTACTGACTTGATATTGACGTTTCTAGTTTCTAACTGGCATCATCAGAGTAACATAAATCAACAAGTATTATATATACATATGTCACACAAAACACCTTAACCAGAGATTCCAGTTGCTAGTCATTGATACTAGGCTGAAATTTGTTTGGAGCCAATGATTAGTGTTTCTTAGGTAATATATATAAATATGGGCATCTTCTAAGGTATTCAATAGATTTATCTTACCCTGAGGAGTGGTGAAAAAACGACAACTGAAGTCTGAAGATCAGAATTTTATAATTACGCTAATAAATTTAACACTTCAACTACCCATCTCCTTCATGCACATGCATAATTACATGAAAACTGAACTATGGCATTAAACCTTTTAAACTTTGTCCTAATATATATATATATATATATATATATATATATATATATATATATATTCTACTGGAACAGGTGAAATCAATAAGATCATCGATACAGTTCACGATGGACAAAGAGCGTAAGAGAAACACCCCCATTCCTGAGTGTTCTAATATCTCGAACAGAGCATGTGTTCAAGAGATCCGTATACCGTAAACCAACATCCATACATCGTAAAAATGGATCGTCCGCTGCTTACAATACCGAGCAAATGTCATAAGTGGCGACCCAGAGACATTAGATAAAGAATTGGTCAGTATAAGCAGTACCATAAAACGTAACAACTACCCTAGGTACATGTCAGCAGCCCCTAAAAACTAGGATAAGCAGGAACAAAAGGAGGACAACAACACTCAGAAAACCTTCCTTATGTTAAGGGGTTATCAGAAGTGATACAAAGGATCTATTGTCTATATAACAACAACCTTTAAAAGTTGGACGACTCTTCGCAGATATCTCTCCTGAAAAAGACACTACATAGAGGAGAACATGACTAATGACTGTGTGTACGCTATCCCGTGCAGCTGCGGACAGAAATATAAAGTAGAGACAGACTGCTCACTTTATGTAAGGCTTCAAGAACACCATAAATCTGTAACAGGAAGGGGAAGGGGAAAATTACAGCGTGACTGACCACATATGGAAAGAAGAAAGAAATCACCGCCCTCTGTGGGATCCGGTTAAGATCATAGACAAAGAACACTATTGGAAAATTCGTGAATTGAAGGAATCAGCACGTATGCTAAGCCACAAAAATCTCCAAAGCCGACCAAGCATAGAAATGAATACGATGTGGGAACCAGTAATAAGGTGTGTGAGAAAAAAGCTATAAAAAACAACAAAAATTGCAATATGAGAACTTGTAAAAAAGGTTGCTGAGGACATTAAGTATATAATACACAGAAATTCATTCACAGATGTCCTCAAGGACACATGACACAGTGGATAAAGGCGCTAGTTAGATCCGGTGACCGGACCCAAAGACTTTGAGTTCAATACCGGGTTAAGGCGGTAGAGACTTGCAGGGTGGAATTAACAGGAGATAACAAATAACCTACATCCATTAGACAGAGAGAAATAAAGGGTTCAGTTCGACATTCCAACCAACTGAAGAAGGCCGAAGCGTGTAATAAATATGACGACAAAGATTAGGACAATAGCCCGAATAATGTAAATAGCGTATTATTTTTATACTGGCTAAATGATTAAAAATAATCTGATTACTAAAAGATGAAAACATTTCAGCTGAAATGTTATGTAAATACAGATGAAGGGAATATCCCCTACACACAAAAATAGCAAAGACATATTAATCCTAATCTACTAGTTACTGTTACTGTAGCTACATTCAAGTGGTCGTGTCGTTAGAAATTTTCTGGTCATGAGACATGGATTCAGATCTCACTATGGTCGATATGTTGGGGAGGTGATTCTTGATAATATCCGTCTTCGGGGGCCGATCCTACCGCAGAGCATGTGTGATAAACAACAAACAAGTTAACGTAAGCCTGTACCGTTCAGAAGTCGTCGACGGTAGTGACAGCACAGAATCATAAGTCATCGTGACTGATAGTTTGATCGTGTTGGCCTTGTTAAAAAAATTTTGACGCTACAATATGCGCTCTCTCTCAGAAACTTTAATTGAAGTCAGATCAGTTGTAGTATAAAAAACGTGTGGGTACAATGAGTTGCGTAGGCTCCAGGTAATAATTATTTGCTAGACACAATGGCAAATGGTTGAGCTCAGAAATGATTAGTAGCTTGTCTTTATCGTCATTATTATTATTATTATTATTATTGTTTGTCTGTTATATTTCCTGTTTTGTATCCTGTAGATCCGTGTCCAGATTATAGCTCTTAGGCCCAATAAGAGAATTGTCATTTAATTAGTATATGGGATGTTCCTAGTAGGGTGACATTCTGGACAAATTGTATGTTGCTGTTACCTGGGACACGATTAGTAAAATTGTCCATTCCTTTTCTCATGGGACACAGAACTCGGATTATTATTGGTACAATCTCAGTCTTCATTCCACACATCCTGTCAATCTCCATCTCAATGTCTTTGTATTTGGACAACTAATTTTTATGGAGACGTTTCTCTCAGATTGTATTGCTATGTCAATAAGCATACACTTCCTGCATTTTTTTCATGATAATAACAAGTCTGTTGGCATTTATTTCCCTGTCAATTTGAATTTGCATATCCCAGAGGATAGTTACATAGTTATTTTGGATAACTCTGTCTGATTGGTGGTCAGATCATCTTTCAGTGGTTTCGATTTTGTGCTTCTTGCATATCGTCCAACGTACATATCTTCCAGTTTACATATATTTCATTATTATTATTATTATTATTATTATTATTATTATTATTGCTGCTGCTACAATATTGTGGTAAAATTTCCATCTTCATCATGGAAAAAAACTGTTGGGGCGCACCCACCTTCTAACTAGTAATGGACTGGTCCCTCTTATATAAGTCAGCTCTGAGGAGAGAGTCGGCGTTAGCAGCCCAGATACTTTCTGAGCGACTGATCGGTTCAACTCTCTTCCTACGGGCGAGAGGAACCCGAAGGAGGCTACGCCGAAGGGCGGAGTCTCCTTCGGGGAGGTTAACTCGGCCCTGAACCCGTTTATACGGGTTCAAATGGGCTATTTTTTGGCCGGGCCTAATGGCTCGGGAATGCCCACGTTAAAAAGGCCTTGTGCCGCATGACGCCCTCGTGGGGGGGTGACTAAATATCTTAGACGTCCAGATACTTTCTGAGCGACTGATCGGTTCAACTCTCTTCCTACGGGCGAGAGGAACCCGAAGGAGGCTACGCCGAAGGGCGGAGTCTCCTTCGGGGAGGTTAAACCGGCCCTGAACCCGTTTATACGGGTTCAAATGGGCTATTTTTGGCCGAGCCTAATGGCTCGGGAATGCCCACATTAAAAAAGGCCTTGTGCCGCATGACGCCCTCGTGGGGGGGGTGTCTAAATATCTTAGCCGTCCAGATACTTTCTGAGCGACTGATCGGTTCAACTCTCTTCCTACGGGCGGACGAACCAGAAGGAGGCTACGCCGAAGGGCGGAGTCTCCTTCGCTGAGGTAAAATCGGCCCTGAACCCGTTTATACGGGTTCAAATGGTTTATTTTTTTGGCCGAGCCTAATGGCTCGGGAATGCCCACGTTAAAAAGGTCTTGTGCCGCATGACACCCTCGTGGTGGGGTGGCTAAATATCTTAGCCGTCCAGATACTTTCTGAGCGACTGATCGGTTCAACTCTCTGTCTCCGGACGCAGAGGAACCCGAAGGAGGCTACGCCGAAGGGCGAAGTCTCCTTCGGGGAGGTAAAACCGGCCCTGAACCCGTTTATACGGGTTCAAATGGGCTATTTTTTGGCCGAGCCTAATGGCTCGGGAATGCCCACGTTAAAAAGGCCTTGTGCCGCATGACGCCCTCGTGGGGGGGTGGCTAAATATCTTAGCAGTCCAGATAAGCTTACCCGGTACATACCGTTGGACTATAGACGTTTGATATTGTTTCGTACTAACCAACCTTCGTTCTACTAATCACTCTATTGTTAATTGCTTTTATGAATATACCAGTATTTTCCTCTACAACTGTGTTTGTCTTGATTCGTACACCACAAGCGGGAAACACACAACATCTCAACAAAAACATTATTTACCAAACGTATTGCCTGACTAATATTCGCATCTTACATGTTATCTCCACGTCTCGACCATAGTAACCTTCGAACGTTATACAGGTATTTTTTTCGATTACATTAGTTCCAAATCGAATATACTGACCTAAAAACATTAATTAAGAAACCATGCAAAGTCACTGGGAAGGACAATGGAGGAGAAAATCACAAAATAAATTACATAAAAATTAACCAACACTCAGATACCATTATGGAAAATCACGAAAGGAAATGGTTACTATATCACTACATCGAATTTGTCACCCTAAAAGTACAAATTCTTTCTTACTGACACAAGAATCACCAACATGGTGGCCCCCATGACAAACCCAATGCATAGTAAAACATTTGCTAATGGAATACATAGATCTTGACTCCAAAAAATGAATCATCTTCAACGTAAACAGTCAAAAAAACTAATAGAACATATTAAAAGGAAAATAATTATAACATCCCTGAAATCAGTTGGATTATATCTGAAAATATAAAAAGACAAAACAAAGATTATCCATTTTTCCTTAAATATAAACGAAAATAAATCAGTTTTGGCATAAAATGTTTCTAAAAGATTTGATATGCCGTTAAATATCTACTTAGACTTTTCAGTTAAACTTCATAAAATTTCGAACTGAAACCATTATTTAACATACCGGAGTGGGTTGTTCTTGTTTCATCGTTAATCTACTGGTATATGTAAACGAATTATCTTGTTATTGTCTGAGAAATGATAAATTAAGGCTCGTTCTGATCCAATTAAACATGTGCATGTACTGACTGACCCAGAGACTGTAGAAAAGGAGAGTAGCCTAGACAGTTTAAAACGTTGGTTCTTGATATTGGTTACATATTCATTTTCAGTTCAGTCATTGCCCACCTTTTTACAGACTCATACTAGAATCTAGCCCAGCAATAACTAGCAAGTAATAAAATATCCTTAGACACTGACAAAGGAACTAGATTATTTTACTCTGCTTTAGTTTGACATACAATGAAAGTTTCCCTGATTGGAATTGACCTGAAAAGGTTGAAGGTCAAAAAAACATAAATGTTGTAATAAGGTAATTTTCAGAATTTCGCTTGGAAATTCTCTTTGACTGTGTTAATTTACACTTCAAACCTTATCTTAGTACTTTCTTTTCACTTACAGAGTCAATGTTCTTGCTTTTCTGGTGTATTTCTATTAGTGATATTTTCATATTTAATTTTAACTATATATTCGTTTGCATTCCTCAAACTATTCAATTAAATAACCTCCCTTGTATGTTTTCTACTTGCAGAATTTTCTGAATTTGTCTTATCTAATTAGTGCTGCAATTTTTTTATGTACATTTATAATATTGTCTCGAATTCCTTCCTGTTCTTTTTTCTCTAAACTCCCTTCGTTTACAGCTTCTCTTTAACAGAGTTGAATGCATATACAAATAGGTAACACACACAATAACACATACACAAAGTCTGATCAAAATGTATCTGTACTGGTGCTACAAAAAGCAAACTACAACACATATCAATTCGGCATTTAATCTCCTTCGAATTAGTTCACTTGTGCAGATACATATTTTCCCGGTGTTTCCATTGATAGAAGCATTCCTGGAACTCCTTTTTAGTCATAGCAATCTTCTGTTTCCTAGCATTTCTTTGGTTTGTAAAAACATCTCGAAATTGGGTTACTCTCAAGCAAGATTTGATTTTAAAGAAGAAAAAGTTGTAAGGGTCGTGCTCCGAGGAATATGGAAGTTGTTGGATCTGGGGAAATGTGGTGCTTGACCCAAAAAAGCTGCACACGTCATATTGTGTGTTGGGACATATGTAGACAACCACACTGTACACACTTTCGTTCTAAGCACAGCTATAAACAAGGGAAGTGACCGAGAACGTTCTAATTTTTTATGCATACGGGACAAAATCAGTCAGTGCCAAGTGTCTTCACTCTTCATGCTTTATCTCCGTTACGATAGCAACAGTCTCGATACTCTAAACAATATATATATATATATATATATATATATATATATATATATATATATATATATATATATGGGAACAGCAACCACAAACCTACAAAACCTTGTAAGCCTCAGTATGAAGAGATCTTGCCACTATTTACGCATATCCCCCCCCCAAAAAAAAAATGACAGCACAAATATCAAGTCCCGAGAAATAGAAAAGAACATGGAAGCCGTTCTTAAACAGGAAAGAAGAGACGAGTCTCTAATCCTGTTCAAGAGAGGAGAATGAACAGGGCGATAGGAGACTCCTATTCTAAGAATACAACAACAAATCAAAACAAAACATCATAAATCGAAAACAATACAGTACCGGGTTGAATAATAGATAAATTGTTTCAAAGAATAAGATTTCATTTACCTTATTTAGATAGTTGAGATGCGGTCCACTGATGCTTCAGCATAAACATGTATAAATAACTCTTCGCTGATGAGAAATATATATATATATATATATATATATATATATATATATATATATATGTAATAAAAAATATTCAGATTTAACTTAGTATAATCTGAAAAAGAGCTCTTTCAAATTCCGTTCTCATATTTCCCAGGCATTCACAACAACGATAAAAACTTCATTACATGCTGGGACGCCAATCATTTAACACTACCTAAATAAAAACATTGACATTACGAGGTCTGGTATACTTTCAACCCAGTTGTTAAAATAATTTTTTTCCAACCACTTATCTTTACTTGCCGAGGAGATTATTTTTTCTCAAGATGTTTCGGCCGAATGTACCTAAAATTTTAATCGCTGGGATAATTTTGTATCCTTTATTTCTTAATAAAATTTATCACTTCTAGCATTTTATCTTGGAGTGGCAATAATAATCTGCCTGTATATATATATATATATATATATATATATATATATATATATATATATATATATATATATATATATATGTGTGTGTGTGTGTGTGTGTGTGTGTGTGTAAAAATATATAGAAAATAGGAAAGAACTCGTTAGGTAAATAATTCAAAGTTTTTAATATTTTTGTTATAAAAATATAGCGCTCGATACAAAAGTAGAGCATAAATATAATTATTTATTTAAAAATAAGTTTCCAACGCTACATAATTTGAATTAAACTGAATTACCAAGTTCTGTTCCATATTCAAGCGAATTTTTTTTTATTCCCCCAAAAATTTCGCTTGAAGATGGAACAGAGCTTGGTAATTTAATGCCGTTTAATTCAAATAATTATATTAAAGTTTTCGGCTCTTGTTCTGAAACATGAGAACTCTTATGTCGCGTTGGAATCATATTTTTAAATAAATAATTATATATACACATATATATATATATATATATATGTGTGTGTGTGTGTGTGTGTGTGTGTATAAACGTCCAAGAAAAGATAATAAGACATTGCAGAGAAACTAAAGGAAAAAGAAAAAAAAAACATTTATTTCATTCTAAAGTGAATGAAAGCACCCATTTCTAGACCGGGAAGTTATTCCTAGCGGGAAATGTTGACTAAAAGTAAGAATTCTAGCCAATAAATTTTATAGAGTTGGGATTAAACAGGAGGTGGGCAGCTCCGACCTTCTTCACCGTCTCATATATATATATATATATATATATATATATATATATATATATATATATATATATATGTGTGTGTGTGTGTGTGTGTGTTAGTTTTCAAAGGGCATAAAATATATGTATGTCTGTATGTGCATGCGTGCGAATATATATCAGGATAATTATTCATATACCCATTAACCCCTGCATAACTCATTCTGTTTACGGTAAATATATTACAACGATGTTGAGGTTTTTTTTTTCTTTTTCAACGATAAATAATGTTTTCTTCCAGCGACACATTGTAACAGAACAGAAAAGATTACCTATGATAAAAAGTGTGAAATGTTAGTAAAGATAATTGAGGTTGCGTCTTGTTTTTGATTTTATTCATGGGCTGAAGATTACCATAACTATTTACAAGATTTAGAAAGTAAAATTGTCAATGGAACACATAGTTTTACGATAACGCGGTTTTCACAGCAATACGACATATATTTGCTTTAAGAAATAAATTAGAGATAAAAGAGACCAGTGTCAAAGAAAACGGAATATATATTTATAGATAAACATTAAGCTGAAGGGGATAAGTTTATCATTATATATATATATATATATATATATATATATATATATATATATATATATATATGCGTACACGCACACTCACATGTATATATATACACACACACACACATATATAAATATATTGCCAGAGAGAGAGAGAGACAGAGAGAGAGAGGGGGAGTGGGAGTTCTGTGCAAAAGTATGTGAACTCCCAAGAAAATAATTCTCTCTTTATTCTATATGATCAACAAATATAATTAAACTATACATCCGTTATAAAAACTTCTATCAATCACAAAAAGAAAACTTGAAAAATATCAAGGTATATCAAAAATATTAATTAAAAAATAAAAAATAAAATAAAAATGTGCTAAATTAAATGAATGCTTATAGTAAATATTTGGATACTCTTTTTGAGGTTGCAATGTCAATCAGGCTTTTATAAATAATTTTTATGGAGTTTCTGTTACTAAGGGGTGCCGATTTTTGAAAATTCTTCTTGGCAAAACTCCGACAATTGCTTGCTTTTACCCTGTTTTGTTGCATGCACTGCCTTCCTTCAAATGAACAACAGATTTTCAAGTTGATTTAGATAAGGACTTTGACCTGGTCCTTCCAAGACATGAAATTTATTTTAAGAAGCCATTTTTGGGAGGACTTGCTTTGATCATATTTCTGTTAGATGTTCCAGCCCGGACCCAACCCCAACTTATGAACTGAGGACTAGAAAGTTTCGATCAAATTTACTTGGTATATTTCAGTGTATATTTTTCCGCTAATGCGTACAAACTTGACTGATGCAATTGCAGGAATTCAGCTTCATATCATAATGCTGTCATCGCTATGTTTAATAGTTGATATCGACAGATATATCACCTATTGTTCTTCCCCAAATGCAATACGTTGGTCTCATCCGACCATATAATCGTTTGCCAGAATATTTCTAGAGTGTTAATATGAGCTTTCACATAGTTGAGACGAGTGCACTTCTGCGAATTCGTATGCGGTGGCTTTTTCTAGACATTCTGTCATGAATATCTGCATTGTTCAGATGACATTTGCACTGTAGATGTATGCACATTGATTTCGACATTGGACAGTGAGCATTGTAAAACCGCAAAGGTCACAGAAAGATTCGTTTGGTCTTGCTGAGCTAGATGTCTACTTATTCTTATTTTTCGAGGATGGCTAATTATTGACTGTGATTGCATCATGCCAAAGGCGTTCCATTCATAAATAATTTGTTGCACAGTAGAGTTCTTCACTCGAAATCGTTTTGATCGCTTTTGATAGACTTCTACATCGTTATAGGTTTAAAATAGGCGATTTTCTAAAGTTTCTTGAAACACTTTTGATCACTGAATATATATTTCTTTAAAATTAGACACTAACGGCACACATTTGTATACACAATGAGTTATATTGTGTGACTGTAGTATACACAACTTATTAAATATATGATCACGTGTCCTTTCGATATTTTCATGTCCACAAAGTTTTATTTGCACTGCCAACCATGTAAAACAATAACAAAGTGCAAATGTAAGGTTCACATAATTCTCACAGCTTAAAATTTAATTTTTATTTATTATTTTTTATTCCAGTTTAATAAAAATATGTGAAACTAGTTTAATTTATTTAATAAATGTCTTTTTCTTAACGAATAGATAGTTTAAATAAGATCTGTTGATTATCTAGAAAAAGTGACAATATTGTAAATATTACTTTAGATGTACGCTTACTTTTCACAGATTATATACATATATTTTAGGTATATATATATATATATATATATATATATATATATATATATATATATATATATATGTGTGTGTGTGTGTGTGTGTGTGTGTGTGTGTGTGTGTGTGTGTGTTGGGAGTCCCATACATACATGCAAACACACATATATATATGTGTGTGTGTGTGTGCGCGCGTGTGTCTGTGTGTGTGTGTGTATGTGTTAGGAGCCCAAACAAACTCTTGCTAAGCGTCTTAAGAGACTGTATTGATTAACAGTTTTTTTTTTTAATATCGCAGTTCGTGCAGTGTCATGTCCCGCATGGAATGATGTCGCTGCAATCACCCCCGCTCGACAACCCCATGGACGCACAATTTTGCTGTCTTCAACAGTTACCATTTGCACATGTTACATTTGATGTCAGACTCCTATCACCACCATAAGACCTTCCTTACTAAAACAACACATCATGACTATAAAAACCCAGACATAAACCAGCAACAACAACAAAAAAAAAAATCTTCCTAAACCCTTAACCTTTCTTTTTTCACCATTCGTGGTATTCGTACCCACTTAACCAGGGTGGAGTTTTTCATCTGGGCATTCTATCTCTCTGTGAAACTAATCTTAACACTTCAATCCCTTATTCTGGTTTTTCTCGATTCCTGGCTAACTTCTTTTACATAGAAATAACTCTAATATCCATATGCATTGCCTGGAAGTTTATTTCCGTTAATATCTCCAACTGGCTAGGGAACTCTCTCGTGAATCTCCGACCACAAATTCATTTTTCTCCGTCTCTCACTACGTAGCTATCTGTCCTCTATCATTTGCCTTCCTCTCATGATTGTGCGTACTAGATTATATATTATATTACCGATAATATAGAAACGATCATCTCCCTACACCCGTTTGCATAAATAATTCTTTTCGGTGACTTTAATTCCCACCATCCCAGGAGTCTTAAATACTCTGTCTGACCTCACTGGTATCCAAACCCTGAACATCGCAGTTACACAATCTCTCACGTATATGATTCACTTCCCGAAGCGTTTTTGTATACTTGACTCTTGCCATACTACTCAACTCTGCCTTCTCGTCAATTCTGAGCATGCGACCCTGTCCGTAAACATATTCTTACGCCCCCACCAGTCAAGAACCACCTGCCAACTGAATAATGCGCGTCTAAGATCACCTCCTGGATGAAATCCGGCATCGATGATTTCATTCCAGCAAGGAAATACCAAGATGAACCAAGTTCTTTTCCCTGGTTCTCACCTGCATGTTCAGCCGCATTAGCCTAAAGGAATTCTTTCTTACCCATACATACTTTTCCTCAAGAACTGTTGATTTACTGAGTGTTTTGCGCATAACACCATCATTCGTCTCGGTCATACTTTCTAAATTAGGCTCCCATTACGCAAGCAGACGTAATAGAATCCCAGTCGTTGTCATAAAGTTTCGACTCCCAAGTTGGCTCCAATTCTCTTCAAAGTCTACAATTATTACTTCGCTTCTTCCTGTTTTCCAGAATGTTGAAAATCCTCGTCAGCAGTTTCTGATATTAAGAACTCTGGAGGACATTCTGAACCCTCTAACAATCGCCATATTAGTCTCCTACGCCATTTCGACTAAGTATTTGTGGGTTCAACCAATGCTGACGTGGTTAAGAATATTCTCTAAACCTACACTTTGAGAATATCTCTTCAGTTTTGACCGTACTACCGCCGATGTTAGAACGGCCATCACTGCATATGTATATAAATCACTTGATGATAACGGTGAAGCTCGAGCTGTGACTCTAGATATCTCAAAGGCATTTGACAGGATTTATAATGGCGGTCTTCAATTTAAGTTTCATGTCTACGGTTATTATATTGTGATAGTTTCATTTAATCCTAACATTCCTATCATATTGTGAAATGAATGAAGTGGCTTGCTTCCAGATCCTTTCACATGAACGTGGATATCCTCTAAGTTACTCTACCCTGGGTCCTACGCTGTTTCTGTTCCTCATCAATGATATTCCTGATGTCATCAGTTCCCAAGTAGGCACTTACGCAGATAACACTACAATTAATTATGACTCGACCTGGTCGCTAATCTTGAAATGAATGTCCAATCGGTGCTTAACAGGGTAGGAAATGGCTTGTACATTTTAATGCCTCCAAAACTAAACTGCTTTTATTTATCCACAATAGAGAAACTTCGTTTTCCCGTCATCAGCATGGCTGATACGCGGCGTCTGGAGAGTATCTCACCGCACCTTCTTACTCTCACGTTTTCAACTGATTTGAAGTGGAACAACTATATTGAATTAATATCTGCATCTACTGCAAGGAGAATTGCTTCAATGGGTTGTGCCAGAAGGTTTTCTCGTCATAGTCCATCTTGCACATTTATACATCTAACATTCGGCCATGCATTGAATACTGTTGCCATATCTGATCTGTTGCTCCTGCTATTCGTCTACATGTTCTTGACGATTCCAAAGAAGGTTCCGCAATATAATCGATCCTGACTTGGCATTTCGAGTGATGAGGCTTCCCTCTCTCTTTTTACAAATATTTTCATGGTAAAGCTTCTCTTATGCTATATCCCTGATGCTCCGACTACATGAATTTAAGCGTGCTACTAGATTTGCATCTAGATTCCACCATGTTACTGTTGAAATGGTTAAATATAACCGCCTCTTCTACTCCAACAGTTACACTTCACGCATTACGGATATTCCTTACTTTTACATATTTCTGAAAATTACAATCTTCAAAAATTTAAATCCAACGTCAATAGACATCATTTGTCATTTTCTTCAATCCCCAATATAACGAATCTTTTCTCTCATTTTCATTCTCTGTAAATCCATAAGTGCTAGTGATATTCTAGCACATGCACACACACAGACACACAAACACACACTCACAAACACACAGACACAGACACACACACAGACACACACACACACACATATATATATATAAATATATATATATATATAGACACACACATACACACACATACACACACACACAGAAGGTGCGATATGTAAATTGTCGCCATAATTTTTTGTTTATTTCACGCATGCGCGTTATTTGTTTCTAATTTGTCGATAGCACAATATTGTATGGCCAATTCCGCAAAATTTGTGAGAAAAATAACACCATGTCACAAAGCACTCACCCAAAAATTTCGAAACGGCATCCGGTACTGCTTGGCATTCGCACCGGAAACTCCAGTACGAACATTTCAGAATGTTCGGATGTCAGTCTGAGTATAATGCAGAGGATTCAGAAAGAGATGGATGAGTCTGATTGTGATTACGAACGTGCTTGTAGTGACCACTAGTGATGGTGACGTTATACCTCCATTCATGTTCCCCCAAGGACAGAGACTAAGATCTGAGCCTACAATAAGTGTTCTGTGGAGGTAATACTGCCCTGGGGCAAAGGGGTGTCAGCTGGAAGAACTATGTCTGGTAACAGAAGACTGCACCATGCGACACAAGCATGATAACCCAATCATGGCTGTCAGTCAACTACTGAGACGACATCATATGGGCTGGTTTTTTATTTGGATCGATGTTCATTTCAACAAGGGTCGGGTAAAGAGTGTTCTTGACTCTTCTCAACTCTCTGCCTGAGTCGTCAAACTTACACTTCCTCTCACACAGATACACGGACACATAATATAATATAATGGATTCGACTGGAATTCGAACTCGGTTCTCCCATTCCTCAATGCGTGCCGCTATCCATTACTCCACCCTGCCTCCACAACTGGTCTAGGAAAAAGACAATTCTGACTTCAGAACATGCGGAGGGTTGTTTGGGGACCTTGTGGGATTTCTTATTTTATTGTCCAACTCAATGTTATCTCTATGACATCGGTATAATAGTTATTGCGCATTTAAATGAGTCACTTATCTTAATTTTCACCGAATAGTCTCACTATTATTACACGTTGTTAACAATATTTAAATGTTTGTGCGAGCTTTTATGGTGGAATCGTTGGAGGTAGAATCTGATTTCTCATTTTTAAACAAATCCAGTATATATAGCCAACTGATAAATATAGTTGGTTTAAACATATATCTGAATGACTTGTTTACATATATAGGTAAGTGCATCTGTTTCTATGCCTGCTTTTTTTTATTTCTGAAGTCAAAGTATTAGTGCAATATGAATGAATGTTCTTTTCCATGATACTTTCTTTCTTCTTCTAAACAAAACAACATCTGTAAGCTATTGAAAGTAGGTTGTTTCAAATACTCGTGAATGAATTGTCACATTTTTCTCATACGCCTTCTGATACATTTTACGTTTAACATCATATCGAAATGAAGACATTAGAAAATTGATCGGTTTATTCCGACTAATTGCTATTTCTTATGAATTAAATATAAGTGCTGCAATAAATTCTCGATTTAATCACGTGGAAATATTTTCATAATATCGTTACTGTTCGAATATCATCTTCTTTATCATACGTAGTAGTTTTCAATCAGAGACGGAGAGAGGAAGATGAACATTAAATTTGTAGAAGTTATGAGGACAGGAATAACAATAAAATATTATCACTCAAATCCTCCATAGTAAATGTTTATCTTCATCCTGCAATAATTTTATGAAGGACAATTAGACAAATGTTATTAGATACACATTCGTTAAAGGTACTGCAATGATTGTAAAATTATGAATATACAGGGTGTCCATCTCTTTATAATTAAAAAAATATTAGAAAAGCAAATGAACTGACAAATATGAGAAAATTATTGCAAAATGAAGATTAGATATTGATTTTTTAGGTGATTTAATACACCACTAAATGGGTACTATTATTTGTACGAAACAAATCAAGACGGTATTCGATATCTAGCCATGTAGCATAGCCACATCAATGGAAGCAATGACATCAGTGATTCATTGCTTTAGATCATTGATGTCCCGTATCTTTGCTCAATAAACGATATCTTTAACATTTAGCTATATAAAGAAGTCCAGTGAAGTGATATCTGGTGAAAAAGTTGACCAATGGACTGGGTCATCCCTTCCAATCCACCGGTCTGGAAATGTTTGATTTAGGAACCCACGAACATGCAGTCTACATTGTGGTGGTGCACAATCTTCCTGGAAAATGGTGGTTGTTTGTAGGTCATCTAGATGTGGTACCGCATCAATCTTTGTAAAATATTTTTTAAATTGTCAAGAGTCTTTATGGACACCATATATATTAAATACATTTTATAACATTTAATATGCTAACATGTTGTTTAAGAAAGAAATAAGACTTTAAACAAACTATTTGTAGTAATGGTAAAAAAAAAATATTTCGTGTAAAATGAAGTGGGGAGCGATGTCAGTCAGGTAATTGTCATACACCAGACACGCTTAGTTGATTATGGCTCTTTTCATTCATGACTGACTAGGCAGAAGATTTTCCCGCAGTAGGCTGCCCTTTATTTCTGCGGTAGACTTGTTGCCAACCAAGCTTATATGGATCAGCCTGAACTGCTATTCAACTCATAGCTGGAGGGGAGAATATACGAATTCAAATCTTTTGTGCGTATGTGATTATAACGAATACGATTGGAATTCGAATTTGCATCATCGATTTCTATTTCCAAATCGTTCTACATTTATGTAATGTAACTACATCAAAACCAGGAATGTTTAAAGGTCTTAAATGAAGTGCTGATCCTGTTTTAAAAATTTCAGATTCATCGGAATATTTGAACGAAAGTATAATTACGTAAAAGAGACAATTCCCCGCGCCTTACCTTAGCTTCCCATCTGCCGCTTCAGTCCCCAGCCTCACGTAGATACTGTCTACATTTCCTATAAATGTATTTCATATCAGTTATTCTGATGAGCTTTCCCCTTTTAAACATAGGCATCATAAACTTAAGCGCGTAATAGATTGGCGCTTTTGTCCTCATCTAATAGTTAGATATAAATCGTCATTTTTACGATAATATTTACTTTCTCGTATTTCTCCCTCGTGGAATTACTTCCGACTTCTTTTGTTCTTGTCTCTACGACCTTCAAAAATTTAAATTCAACCTTATTCAACATATTCTGTCTCCTTGAATCCTTTTTCTTCTATTTTTCTCTCATTTCTCACCAGTCTCATTAATCCTTTGCATTTCAGTGGCTTTATGGTCTTATTTGTAATGAAATAGTAAAAAAAAAATCATAAATACAATAAAAAAAAAATAAAGCGAACTGAAAATTGTCATACAATTCGTTGATGAAAAATTGGAGGTAGACCAAGAATGAATAATCTTACGACAGGTGGTAACTTTAACGGAAGATCTTGGATAAGAACAAAAAAATATTTTGTATATAGCAGAGGTTGCCAAATTTTCTTAATGTAAGAGCCACATCCGATACTGCTCAGATGTTTAAGAGCTGCAAGAAACGAAGAAAATATATACATAAGTTTTTGTTATATACACATTTTGTTAAAAAATATAAAAAATGAAAAAAAAAACGGTATGTATGCCTCCAAGCATTCCTTTTCTCAACACTGAAGACCAATGCCTCATTCTGATCTAGCATTTATATCAGGATTAAAATCATTACATATATTTTAATAAACATGGACATTAAACTTACATTTTAATCCAATGGGGTTAGAATAAATTAAATAATGTAAATAATTATAAACCTTGAATATTTTCTTAATTTTTAAATAAACTTTGATGAAAAAAGAGTTCAGCCAACTCTTTTTCGTCAGTCACATATTAAAGACTTTCGTGTGTATCGCGAGCCGCGGTTTGACTACAGGAAACCAAATATATTAATACATTCAGAATCAATTTTTTCAATAAGCATAAAAAGTTAAGTGTATAGAGAAACCATAATGCCAGAAATAATAAACGGGTGGGAATATGTAAGGAAAATGTTTGAAACCAAGCATAAATTTACATGGAGTTCCATAGAATGTACACTGCCAAGGAAAACGTGACGAGAAGAAAGAATTCAACATCAATCAGAGACAAGTTAATAGTAATGGTAATAACAGCCATTTTCCTATGAGGAAACATTTCATTGATCGATCAACCAGTATAGCTTTCTCTTGAAATTTATAAAAACTTTATTTTAAAACAAACCTTCAGGAAAATAAGTTTCTCATGCCCAGTAGTTGTTCGCAATTTCTCCATATTGATGGGACCTTCCTTCATAATCTTTAGTTTGAATCAATGTGGAACGTAAATATCTAGATTAAGTCACTGACATTTTTTTCGAGTTACACGTGCTACCCATATTAGTTGATAATGTTGTTGAAAATCCTCAAGTGATGTTTCTTTTAACTGATGCCTTCATTTGTGATTCTCTATCGGCAGTACAAAATAATCGCCATGATAAACAGATTTCACTCGCACAGAGATTTTTAGGTTTGGTTTGTTTTGTTTTATTTAAAGGAATATCAGCCTCAATGGGTTATATAATGCCAACAAGATTTTTAGAATATATATGTATACTTTATAAGAAATCAGTTCGAAGATAGGTTACAATAATATATTTTCTTAATGAGAGTTTTTGTAGAGAGTGAGGTGTATTGCTGGTCCAGTTTGGGGCTTAACTTTATGCCCACAACTGTGACATTAACAGGTGCTATGTACCCGGGTCAGGGTGGACCTTGGAACAACAAAAATTATGAGTTGGTTCTAGGCTCCTAAAAAACAACTCCTGATCAGAGGGCTTGTGTTTGCATATAATTTAACGTCATACACATGACGAAATATATTTTTAACAATTGATCTTAAAACATGTCTGTATACATTTGAATATTTGCATGTTTGGCACCACGTATATCATGCATATTGAGGACAAATTCAGGAGGTCTTTAATCTCCACTTTTTCTCAGGACTTTCAAAACCATCACAGTTGTGTAAATGACCTTTTAAACATCATTACGATCTTTGCAATACTATCGGCCATTTCATCGTTTGAATCTATTTTTCCTCACCAGAGAAAATACATAAATCAATCATGGCTTCAACTTTATTACCAATGGCTTTTCGAAGATCAGACGGTTATCTATTGCCTTTTCAAAGAGATGAATTGGTATATTTGCATTATATGACTTGTACTGAAGGTCCTCACGCACAATTTGTTCGATAGAGTGACTTGTCACCTTGCGTTTCTTAACAATCTCAGTAATTTACTTTCTGAGTTTCATTATTTACATTATTCGGACTATTTTCCTCATCTTTGTCGCCATATTTATTACAACGCTTCGGTCGTTCTACGCTCCGGGATTCTTTAGGTGTTTGGAATGTCGAAGTAAACATTTATTTCGCTCACTGGGGTAGAATATACTAGTTCCACGTGCCATGTTTAATGGATGTCTCCTGTTAATTTCCCTCTGCTTCTCTACTGATTTAAATCTTTGGGTTCTGTCACTGGATCTAACCAACGCCTTTATCCACTGTGCCATGTGTCCTTGAGCGAAATAAAGGTTTAAGTTCGACATTCCAACCACAGGAAGAAGGCCGGAGCGTACAACGGCCGAAACGTTGTAATAAATATGGCGACAAAGATAAGGACAATAGTCCATAAAATGTAAATAATGTACATAATACCTCATCTCAGAAATATAGACAGATACTTTCTGGGTTTGTTATCTATAATTATCATCAATTTTTGCACAAATGTTGTTGATTTGATGGTATAAGGAAAGTTTACAGGCCTTTCAAATTTGGCTGCTGCTGTATAATCTCAAGCAGCTGCTTTAAGGTCTTTGCCGACTTTGGTAGCGAACGGCTGTGAAACTTTAAGGAATGGAGC
Source organism: Acanthosepion pharaonis (assembly GCA_903632075.3). Classification (NCBI taxonomy): domain Eukaryota; kingdom Metazoa; phylum Mollusca; class Cephalopoda; order Sepiida; family Sepiidae; genus Acanthosepion; species Acanthosepion pharaonis. Next base: position 3,689,535 of record CAHIKZ030005567.1, read on the forward strand.
AATATCTAAATCCATATGTTCTTTCTCTAAGGCAGCAATTATAGAGAGACTTTTTTTTTTATTTTCTGAGTTAGCGTGATGTTTTCCAGCATTTATCTGAAGAAAATAATATAATATACACAAGTTAGAAAGATTTTAGAACTATTAAAAGATGTAAGATTAAAGAACAATGCAAAACTGCACAATCGCGGTGTGCAGATTAGAAAAAAAAATATATGGCGAGAAAAGATCGCTGACAGGTGAGCAATTTATAACTGACATATCAGGAAATGTCCAGATAGACCAATATACGAGAAATAAGGTGTTTGTGTAGATAGAGTAAAACAAATGTCACAGACAGGTTGGTCATATTAAGAAGAGATTATAACAGCTGAAGCCTTTTACTTAGGAATGAAGCAGGCATAGGACAACAATGAAAAGACATAGTTTGATTGTGAGGCAATGTATTGTATAGGAGAGTCACAGTGGGCATGATTTTAGAAATACTTTTCTACATGCAATGTATTAAACGGGTTATATATATATATATATATATATATATATATATATATATATATATATATATATATATATATTCCGGGTAGATTATTTTAATATTATCGTCGTTTTGCCATTTGTTTCATTCATAACATCGTTGTTTTGTTTTTTTTCTCCAATGCAACTCCATATTTTCTTTTTTCTTCCGTTATATTGATTTTTCTTGCAAGATAAAATGTGGTAGGATTTCATTTCTTTCTTTAGAGGCGATGAGGATAAAGTATCTTGAAAGCCGAGATGCTTGAATATTATACAACAGGCATTCATTATCATGCTACGATTCCACACGGTATCTTAGCAGAATATATATATATATATATATATATATATATATATATATATATATATATATACACACACATATATATATGTGTGTGTTTGTGTGTGTTTGTTAGTGTGTGTATGTATGTATATAATTGGTGCGACCTAGTTGCTAATCTATCAATCCGTTTAAATTCATAATGTATATGTAGCATAGCAAAGAGCTCATGAAATTTTTTAAAGTAAACGCACATGGAACCAACATTAAACCACTAGAAAACGGGCTGAAGCCGAGACGTTAGTTCAGGACCAATAATATTGTATATTCTTCTTTGTATTTTATCTAGAACGTCTAAATATACAGTAATTGCACTGGACAATTTTTGGTAGCAATATTCTAAGATATGTATGATGGATTTTAGGGAGAAAAATTCTCTGGCACAGTGAACCAGAAAATTGTTTAGCACCAGACCGAGCAATAGATTCAATATAGTCTTTACCCGTTGTGTCAGCCGAGAATTATAGTCTGGGAAAGGACAACATATGGGAAAGAATCAGCCATGCCCACGAAAGGCAGAATTTGGTCTCTCAGAATATTGATAGAAAGCCATTCATTTTCGCAGGGTTAACAAGCAATTCCTTGACCCCGTTAACAATAAACTGTTTTTCGTTTGTGAACTTATTATCGAGTTGAGGGTGAAAGGTTGTGTCCTTACTACAGAAACCAAGTTGAGAGTTGATTCCATTAGGATTGTCATTAATAAGATTAAAAGGAAGTAGGAGCAAGTATATATCCTTAGGGTTCAAGCATTAGTAGAAAAGGGTGGGAAGTGATCGTTTACGACAACTTATCCTTTATCAGCAGAAGGTTTTATCACTTCAAATTGATTGTGATGAAGAGGCTTTATACTGTTTCCTACGCTGTTTTAAAAATCCACCAATGATCTCCCCGATATCATTATTTCCCAAGTAGTTATTTATGAAGGTAATATTCCCATTTACACCTGTCAGTTGCAAATCTGTTACATCTGATGAAGTAAACATAGTAGCTGTTCAAGAATAGGACCACCAATCAGTGTTTAACTTGGACAATTATGGCATGTTAATTCTAACAACCACAAAACAAAACCGCTCTCATTTAATCACCACGGAGAACCTTTTCTGTTTGCCATCAGCATGGCTGACACTCGACTTCAGGAGAGGAACACACTATATTCTTGACCTCACGTTTTTCCGCTGACATGAAGTGGAGATACTATATCGTATCAATAGTTGCGTATATTGCAAGGAAATTTGGGTCACTGTCTGGTGCCAGAATTTTCTTCTCGCCGAAATCTATTTGGCTCATTTAAAAATCGACCATTCATTCGTGAATTAAATAATATTGCCGCATCTTCTCTGGGGATCGTACTGTACATCTTGAGATTCTAGTTAAAATCCAAAATAGAATCTGTAATGTAATCGATCCTAACCAGGCATCTCGACTTCAGTCACATCGACATGACATTGGTTTCCTCTGTCTTTTCTACCTATAGCAATTGCTCTTACAAGCTATTTTGTTTGACTGCCAGAATACATGAATTGATATCTAGGTTCCTCCACTTTACTGTTGAAATAGTTATTGTAACTGCCACTTCTACTCTAACAATTTCTTTTCTCGCACTTCCCACATTTGGAACACTCTTCCGTTTCCCTGATAAATACAATCTTCAATAATTTATATGCAACGTCAGTCATCATCTTCTCTCATCTTGAACCCCGTTCAACATTTTGTCCTTTCCTCAATCCTCCCTATTTTCAATCTTCTTTTTCATTTTTACTCCTTGTAACCTCCCCGCGTACTAGTAGCATTGCCATCTTACGTGTGGTGAAATGATTACTAAAAAAAGAAAAGAAAAAGGCTAGTTGCTCGTATCTAATATATTTCAGAGCCGCCAGTAACCTGAGAGTTAAAAATGTTAAATGCAATACGGTACCATATTTTCTCAGCAAACGACACGTTTATACTTCTTACTTGAAGACATGAATAAGTGTCTCATATGATCGGAGCTTTTATGTTGATATAGTCGGAACTAGGAATTCCTGGGGACTATAGTGGCGATACTGTTGTAGATCATGCAGTGGGTTATGGTTTCAACTGGTACTTCTGAAAAGCAATAAGAGCATTTAAGTTGTCTTTGATCCAAGATAAACCTCACTGGCACAATTTTTTAATAGGAATTTTAAAAAATAACAACACAAGGAACCTCTCGACAAATTCATGAAGTGAAACCCAATTAGCATGGTGGTAATGGAAAGGGGCCTTATGAACAGGAGTTTCCTGTTTAAATGAGGATTGGAACGAAATATCGATAGATACTACAAAGTGATCATAATTCCTAAGTGGACAGTGTTGCGAAGCTCGTCAAAAGCGAGAAGAAGGGTTAAGAAATAAATCAAGTAAAAAATCATGTCGATGAGATTTAATATGGAAGCGAGTATAGAAATACATGATTTGAGAAACAGATTGAGCAACGGTAAAATTGCAAATCTGAATACCAGCAACATCAGGAACATTGGAGTGTTTAAGCAACATGATCTGGTGCACCAAACAGAAAGATGTTCGCAGATAACTTCTGTTGAAATCTACCGGGAAGGTCGTTTAAACTTTATTGCAGTTTTCTAATTCTTTAATATGTTATTGACCATCTGAATCAAAATTGCGGACAAATATTCTAAACTTAATGTCTTTTGTTTGTTTACGTTCAAATACACACCATTACATTCATTAATAAAACTGGATGGTTTTAGTATGGCAGAGATAACTGAGTTGGCTATATTCAAGTATTTTTTGTGAACACAAATTTAAATTAATACTTAGCTACGAGCATCGTATGAGTGACGTCATGTATTTTGCTGCATACAAATACCATATATGTGTGCGTGTATGTATACTTGTGCTTTGCTGCATGTGTCTATCTTGTCGAGTGATAATTAAATTAAACTGATTTATTATTCGGAACTCTATGAAACAAGTTTTTTTTTTATTTCTTTTTTATCAAAGAACATACCGCATTTACTTTTAGCTATCTATCATATAATTTAATTGCGAATATCATGGCAAATATCTGTGTTTGACGGAGCCAAGAATTTTTTTTTAAAACAGTCTCCGTCAAATGATGATAAGCTAAACATATACTTTATTTATTTACACAGTAAGAAAAAGATGGAGACAATATTCTTTGTTAGTTCTCAAAGCCTCAGGAAACGTGAATACCTTTTAGATACATGAGGTGACGTCTCTAGACGACATCGACATCTAGTAAATAGACAGCTAAATATACCCTCCCAAAAATAATGTAAACACTTCAGGTAGTTTATCTAAATACAGGCTATCCCCACAAAATGATAGATTTTAAAACGTGTATATCTGAGTAAATGCATGCAAACCAACGAAATTAAATATGCTTCATTTTGAACAATAAAAGATTTATGTATCACAATTCGAACAATATTTTTAAAGGTATGTAGATTTTATAACCGATTACACAAGCTTGACAAACGTTCAAGATTCGAACCATCTATGTCATGACACACATTAAATCGGTAGTCCAGGTCTTGCTAAACTCACTATAGCATGTGCTGCGTAAAGTTCTCCAGCGCCTAAGTGGTGACACATATCAATAATAATCTACCAGGAAGATGGATTGGGTTTGTCAGTGATAATGACAATGTACTGTTGAAATGCTTACTACATTCATCCGACTTGTGACCTTGTGAATCTTTTCTATGGAGCTATGTTAAAGGACAGGTCTATACCCACCTCTTCCTACAAGACTAAAGAAATTTAAGTAGAGAAACCCTGAGGTCTGGAGAAACATGCTGCATCATATTCGCAGTAGATGGTATACCTACTTGATGTAAGTTATGTCGCAAGTGATACGCATATTGAACATTATTTAAATCGATTTCATCCCATACCAAGCACTAAAGCCACTAAGTTATAAGAGGTTACTGGGTGGGGAAGTATTAATAATGAGCAGGAAGAGGAAAGAGTAATCAGGAGGACAGTAGATACAGCGAAATTGCATTTAAATTTTTACAGACTAATGTTGGCTATAAATTATGGAGACGGAAGGGAGTTCCACAAGCTGGCAGAGCGAGAAAATAAACTGTTAGCATAAATCTTATGTCTACTTCTAGCCAGATCAACTGTAAATTGATTAGCGCCTAGTACTGCGCTGAAATTTGTGATGATTTATGTAATCGATTATAAAATCTACATCCTTTTGAATATTGTGTTCGAATTTTAATAAATATTGTCTGTTCAAAATGAAACCTATTTAAATTCGTATTAAATTATGTCATTCCTGAGGGATAGCCTGTATCTAGATAAATTGTTTAAAATTTTAATAAATATATTATCTTTAACAGGAAGCCTATTTAATTTCGTTTGCCTGACTCGTGTAGTTGCTCAGATATACAAAATTTAAACGATGTCAATATGTTGAGGGACACACTGTATATTCCTAGAAACGAAATGATGAAAATGTTTTACATATGTTGAGATTTCTGTTTCGTCGTCGTCTATAATTAGTCCGTACTGCTTTGTTCATGTTTCTAATCACAAATAAACGTTATATATTCTATGCAGAAGCTTGGACATTAAAGAATTTAGGGAACAATAAGATCCAAAACTACGAGGTACGTAGCATAGTTAAATATTTCAAATTCGGTCACAACATATTTTACAGTAATTGTAAAAAAGAGCATAAAATTATAACATAACACTATGCAGCATAATTTATGTAAATGTATTCTTCAAACTATGATAGGATAAAAGGTTTACAGGCCTAGAGATGTTACTTAACACGGGAGAGGCTGAAGGTGATATTTTGGACACAGTAAGAGACAAAAATCTCTTCGATACTACTGAGATTGCGCAAATGATAAACTCAAATGGTAATTCAAGTATATACAGTAGCATGTAGAATTTTACCTTTATATATTAATTTCATTTCAAGCAAGGCAATGAAACCACTAAGACGGAAGGGGTTACTGAGTGTGAAATAATAAGAAAAAAGGATAAAATATATTATTAAAGTAAGAGAACAATAAAAGAACAAGAGTTGCCAAGAAAAAATGATATTCCATTTAAATTTTTAAGATCAATGTCTTCTTGAAAGCAATAGGCCAGAGGAGAGTTTCACAAATGTGAAGTGCGAGAAAAGAAATGGTTAGCCTACAACTTACGGCTACATATCGATATTTCAATTGTAAAAATATTAACGGGACCTTTTCGCCTATCTAAAACTGTGCTTACCACTTAGGAGACAACAAGAACGATATAACGGCCGAATGACGAAGTAAACGACTGAGCCGATCCGTCCGCCCGATTATACAAATTTCGAGATTAGCTGATTGGTCTTTGTACGAGATAATCAGATTGCTTGTCGCATTTTTTGCAAATCTGGGCCTTTCAATGGCGGTTTCTGCTTGCTGTGTTCTGTGATTTTGCAACGATTTTTGTTTTCCAAGTGAGAGCATGGGAAAAGGTCACTTTTGCCATTAAAACTACAAATAAGGGTTACATCTGTAAACACGAAGTACCAAAGAGAAAAGCTCATCAGAAATACTGTCATGAAAATATTTATAGAAAACGGTAGAGGGAAACAACTTTACGGAGGTGATAATGTGACGAAGTCGTAATACCAGATTAAGGCCATTAACGTTGCAGGTTTTTACTTTCGATTTTATCAAGAATTTTTAAACGCATAGCAAAATCACCAGACCAGATGTGACACAAATATGCAATGCATCACGAATAATAGACTTATGCATGCGTTAGACAAATTCTGACGTTAAAAATTCTCTAACGTGACACAGTGAAACAATTTTCTAGCAGCAGAACAAGCAATTGATTAAATAAAAATTTTCACATCATGTCAGTAAAACATGATAGCCAGGGAAGAGGCAATGTGTCATTTCCACGTCTATTAGCACGAGCCATGTTGAAAGAGGACAATAAAGGTTCTCGCAGATGATTAATGGAAAGCAAATTCGTTTTAGAAGCGTTAAAAATAACAAGTTATTTCTTCACCTATAATTATCTTATGTGATATTTGAAGTTTCTAAGACAGCATATGAAATGCTATCTTCAGAATGAAGAAAAAACAACTTATACCATAATGAAGTGTGAATTCAAGAAAAGGAAAGGATTCTTTTAGATGTATTCGAATTAGAAAACTGGAACGCAAATTGCAAAACTCAATAGAAAATTTTAGAAAGCAAAAATACGACAGTTATGTACACATTGCAAATGCTTAAGAGCTTTAAATGGATTTGATAATTACTTATGAATTCAATATAATAATATGCCAATGTAGGAAGACGGCCAATGATATTAGTGAGATCGAAACTAGACTGAAAAACGTAACAGAAAAAAAAATGATTACTTATCAAAATGAGATATCACAAAAAATCTGAGATCATAATTCAGTTTCAAAGAGTGAGCTATAGAATAGATCCCACAATTTGTGAAAGAGAGATGGTTACAGATTTTATATGAGTAAGGATAAGATGAGGACATTTTCGATAGAATTGAAAATAGCAGGCGATTCCAATGATTTAAAATACGCAATCTGTTATAGTTCCTTAAAAAAATTAAATCCATCTGTTGTAAAAGTAAAGTCTCAAATGTAGTATAAAAATAGGTGAAAACAGGAGAGACATGACCTTATAGAAAAAGGAAATAAACTTAATAAAAAAACGAACTAAACTCATCAACAAATGACTGAATTAAGTAAAAGAAAGAACATAGCAAATATCAAAACAGGGAAGCGCTATTTTTTCAATCCGTTACTTATGAAGTGTATCTTCAGTACTTGGATGATCTGGGTTCTTTACTAAATCCAAGTATTTATAGCACGAAGTAAAATTTGTCACCACACTATACCTCACATGCCAGTTCTAAAAGTTAGCTTCTATCGAGGAAATTTGAAATTAATATTTTATCACAAGCCCCGGGAAACAATCGCTCGAGGCAGTATCTCTGTTTCGGGAGGCGCTGGGGTCATTACTCGGCTCCTAAGGCGTCCCCCAAGAAAGGAAATGCCTAGTGGGCGTGCACAATTTTTCCATGATATTGTCGTCAATCCAACTTTAAACTGATGTTATGGCGTAGGCGCAA
>CAHIKZ030005567.1:3702500-3717500 GCA_903632075.3 Acanthosepion pharaonis
GCAACACAAAATGTACTTAGAACAAAATATATTGAAACAAGAAAGTGTACACAATATTTACATATAGTCTTTGGTATATTCCTGGTAAGACCGTTCCTGGAGAATGTGTTGACTGAGTCGCAGTCGGGCAGAGTCTCGGGTTGAATCTCTTGATTCCTCCCTCTCTTCCCGGTACCAACTATATTTATATGGTCGGTACTCCACTATGCAAATTAGGTGGATCCTACCACAACAATATATATATATATATATATATATATATATTTCACTGGACTGTTTTTAAACCCAGGAGATATCAACGGCTCTGATAGTGCGCACCCAAAATTAGCAATAGCCATTGTCATAATAATCAATAAATATATCAAAACACTTTCTGGTTTCAGTGAGCTGATTTAAAATTGCTGACAGCAATATATAATGCAAACATGCATTGTGGATTCTGGTCTTGTGATGTGATAAGGCATTTAATTTATGCCCTCTGGTATGCTCAGATGTCACAATGTATTTTCCTTGGCCACATTTTTGACTTGAAGATGCTGACATCAAAAGACGGCCGGTGAAATACGTCGATCATAGATTTTATACTTTAGTCTTATCATTTCCACATTTATTTTGGGTATTGCTATATTTCCTCCAAACACAAACACACTCACTCACACACAGACACATACACACTCACTCACACACAGACACATACACACGCATGCGCACACACACACAGACACATACACACGCATGCGCACACACACACACAGACACACACACACACACACACATATATATATATATATATATATATATATATATATATATATATATATATATATATCAAATATGTGGTCCAGTTCAATTTACATTACAGTGAATCATTCATACAAAAAGTCGATTAGTAAAGTTAATGATATAAAATGGATAAATCCCTTCGCTAACAAAATTGTAAAGGTGCATTAACCTACAAATAACTCGATGAATTAAAGTATAAGCTGTATAAGTTCTTTCTTAATACGCAAGTACTTTCGACTGTATATTCAGTCATCTTCAGGCATGGAAATTATTTTGTTTTTGATTTCAGACCGTCCTGTGAGTATCAAAATTTCCAGGCCCTCTTACCGATTTGAAATTTTAAGTAACTTTCCTGATGTTCATTATAGTATACATTTCATTTTTATTTTTCCCTAAAACAAAGTCGTTGCTCACATGTTCAAAACGAACCACGTTTCTGTGGCTTCAAGACATCTCTTCATCTCGTCTTGAAATGAGGATTACATTGAAGCAGCCCTGTTCTGAATATGGAATAAAATATCAGAATTGAGAGTAGTGTCTTTAGCCATAAACTATAATTTTATGTCTCCTTTCTCGTTCCAACCCGCAGTGGTCATCATTTTCTCCCCGGAGCATGCTGACTAATTAGTTCTTTCGATTTGGGTTTGGTTGGCGCCACATCATTCCGATTCATTGGCTCATTAGTTCATTATAATGAATGTATTTCTCTTCTCGTGTTCCTAACAGGTTCTGGAATGTTATCACCGTGACGCAGCGCCACAACCACTTGCAGAACAAACGCTTTTTACAAATTACTTAAAATGATGAATTCGAAATGAGATGAAAATATTAGGAATAGAAAATCTGAAACAAGGATAAATTTCCTTAACGCCTACAGATATATCTGCCATTTGGAAAGGGATTTATAAAAAAAACACAAAGACCAAATTTTACTATTATAGAAAGTTATTTGAAAATTAAGCATATTTAAGTTTATTTCAAAGTAAACATTCCGAGATTTCAATTATATTATAATATCGATTCAGAAAATACATGTAAACTGCCTTCTTCCTTTACGAAAGTATTATATTGAGTTAGGCATACGCTTATAAATATATTTTCTTAGAAGGCCATAGTAAACGAATATGTTGGAAAAGGGTTGTTCCGCGTCTGATAGAAAATCGCTTAAGACTGTTCCCTCTAATACCAGTTCGTTTGATTCGAGGTTAAACATTGTCTAAACATTTGACACGTTTTTCCCATATATATATATATATATATATATATATATATATATATATATTGATTCTCCCGTTATATTCTATCGACGTATGAGGATCAAGCAGCTCAGTTCCTAGGAATGGACAGCCAAACACTAGCACTTGTGATTTGATCATAATGTTAAAGATTTTGTGTAGACGTACCGAATAGAGAAATCTGGTGCCACAAGGTCCCAAACGACCCTTGGCAGGTTTTGAATTCAGAATTAAGCCTCTCCTAGACCAGTTGCCGTCCATAAGTGAAAGTAACGGAATCGAATGGAATTCGAACTCCTCGTGCTAGACCATGTTTCTCGCCATAATCTATCTTACAAATTCATAAGTACACCATTTACCCATGCTTTGAAGAATGCTGTCAAATTTGTTATCATATCTATTTAAAGATTACTGACAAAATCCAAAGAAAAAACTGCAATATTATCAGCCTTGACGTGGCATCACAACTTCTGCTGCATTCACACTGCCGTAACGTAGATTTCATGTGCCATTTCTATAAATACTTAAATGGCAATTGTTCCGATAAGCATTACACTCTGGTAACTATGGATGTATTTTTATGTATAATGATGGATGGAAGTTTCATTGTCTTGAACATCTTCAATTGGAAATCAGATATCCGATCTGTTGCTAAAATGCTGGAATATTGCGGCTATATTTTCGTTGGAACTACACGGTCCTAACTTGCCTGCCTTGATATAGTTAAAAGTGCCTACGTGAAACCTTGTGAGAGAAGGCAACTGGGAGAGAGGATAACAGCACATAACCTTCTTGACGAGCTTGTTACTCATTGATATTACATAAATACAAGATAAAAGTGTTTGCAGTTATTGTTATGATCGTGAAACCTGTCTCATATGATTTCAAATGTAGATATTTCACGTTTATATATCATGAAGTGGAAATGAAACATCATCATTTAAATTTAGTTATAAATCAATTTGTTATAACTACATAAAAAAAATGTAATTTGCTATTAAATAAGCAACACAGTAAGAAAAATAACCAGACAATGAAGGAAATACTATTGATATAATTCATCTTCAATATAACGAAAAAGGGAAATGAAACAGAATCGCTGGGATATGGGACCGGTATACAGAAGTTAGATATATGACTGAAACTCATTTATTTAATCATTTAAAGAAAAGGAACAAATCTTTGAAATTAAATTCAACCTATATTTAATACTTGATGTAGACTGTTTTGCTGTTATAACTGTCTTTATGCGTATTTGCATATTGGAAACCAGCTTAGCACTATTAATTGGCACGATTTTTTGCCATTCGTCATGAAGTTCGTCTTCTTATTCGCGTTCTGAAGAATATTTTTGCACCATCACTCTTGTACCTAAGCATAGCCATAGATGTTCTTTAAGATTCAGGTCAGGTGATTGAGGAGGCCACTTTATTACCCTCACTACTTTCTTTTCAAAACAACCCTCCGAAACACTGGATGTGTGGCATGGTGCGTTGTCTTGCTGCAAGGCTACTCCATCTGGTATGTTATTGTTTAAAATTTTCTCTTATGAAAATTGGTAACATTGGTCTAAGATGCTTGCGTAAGTGTTGGAATTCCTTCCACCCTCACATGTGAATAACGTTCCAGTTCCAGAAGACGACATATAGGACCAAACGCTCTCACCTCCGAATTAGTTTAAATAAATTAATTTAAATAAATAAGTTTCAACTAATAAAAGAACTTATATCAAAGATGTTTTCATCAGATCAGACAATTTTGGCCCAATCCTCAGCCGTTCAATTTTCATGCTCTTTGCAAAAGAAAGTTATTTTTCTTATTAACCTCAGACAACAATGTTATTTCTAGCATTACATTCTTTGAATCCAGCTTCTACTAACCTTCTTCTTATTGTAAATATTGTATATCACTTTGCTTTCTGCAACTCTAAATTCAACAATCATATTAGAAGATTTTTTCCTATCACTAAGAGACACCCTCTTTAGCATTGTCCTTTACTTGAGTTTGTACAACTTTTCTGGCTTTGACCATCACGATTTTTGAAAGAATTGGTTTCGTTATATCTTTTAATGGTTGTTTGTACAACATTTCTTGAGCACTTCATTTTTTTGTTGTTGCAATTTTGACTTTTTTGAATACTGCTATGATTTCAATCCTTTTAGATTTAGGAATATTTTTCTTCGGCGATAATTTCAACAAAGTAAAAGCACTTATGAATTGATACTAAAATTGTTACTAAAAAGTTAGAAAAAAATTTAGTTTAATTTTAGCACTAAAGATTAAATTAAAAAATGATTTTGCTAATTATGCTAAATGAGTAAACATGAGCACAAATCATTATTGCTATCAACCTCTACCATAAATGCCAATGAAAATCCAATTCAAGAATGCTTATTATAGTGTTTTCAGCTAAATTATGTACGCGTTTCAATCATATTTTCGATTTTTCTTCATCAGCCCCATATTTCTAAGTTTTCCACACCTGCCACATAAATCTATCTATCTATCTATCTATCTATCTATCTATATATATATATATATATATATATATATATATATATATATATATATAGTCATCCACAGACAGTTTCACTTTATCACAGCTCTTCAGTGTGGCTAGACGTGTGGATCGAAAACCAACCGCTATAATCGATCGGCAGTGGGAAAGAAGAATTCTAACGTTTTCTATACGAAATACACCAGTAGCCAAGTTAGCTCAATTCATAGTTGTAGTGAAAATACCAAATAGTAGGTATTATTCCAAGGAGATGTTTTTAATATAAAAAATAATAAAAAAAGTTAAATCCATGGAGAGATTCCAGTGTATAAATCTATATAAAGTACAATATAATATTTTATATTTTTGGATGTCTGATTTAGTATCTGACTGAATTTGTATCAGTATCTCATTATATGTCTGACTATTCGGACTATTGTCCTCAACTTTGCTGACATATTTATCACAACGTTTCGTCACATGGCACAGTGGATAAAGGCGTTGGTTAGATCCAGTGGCTGTGGGAGTTCAACACTTAGTTATCGCAATGAAAAACTTGGAGAGGTGAATTAACTGGAGTTAACTGATAACTGACATCCCCAGCGTGCTAAATAAATGGTTTAGTTCGACATTCCAACCACCAGAAGAAGGCCAGAGAGTATAACGACCGAAACGTTGTGATAAATATTTCAACAAAGAATAATCCGAATAATGTAAATGCTAATTTGTATCATTTAATAAAATGTAGTCTGTCTGATGAGACGGGTAGATGTATTTATATGTATATCTGTTGAATTAAATTTATAACCGATTATAAGATGATTATTTTAGTCTTTTCTTTGATATATATATATATATATATATATGTGTGTGTGTGTGTGTGTGTGTGTGTGTGTGAATGACAGAGAAAAACAGAAAGAGAGCGTTTGTGAGAGAGTGTGTAGGTGATGGCAGTCAAATTAGCCGATGCGTTCCCTCTTCTAATGGACTTTAGCAAGGTAAATAATAGTCCTTGTTCAAAACCTATAACCGCCGGCTAAGTTTTGCTTCTGTCTTTATTCACATTGTTCCTTCATATATATATATATATATATATATATATATATATATATATATATATATACGACTATTCATATCTATCTATCTATGCTTATAGAAATCCTTAAAGTTGTTTAACAATTGTAATCTTAGGTTTAATGTTTGTCTTTTTAAGTGCATATAATCTCATTGGACCATAACAATGTATGATTGCGCGTCACACACACACACACACACACATATATATATATATATATATATATATATATATATATATATATATATATATATATATATATATATATGTATATAAGCACACTCAAGCACAAAATTATATATATATATATATATATATATATATATATATATATATTCACACATATTAATTAATCTCATGTGTATGACGGTCATAGTTTTTTTTAGAACAAATTGCGCTTTTCTTCCAGGAATATTAAAACGAAGTCATATGCAGTTTGTGACAACATGAAACAATATCGGGTGAAATAAGAATGAAATAATTAAAATGGTTATGCATATTTGTAAGTAAATACGGGTGCAAAAATATGTATATTTATATATGTTCGGTGATTCATTAAAAAGAATGAATTTCTAATGACTACCATTGACATGTTGGTTTGTTTTATGTCCTTCCATATTTTTCGTCTCATTTGAGTAACGTCTTAAAGGACAAGTTTTTCGAAAGAAAAACACCTGCCGAAATGGACTAAACAACTTTGGTTAATTTTTGCAAACTTCAACAACGAATTAAATTTGACAGCGGCATTAGTCAACGAAAAAAAAAACGAATTGAAAGAAAAGAAATACAATCGGTAAACTTGAAACCAAAGGAAAGAAATTTAAAATCCTAACGTGAAATAGAGGAAGATGCAATTAATGAGTATTAAAGAACAGAATGAATAAAAAAACATAAGCGAAGGAATAGTTAATTGAGTGGAAAAGAAAGAAAGAAAAAGGAAATAAAGAAAGGGAGTAATATTATGATCTAGAGAAAAGGAAGAGATTCAGATAACCACGAATAAAAATACTATTAAAAATGGAAATTAGAGAAACGGTTTGATTTAAAATTAAGTTAAAAAATAAAACTAGAAACGAAATACGAAAAATGTTTACATGAAGCCAAATTAGAAAAGAAAAGACAAATTATGAACTAAAATAGCTGCTATAATAACAAGAAAATTCCTGAACTTGTGAACATAAAGAGGACAGCAAACGAAAAACAAAGTTTTAAAAAAAGTAAACAAGTCCTTACTTTAAAAGGAAATACATGAAAACAAAACAAATGAAATCAATAAAAGAAAAATAAACTAAAAATAAGAAGGAAAGAGAAAAGAATAAAGGAAACTGGAGTGATAAATTCGTCAGAAGGCGAATGCATTTCAAATTTAAATCTTTAAAAGTAAGATGATGAGCGAACGCTAATTGGCGTACGGCAATTTTCTCTCTTACAAAATTAATATCACCTGTTATTTTGTTTTGTGTCTTTTAATAAATATTTCGATTCTGATGAACTTGCACGTGTTCGTTTGTCGCTCGTAGCAGCAAATGCATATCTAGTTATTTTGTTATCCTAAAATACGTTTACCCACTCTTAAAGGATGACTCAATGATGTCATCAAAGTTATTTCATATTTGCACATTTTGCCAATGAAAACGAACTAATTTCCAAGTGATCAGTCGGAATTTAAATACTCAATGATGTTGGGGAAAAGAAGTACGCACACACACACGCACACACACACACACACACACACACACACACACACACACACACACACACACTGGAGAATGTGTAAGAGAGAATAAGAGTGAGAGAGAATGAGTGAGAGTATGGATGCATGCCTGGAATTATGAGATCAGAGAAGCGTGTTCAAATTCCAATCGAGTTATTTACATTCATTTATGTGTAAGAATCAAGCAGCACACTCTCTACAGAAATGGGAATTACCTTAGTAGTCTCTGTAGAGAAACGTTCAAGTAAACGGAAAATCTAATTTTCAAGTAATATAGGGATAAACATGAAAAGGAAAAGGTACGATTCTTGAGGAAATAGTCAATTCAATAAAGGGGGGTGCTGTGGAGTAGCGCCCCCCACCCCCCTAGATAAAATGGATTTATGTCTATTTGAACAGCACTCTCTATTACTAAAGTAGTTCAATTACCGATTAGAGTTCATTAAAGCTGTACGAGGCGACCTCTCTGCCTTCGAGCATAGAGGAACCCATTCCAGGCAATGCCTCCGGGCAGATTTTTTCCTGGGGTGGCGTCCTGACCCCGTGTATGTGGGGTTTACGAAGTATTTTCCGCCCGAACTTACTGGGACTTCGGTGAATAAAGTGACAACGTCAATTGAGGTAACACTTTCATTATTATTTTTTTTCTTTATAGAATTCGATAGTTGATTTAATGCTGTATTCCTTGGATAAATATATGGTGGAATTAATTCGTTGATAACATTGGGGTGAGGATTTGGTATATGATGCGAAGAAACGGAAGTTGGTTTTATGTCCTTTTATCGCTCTATATATGTATCCTGGCTTGTAGACGTCAACACATTTAGGGAGTTTCAAGCTATTTGTGATAAGTTTGATTTTCTGTTTTAATTGGTTAATCTTATTATTACAAATATTGAATATACTGGGCTACTGTATACATATCTACGGATATATAACCCCCTTAATACGGTCTCAGATGAAATTGAAATTAGTTGGGAAAATATAAATTTTGAAAGAAAATCTTCATATATTTTTTATCTATTTTCTACGGGCACCAAAAAATTAAGACATGAAATGATTAAAGCATAATTATATTACATTAATAATTATAATATATATATAATTATAATTATCAAATCCTCCTAATAATTTCTAGCACTTGTATATCATTGCTTGAAACGGATACTAATGCTCAATTTTGAGCGGCTTGGTGATAATAGTCGTGGCTCCAGGGGACACAGTCCTATAGAGAGAAACTCAGTTGAGTTCCACCGCGGAATATGTAAGCGAACGGCGCTATATTGAGTCTGATTCGCTATCTCTTCGTCACCGAGGCCCGTTGGAACAGTTGGTATGACGTTTGCATGATAACCTAACTGTCAGTGTTTCAACTCTCGGTAGTGGATGCGCGCTGCTGATGAATCCCAAATATTAACGGCCGTCCAGTGCTTTCTGCATTCTGTTGAGGTTTATTTCAGACTCGATCAATTACTTAATTATAATTATCAAATCCTCTTAATAATTTCTATCAGTTATATATCATTGCTTGAACTGGCTTCGAATGCTCAAGTTTGAGCGGCTTGGTGATAGTAGCCTTGGCTCATGGAGGCACGGTCTTATGGTTAGAGAGAATCTCAGTGGAGTTCAATTCTTGGTAGTGGAGGCGCACTGCTGATGAATCCCAAATATAGGACGAAACGGCCGTCCAGTGTTTTCTGCATTCTGTTGAGGTTTCTTTCAGACTCGATATATATGATAATAATATAGTTTGAAGGCATGATATATTTATGGGTTAATGTGCTCAATATCAGTGACAGTGCTTCTGTAAGTATAAAAGTGTATATTGAAGTCAACATCCGGATAGGACAGTTTGTTTTATGGCCTGACGATTGCGTTTAGCATGAAACAGAATGTCGTTTCTCAGTTGTGACTTCTCTCTCTCTCTCTCTCTCTCTCTATATATATATATATATATATATATATATATATATATATATATATATATATATATATCGAAAAAAAAAAACGGAGACTTTAATTATCCATTTCGTTCATAACTATTTAGTTCATGAACACCGAGATGTTCATCTCATCAGAAGGACAACCTGCCGCACGAATGGAGAAACTACACCGGACGGATACATTAGCTTGGTAGTGTGGGGTGGAGGGAGGTTAGAGAAAGGGATTCGGTAAAGATAGGGCTTAATGTTGGTTTCCTCACCCTAGAATTTGGGGAAGAGGAAGGGAGAGGCGGGGCAGTGGTAGCTTTAGCAGCCTGCCCTCCTTAGATACTTCTTTTTGGAACTATGTAAAAGGGTTTCTATCATGGGTTGAGTGTTATGATGTGGTCACTAATGGAAACAGTAATTAGAAATTACAATAATATCTTAGATGCAATAGGTGGATGCATTAAATGGCTTTCGAGAATTGACAGACATTCAAAAAACTAATACCAAACTTAGGAAGGCCTTAAGGTTATGCAATGTCTGATGATTAGTCGAGCCATCGAGATGAGGGGAACATAAGATGGAGATACAGAGGGTTTGAGGAGCTTGGAGAAGAAGAAGGTGAGAAAGAAAGGTGGGGTAGTGATAGTTTAGCAGCCTGGCCTTTCTAGATATTTCTTAACTCTTGAAACTATGTAAATGGATTTATAGAGTGGGTTGATTCTTAGTAGTAGTCACTGTTGCGGTTAATAATAGTAATCAATCTGATATTGTTAGATACAATAGCTGGATAGAGCAAATAGCGTTAGAGAAGCAAGAGGTGAATAGACATTCAAAAAGAAATATCAAAGTGAAGAAAGAAGCTATGTATTATGGAAATGTTATAAAATGTGTTAGCTATGGAAACCTGGGCAAAACGGTCTTAGTTTCCACTATGTATGTAGAAGTTCACAAATTACTTACTGTCACGTACGCAATAATGCCTTCCAGCTACGTGTCCAAATCTACATACCGACACATAGATGTGCTCTTCTGTGTGCTGCTCTCTTTATCAACGAACCAACACTTCTTGTGTCATTATCCCAAAATCCACGCGGTATGCGTCGTTATGGGAATCTAAGTTTGTATTTATGCCTACATTTAAAAAGAAGCTCGCTACGTTGATTTAATAATTAGCGTTTGTGATCTTGATTATTGCGATTTATACACAGACACAGACACAAACACAGACACGCATGCACACAGACACACACACACACACATATATATATGTACAACGCAATCTTCAAGTACAGAGTTAAGATAAGCCATATCTCAACACATGAAGATTGCTTGGGCATTAAATTTAGAGTTGGGCTACCAGTGTGTAAAAATTCATATTTTTTATTAATATATAATTTGTAGCACTGTAATTTTATGTCGAGAACTAACCATTTTATTATCAACAGCACTGTGTCTGTGTTTGCGCGCGCGTGTGTGTGAGTGCGTGTGTGTGTGTAAGATATGGTACGAAATGGTCAAACTTATAACCGGATATAACAAAAGGTCCCCAAACAACCGTCCGCAGTTTTTGAATCCAGAGTTCAGAATTCAGAGACTTCCAAGACCGTTCGTCACCCACCCTCTCCTGCAATTTACCTTGATCTGTGGGGAGAAGAGATGCAGTCAAAATTTTCACATGCGTATTAGCATTTAAGTGAATGTAATGAACCTGCCAGAAATTCCATCACGTCTCTCCTATTCCTAATCCGAGAAATGTGCCGGCCCATGTAGTACTAGTCAGTAAAATTCTTTTCTTTTTTTTTATAGATATTGTAAAAATAATATAAATTCTTCTTTCTTAAAGACTTTATTGCATGACATCCTAATCTGAAATTGTACGCCTTTGTGTCTTACAAAGTTGAATATAATCGATGTTTGTTCGGTTATTGATTTGAATTAGAGTAAAAAAAATACGTAGATTATTTATAAGTAATATTGCATATACTATTGTTAGCTTTTAAATTATTTTTCCGCAAATGACCTTGTATGATTTTACTTCGTTTCTTTTACATTTTTTCTAATTCTCCTGTACATATTCTTCATTTATATTGATATTTCATACAGTATTTTATTTTGGTAGTAAGCATTTTCTTCAATGTGGCATTTTGTTTTCTTTCTACATTTACATGCAATAATAGTGAAAATATAGATGTTATTAACAGAACTAGTTTTATCATTTATAATATTATTTCAATTATATTTATTGCAAATATTAGATGTATAAGTTTTCCACGCCATCCTGACTTATTTTAATATTATTTATTTCAGACCATTGCACAATATCACAATTTTTAAAGTTAATATACAATAACCGCAATTTGGCACAGATGTTTGTTTTGGAGCCAATTCCAGTGTGTTCAGGATTGAAACTTTGCATTGTTCATATGGAGGATGGAAAGTTGCGCTTTCACCATATTACGCACCATGAATTTCGTAAAGGTGTAATTGTCGAAACTGCAAGAAAAAAAAAACATTCAGAAGGTTGATTTTGATCTTGTCCCAGGTCTTCTCACGGTTAAATAGTGGTTTGGCAGATTCTGTCAGTGTGGTTTTAAACTAGTCGATCAACCACGCTCTGAGCGATCTTCTGACGTCTATGAAGACGCTCTGCTTGCCATCATGGAGAATTAACCGAATATTTCGACGGAAGAGATTGCTAAGTATTCTAAAATCTATATGGTTTCGTTTCCAGAAACGACACGTGCATACCACATTCTCTGACGGCACAAAAATCTCGATTTTGTGGCAATTTGATGTTGTTACGCCGCGAAAAGGAGCCGGCCTTGAACAGAATTATCACAGTCGATGAAAAATTGATCGTTTACGATAACGTTCGATACAAATAATCTTTTTACTGAAGCGTGTATGCCACCATAAATAGGGTAAAAAGTTCGTTACTTACTGTGAGCTAGAAAGTCTCATACAGGTTCGATCCCTGCCGGAGTCAAATTTCCTTTACTTCGATTTCTCGAATACGTATCCCGAATTTCACCATGATCGATTTGTCAGTAAAGACATCTCCTGATGTTACTGAAATGGAATCCCAGCGTGCGGCACATTTGTAAAGTCCCTGAGAACCTTACCACGTGTTGACCCAAGCCTTGTTAGTGAAATTGCGTAGACAGAACTCTTGAGGGCCGTCGATAGCTATGCTAGCACAAAGCCACAAGTAATCTTGGATGAGGGTTTGAGCGTTCTGAACTTGTTCAAATTGTTGATCACACTAGATACCGCGTACTCCCCCAGAAAATGTAACTAATGTCTTCTCAGCATAGTTGCAGTATAACCACAGGTAGGCTCTGTGGGTGTTGAACAAACACAAATGTGCCTGGTTATATATATATATATATATATATATATATATATATATATATATATATATATATATATTGAAAACTATCATGAGTAAATGGTTGGTGGCACAAGTTTTAGGAGAGATAATAAAAATGCAAAATTTTTGGACCGGCTCCTTTTCGCGGCGTAACAATATCAAATCGCCATAAAATTGTGATTTTTGTTCCCTAGTGTCCAGAAGGGACACGGCAAATAGAAGCATATCATTATTATGAAATATTTGTTCGTTGGTTTTCTTTGGCAGCATATCAATTTCTATAGTATATTTTTTTATTCTTTCAGATTAAATTTATGTTTTTCAGATATATATTTTGCAGTTCATAAAATGTATGTTTGGTAATTTTGCCATAAAAAATGTTGTTATATGTTTTTAATGTTGCATTGGTTGGCGTTTTGCAATAAAAGATGTATTGTTGGACATTTTATTATAAAAATGTACTTTTGATTTTTGATTGTTGCTTCACAATTTGCCGATCGTTGGCACCCTAAGAGATGCTCCCAACAGTCAGATTTGAACTGAAGACAACAACAATTAAGAAGTTGTTCAATTCTCCTCAAAACTACCAGTCTCCTGATTCGAGATCTTGCTGCCAGATGTCATCCACTGTACGAATGAAATATTGGTACAAGATTTAATGTATTTTTGCCAATTCTCTTCTATTTATCCTGAATATTACATCATCCATTACTATTTCTTCGCAACCAGCACAACAGATAAATGCAATTTGTCTTAATCATTGATCTCTGATTTAATATTATCTGGTCTAGTTTGCTGTTCCTGCAACAGGTGTATCCACTAGCTGATTTCTCGTCGATTTTCATTACTACGATGAAGAGAATAATGCAGTGATATGTAAAGTTGGAATTAATTATACTTAACTTGTTGCCGCACAATGTTTAACTCGGAGAAACAGGGAAGATTGAATTTAGAGTATCCACCAATATAACCTGAGAATTCTTAATCAATATCATATCTCCAGCTTTTAAGCTGGCATTTACCACCCCCAAAATATGACTGAAATATGAATTCATTTAATCCAGGAAGTAAGCCGTCTATTTGTTATAATCAAAATCCATTAAAAAATGTCATATATTATTATTTCATTTTGCACAATCAATTTAAATCAACGCTGAGAGGGAATTACACTCTACAGAAAAATATTTCAACACACGTAGGGAAAATTTTGAATTACCAACGTTTAAAACCCGAAAAGTCAAAACTGAGTTTTATTTCACCAATGTTGAATATTCAATCAGGAGAGTCATTGATATCATTCTGGGATGACGTTCCCAGTGTGATTCAGTGTTCATACAGATTTGTGAGTGAAATAGTGGGGGGGCAAGCATAAGGTGATTGATCTTGTCCATAGTGATTTCAGTCAGTTATGTGTCATGCGTGATACACGCTTAGGCGATCATTTCGATACGAGGCAGATTTTTTCCCGCAGTATGTTGTCATTTGTTTCTGCGATAGTCCAGTTGTCGTCCTGGTCTGCCCTACTATTTACCCATAGCTGGGGGAGAAGATGAGGATTCATACCTTTCCCAAAGGTATTAGCACACAAATGAATGTCAAGGACTCGAGTAAATTTCGAACACGGCTCTCCGATTCTTCAATCGGAACCGCTATACATTACTCCACCGTGCCTCTTTTTACACACACATTTACTCAATTAAATTGTAAATAAGCATAGATAGCAATCTACGGAGAGATTGTTTTAAGCATAGATAGCAATTTACCGAGAGATAGTGTTCTTGATAAAAGCGTCCATCCTCAGGATGCTTGCTAGTCGAATGGGTGCATCTCTCTGAAAAAAGTAACAATGACTGATTTTCTAAACTAAAAGTCACAATGGCTGAATTCTAAACTAAAAAAATATCTCACATGTGTTCGCAGTCTGCATGGGAAGAAAATGCGGAAGGACATTTTTTTTAATCCTAAAGTAGTTAGATTTCCGGCCATATCAGGTGGCGTCCAGCTTCTCGTCTTGTCACAGAAATTAAGGAACGTCAAGACTGGTCTGTATCTAGATTGGTGAACCGTTGGTAATACCAACTGCTGTAAGCTTGGATTACAGAATGCTGTAATGGCTAACCACTGGGAATTGGAAATCATAGAACCAGTTTTCAATTCCTATCGATTTCGTTGTATTAACTTAATCGCAAATATATATAAGTTATTAACCCACCTCTTCTCCCCCAATCTATAGGTTAATTAGTAAGACGAGTAACACTAAAGCATTATTATCTCCAAATAATTGTCACAATCCAGAAATATTTTCTGGCTTTCGAATGATTGATAATGGTAACAAATAAATCAATTAATAAAAATCTACTTTATTAATCCCCAAGGAAAATATAAGAAATATTGC
>CAHIKZ030005567.1:3722500-3750000 GCA_903632075.3 Acanthosepion pharaonis
TTAATCCTTTCCCTCAAATGCAAGGCAATAAATTCACTATGTTACAATGGCATACTGAGTGTTATAGGTTATCTAAAAAAAACTCTTAAGGCAAGAGAAAAAATAACAGAACCGGAATTCAAAAGACAGTAGATAAAGATTGATATTAAAAGTATTTAAAAAAAAAATCAAATTTAACTAGAAACAAGAAGCAAGAAGAGAATTCAACAAGTGAGAAGCGCGATAGAAGAAACTATTAGCTTAGAACTAAAGGTTGCATCTAAGGAATTCTCATGTAATATGATGAGACCAAGCTGCCAATCTAGTACTGCGCTTAAATCCCTAAAGTCTAGGTGCAATAGAGGAAAGTTCATCGGAACAATTACCATAAAAATTTCATAGCAAATTCACATGGAAGATACTTGACATCAGGAGGAAAGCTACCGAAGGTGAGATGCCAGGCCAGCATAAATAAATTTACAGATAATTCTATAGATTTTATAAAGAATCTCTAAATATATATCAGGAGCACGAGACCAGGTGAAGCAGGGATACGCAAAGCAAGATCGAATGTTAGACTTATTAATATGTAAGACATATTCTGGAGAGATGAAATGTCCAGAGTCAACTATCTATTCTAACAGCAGACAAAATTAAGTGATTCAATATAATTTTCCACTTGATTAGGAGAACTCTTAGGCCGGAAGCACGCAATGAATGTCTCTCCTGAAGGTTATCATCAGCAATGCTGATGAAGATCAAAATTGGTTGTTGCAGACGATTAAAGTTTAATTTTGGACGATTTCAAATTATCAAATCATTCTTTGCCCCAGTTGCCAAGTATTTTTTGGAGATGCTGTCCATTTGACTGAAATGGGAACAGATGAGATCAGGAAAGTCTTTAGTGAAAATTAGGAACAACAAAGATGCAATGATATAGTGCCGTGAGAAAAACCTGCGTTAATGCAAGAAGATGTAGATGTGGTTATTCATAATACCTTTCATTTGGCGATTAGATTAGAAAAACTGAATCACTTAAATAATTCGTTTATGAAGACCAGTATGCCAACCCTGTTAAATGTTTTCGAGATATTTGTGCATAATACTAACTGATAATATTCAAGATATTTTAATAACGATACACATTGAAATTTACAGGTTGAAATTATCATGTAAATATAAAATTCTCTTGAATTTATTTCGACGAGCAGTTGGCTTATAATAGTTTTATTGCTTACATATTGACTTGCATAATTTCTAATATATTGAAATTGTATTTTAAAGCTATTAGCATTCTTCTTTGTTCTTGCCATAAAATATATATTTTCATAGGTATAAACCAATTACATATGGTGATAAATCATCAGGGTAGCATGCAAACAGAAATAGAAATTCATCGATTTAGCTTGTGCGACGGAATGCGTGACACATATACAAAGGCGAATCGGAACAGCGAAAGAAGCCTTACAGTATCTAAGAAAATTATTAAAATAAAGGAAGATTTCATAAGAAACAGGGAAAGGTGTGTAGAAGTCCAAACTCACCTCATGTAAGGTAGTTCTGCTGGACAGTTTCCTTACAAGTGAAGAAAGAATTAAAAAGTGGTGGACAAATGATGAAATTATCTTGGAGAAAACACCTGATCCACAGAGATATTCTGATGAAACAGGGAGCTAGAAAGAGATTTTTTAAAGCAATTCAACCTAAGCAAGGCGGGTGTGCCACTAGCACGCAAAGAGTTACATTTGATTGAGAACACGAGTAAAGAGGCATGTTTGAGAAAAGGATACAAATAAGGATGGTGAACATGATCAAGTTATCAGATGCATATTGGCATTAAACTTGAATATTTGAAGATTATCGGGAAAGCAAGCAAGAGGAAGGGAGTTCACAGACTGGACGTACGAGAGAAAAAGCTGTTTGTGTTGAAGAGACGGTTACATTTAACCGTTTTGACAGTGAAATGGTTGGACGAAGCAGCCGGCCTTGTAGCTCGCGTAAATTCATGCAGTCTGGGAACCAGCGAATGTAGAATGTCGAAACAGTTGCTGTGAAAATACTTGGAGAACAGACAGAAGGAAGCCATGTCTGTAAGCAACCGACTGTAGACCAAATGCCAGATCATGAACTACCACATTGCATTTTTGTATCTGGATTATACTTAATATTAAAAAGTATAAAATTACTGGGTCATAATGAGGATAGACGGCTTGTAGAATATAAAAATTACAAGACATATTAAGGCAAGGATTGGTAAATGACAAACCCAAGTAACTTAGCAATTGAATTTGCATGAGTAGATAGTAGAGTTAGAAGTAAGTGATATATTAAAGTGTTACAGACTGCTTCGAGCCAAAGAGCAGGAATCTGCCAAAATTCATGACAGTCCAGGAAATTAAGAGTTACAGCACATAAAAGAAATGAAGAATGAATCTATAGTTAGTTTTACTGTGAAAGCAAATTAATTTTTAGTCATGAATTTGATTAAATATCTCCTGGTGATAGATGAAATAAAAATTCAGGAAATATATTTATACAAATAAATAGTTATAAATAAATAAAATCTAAAATATTTATCAACAAATCTATCTATCTATCTATCTATCTATCTATATATATATATATATATATATATATATATATATATATATATATATATATGTTTGCAATTCCCATCTGATTCCATCATGCCTCTCTTGGTTAAACTGATATGTTTTCATGTTCGTCGTTGCAGAGTACGGTTATTTAAAATGCAATTCTACTAAATTTAGCAAAAACATTTTTGCATCAGTAGAAGCTTTCTATATCTTAGTCTTTGACGTGTGCCTTTCAGAATGAAATCACCAAGTAAGCCAAACAGTTAAGTTGTTATATTGTTCCTAATATAAACTTCTAAAATCAGAAGCCGTTGAAAATTTGCATAAATTCTTTACCAAGACGAAAGAAACATTCCATTATTTCCTGTTATTCCTAAACATTCCAAATATGTTTAGATTTTTTTCTTCTGGGGAAAAGTCACGCATTCATCATATTCATGAAATCATGCGTTTTACCGTTATGACTGAATAAAATTTCAATTCCTAGGAAGATCTCGAATTTCTGGTCGATCTGCTTTTTCTTAGAATCAGAAAAATGATTCTGCAAGCATGGGATGATTTCTCAATAGTAGAAAACAGAATATATGTATTTATATTATTTGAATTTTTTAAATTTATGTCCCATGATATAGGCGATGCTATCTCGCCACTTCCTTTCCTTATTGCCTGTAAATTAGCATTATTTTTTGGGAAAGATATTTATATGCTTTCCTGTTGATTTTTCCTCAGTTTTGAATTCAGACGGTAGAGTAATAAATAGCGGCTTGGAGTGAAGAATCAAAGACCGAAATTCAAATTTCCGTCGAATGCATTACATACACTTACGTGCTAATACCCTTCTGAAAAGGCATGAATCCTCTTTCTCTACCCCAGCAGCTATGGTTAAATAGCAGGTGAGATTGGTTTTTATAGACTTGGATTGCAACTAGTCTACCGCAGAAATAAATGGTAACCTACTGCGGGAAAAATCTGTCTCGTTAGTCCAGTCTCGAATGATAAATGATCGCCTATGCGTATATCATATATGGCACATAATTAAACTGACCCATCTTAGACGTCGCTTCATACTCACTCTTAGGTAGTTTAATTACACCTCCTATTTATCGAATCGTTGGAAGTAAAGTAGGTGAAGCCAATTTCAGAGATGCGAATGTGAAGAAATTCAATATTTAAGCTTGGCTTGCTAGCTATATTTCATCAAAGTCAGCATTAAATAAATCAGTATTATTGATGAAAATATATTTATTTCTCTATTGGATTATGTTATTTATGTCATAAAAATTATGTGTGAAAAATAAATGTCTGCCCAAATGTCAACCAAGGCTTTGGCGGCATACCGTCACTCAATGGTCAAATTTTTTGATGACGTCTCTGCATAGTTGCTGCTCGATCTCACCAATGTATATTATTATCTCATCCTTCAGCTGGTGAATTGGTTTTGGCTTATTGGTATAGACCTTGCTCTTGAGATGAGCCAAAAGGAAGAAAGTTCAAGGTTTCAAGTAGCACGATCGTGGTGGCAATTGACTTCGCTGTTTCGAACTGGGAAGTTCAAAAACTGTTTGAACGTCCATTTTCGTAATAGGCTTCGATAATTGAACACATTGATTGTTAATATTTCTATGATTGAATTTGACGAAGACATAAGTTGATAAATGTGAAATAAAAAGAAACAAATCATTAGACGGTTAAACTTAATTCACATTTAAAATCGGACCAAATTATTGGAACACCCATTATATTGTTTTAAACACAATAAAGTAAGCATGTTCACTGTTTTCGCGGGAAAACAGCATATAGCGTAATGAAAATGCCACAAACCTAACTAAAATAAAGTTTTATCGTCAAAATGCTCATGTTATTATTAAGATGAAAGACCAAAGTATTTTTTAATTATTTTTTTGAAATTTTTAAATCCTTTCTAATACGTTCGAAATTTTGGTTAAATTCTTCTTTTGTTTACGTCATCGCGGCGTCACAGAAAATAACTTATTTTTTTTTTGCGATTTTTTTCCGTTGAAAACATATTGATTTGGAAATTCTTGTAAAAGTCAAGTAATTGTCCGATTTTAATGAAATTTTCAGGACTTATTCACAAATGAATGAAATTATTTTTGAAATATTCTTTTTTAGAAAATTTTGGTAAAAAATATATTCTTTTTAAAATATGTTACCCCACATTAACTTAATTTAATGAAATTTCGCCCAAAACCTTTTTGGTTCCTGAATTTATTTTTTGTTAAAAGTAGGAGTCGTCGAAGATGGTAAATGACCTACTTGTTTTTTCAAATTTGAGCTATCTAACTGAAAATCTGCTCTGAATTGAAAAATAATGAATCCAATAAAACTATGATATTACTTAATTAGAAAAGCTTTTATTTGCTTTTGTAAATAAGTAATATTAAGGACCTTTATTTTCTGGAGAAATAATTTTTTTCTGATGAATAATTAATTTTTGCAAGAATTTTTTCTTTTTTTAAGAACTTTTACTTATAATAATTTATAATAGTTTAAAATCGTGTAAAGCTCTGTATTAGGAAGGTTCCTCGAGGTGATGTAGTAATTAAGTAGAAAAAAATTTACGAGTCCAAAATTGCTAAGTTTAATAAATTTAGTTGCGCTACATTTTTTTAAAATAATTTTTTATGTTCTATTTTTTTACTTAATACATTCCTTATTTCCATGTATGATATACAGAAATTGCCATTATTATAACAAGGTCACGTGATCTAAGGGTTTTGTCCATTTACGTGGCCTTTTCATAACATTTCGTTTCTTACAGGTTGAATTTTCCGTTCAGCTTTAAAAGTGTAAACTTTAAGTTTTAAAGTAATTTTTCTTTTTTTCATTTACTATTTCACTAAATAATTTTATTTTATGTATTGTATTTCCATTAGTGTGTGTCATACTCAAATAGAATAATTGTTTTAAAAACTCAGACTTAAAAATTATGTCATTTATGGTCATCAGTAGTAGTTGTCATCGGTTCGTCATTCAACAATCCATCAATAGTTCGATCAGATGAACAGGACCGCTCGTTAATAATTGGTTGTATATTATTTTTTTATGCTATAAGTAAGAAAGATTTCTTTCAAATCAGATTACTTCAACTTTAAATTTTTTAATTTTACTAAAATAACGTGTCAGAAATTTTCTTAAATATTTTCAAAATTGATAAATTTGTGTTTGTTTACAAATTTCTTAAAATTAAGAAAATGGCCGATTTTAAGAAAATTAAAAAATTTGAATTTAAATTTGACAATGAAATGTATACAGTTTCTATCTGAAATACACCAGAATTGTTTAATTAATGGAATTCATAAATTTAATGATTAAACTTTTTTTAAAGCTAAAATAAAATCTTCAAGAATGTTTTTTCGTTGTAAAAAATTCATTTTAAAATTAAATACAGAAAAATTATGCCGAAATAGTGGAGATACAATAAAGTAAATGTAGAAAAAATGACATCTTTAATCAACAAAAATATTTATATATTATTTTGGGATGAAATGCAGAGAGTAATAAAACTACCCACTTTCAGGATGATGGTAGAATGCATATACATATTCATAAGTACGAAAATTTCCATGAAAATACTCGGAGTACATCGGTTCCTCTTAGGGAGTATTTTGTAGTAGGTAATATCACGTTCCTTATTTCATTGCCGATGGGTAATTCCAAACTGGTTTTGTGTGGAAAGGGAAAAGATATATGAATTTGTTATACAGGGTGAGGCAGAAGTGCCCCAATATATATCTCTCAAAAATGCCTCCTACTTAATTATAAGACATTAGCTAGGTGAAGACACCCCTTTTCTTAGTTCGTTACCATTACATCGATGAGAGTTCAGGATGCGGAAGTTGATTCTGCTACACTGTATAGATAATATATTACCATTATTTAGAAGGTATTTATGTTGAAATCTGTAGTTACAGAATTGAAGTAGTACCAAAAAAATTGTTTTCACAATGTGCCTTCGTATTATCTCGTCTTTATCGCTCATGAAGTTATATTTCTGGCATCAGATCATAAGGACGATGACAAAACGCTGTCCTTCAGTTAAGTTATGTAGTTCGCACGATAGATTTATACCTCCATTCATCTGAATCAGTATATATATATATATATATATATATATATATATTCAGATATAGATTGGATGAAGTTTGAAATGACTAGATATAACCGTAAGTTTTCTGCCAAGAGTAACTTATCTCACACTGCTCGATTCTAGAACACTTTTCGGGCTTCTTGCATTCCAGTCAATTTTAAGATGTAAACAAAATATCAATCGTTATATACTGTCTACTGAATTCTTGTCCTCTAATTGTTTATTTATTCTCTCCCTTCAATAATGTTTGCATTTATTCCTATTCTCTCACATTCTGTAATCCCTTTCAACTTCGGGTATTTATTTCCTTCCTTGAAGTTAAATAATAATAATAATAATAATATATATATATATATATATATATATATATATATATATATATATATATATATATATATATAAACAAATGCTTAGAGGTACAAAATTTATATATAGTTTTAAAAAACAAGGAATGTATTGATTTTAATTTTAAAAGTCTCTAGGGCCCTTTCAACCAACATCTCATCAATCGTTCGATAATTAATCAACGAAAAGAATATTAACGACAATGAAGAGCAAAAAAGGGGGAAACACACTAAAATAACAAACAAGTGTATATACAACGAGGGGAGGGGAAATAACGTGTAAATAAATTAGCGAGGGACAGTTAAAATAAAATATCCTCTCCAACAGATTAAGAGACTTTACAAATTCTTTCTGCCGGCAGAGAGAAGGCTTCCTTAATCCTATGCAGACAGATTCCAAAATCTTCAAATGATTGTTGGAATAGGCTGTATGAATAATTTTAAACCACTCTATTTTATACGACTTGGCGCAGGCTATATTCTCAACGAAGTGTTGAGCAATAGCCGATTCCATATTCATGGGGGGAAGATAGCATATTCTATCTATCTTACCAAGTCGTATTTTGGAAGGTACATGCTGATTGATTCTAGTTTCCAAATGCAAGGTTGTGCGCCCTACATAACCAGCAGCACACTGGCAATTAAACTCATATACTAAATTACTCAATTTGATGTAGGGCAATACATCCTTACGAAACGACGGAAACGCAGACCTAGTTCGAAAAATGCTACGTAAAGCAACTGATGGGAACAACCGGAAACAGACTTGCTAACCTGCTTAATTAAGCCTTGACCCCTATCCCCAATCCAGGGAATCTTCAAATACACCGGACATTTAGAAGGCTCTTGGACTTCAGGGGAATGGAATTCTTTAGTCTTCTAACTATTAATATAGTCAATAAGGGCCTCCGGATAGCCGTTACTGAGGAAAATCTCCCTAATGTTTTCAAATTCACGGTCCAATCTCATAGGAGAACAAATTGTAAGCGCTCTATACACCAAGGTTTTAACAAGATTGATTTTCCTTGATGCAGGAGCAAATGAACGCCAATTCAAATAGAGACCCGTAAAGGTGGGTTTACGATAGATGCTTGTAAGAAAACCACCTCTACTGCGCTCAACAAAAACGTCCAAAAAAGGCAGACAATTGTCCTTCTCCCCTTCCATATTGAAGGACAAACCATTTAAAAAGAGTTGAGCTCATTAAAGAACTCAACAGCCTCACTTTTTATATATATATATATATATATATATATATATATATATATATATGTATGTATGTATCCGAATGGATAAATATAGGTAGCTATACGATCGTATACAAATAAATATAATTACTCTGCAGTGTAAGATAAAATAGCAGTGTTCAATGTTAAGGAAGAGAGCTATTTATATATATATATATATATATATATATAAATATATATATATATATATATATATATATATTTAGGACTATACATATTTTACATTAATTGTACAACGGCGAAGTTTTCATTTCAACGCAATTTTCAAGTGCTGGAATTATTATATTATATATTTCTTTATTTATATTTTGGGTTGACACCTGCTTATTTTCAATTTTCTTGTCTCGCGAGATATATTTTTGTTGGGGTGGAATATTATTGAAGTTAAAATATTTGAAGGATTTTTTATTTTGAATTTAAGCTCAGATTAAAATTTAAGATTGAAAATAAGGTTAAAAATAAAAAAAAAAAATATATAAATTCTAATTTAGAGAGGCGCTGGTTTTGAAAACGTAGGTAAACAAAAATATTCCATCCTCAACAATAATATAATAAGAACCAGAAAATTTAAAAAAATGTGTCAACCCAAACTATAAATAACAATAAATATTTTATTTACAGCACTTTAAAATTGCTTCAGCATTAAACTCGGAGATTTGTAAGTAATGTAAGACATTATGTTGAAAAAAAATCTTTTGTCATTTTTAATAGCTGGTATTTGAACACGAGTTTTCATTTCACACGAGAGTGAAATGTATTAAATATATGCATTATGAAATTTGATATATCACTGCGTCCCTCGTATCATGTGTTTGCCGATGGTGAAATATTAATGGTTTTGACTTAAACTAAAAGTGATGAAAAATGAGCTGATCATTGCACTTATATTTCCGCAAAAGAAAAGTGTTTTACCGAAAAAAAAATCGTTCATGGAAATGTTGTCATAGCATATTTCTAAGTGGTTCCCTCGGTTCAGATTTTAACATATTGAAAAGCTGATTAACTTTAATGCTAGCCGTTTTCCGTCAATGACTTTCTGCTCAAACGCAAACGCACTCATGACAAACTGCGGCCTGTCGGCCATATGTCCTCCTTTCAGCGTTATATATGGCACACATAATTTCAGGAGTTTTATGACGTTTATAAAAATGTTGCTGGCTTCATTTCTGTTATGTTCCGGTTGCTTGTACCACGGTGATAGTCCAAGGTAGAACCAATAAAGAAGAACTCGAACACGGATATAACAAACACAAATATATTACAAACAGGAATATATACAGAGAAGTAGAAAGTGTTAGTACGAACAATCAGGTTTAGTAGTAATTGTCTGAACGCGACTCTGTTCGTACTGCCTCTGACTCGACTGACTGACTCGTCACCTGTTATGTTGACGAGAGATGATTTTGTTGTTTGTTCTTCACGTGAGAGTTCGAAACAAAAAGCTATGTCCTCCGCATAGAGAGTTGGTTTCCTCGTCGCCACTGTTATGGTCCGGTTCCTTGTACCACGGTGATAGTCCAAGGTAGAACCAATAAAGAAGAACTCGAACACGGATATGCAATAACACAGATACATTACAAGCAGAGAAGTAGATAATGTTAGTACGAGCAATCAAGTTTAGTAGTAATTGTCTGAACGCGACTCTGTTCGGACTGCCTCTGACTCGACTGACTGACACGCTCGCTCTGACTGACTGACAGACTCCTGACGGACTTCACTCCAGCCTTCAGACTGAACTCAAGACTTCAGACGGAATTCCCTGCTTCCTCTTGAGGTGCAGTATTTATTGTGTATGGAATAGTCCATTTTGTTATTATGGGTAATGTCCAAAAACAATTTCCTTCTCACTTGTTCACTCACACATTCTCATAAATAATCACATAAAATAGCAGTGAAGAAGTAAAATGGCTCTTAAGTTTTGTAACCGTTTGTTGAAAACTTTTGTAACCATTGGTCATTTTCAATGTGGAATAGCATACGTGTAAATATTATTTACTGTAGAAACAGGAAACTTACATTAATTTTTTTTTTCTGGAGAAGGAATATATTTTTAAAAAATATTTGCATTTGCAAATGAATAAATTATTTGTATTTGCAAATTTAAAAATTGGAAATAAATCAGAGAGTCGTATCAGTGATAATATTACACAAATACATCAGGGTTTCTTTTTATATATATTTATATTTGTCTTAAAGCTATTTTAACTACTGAAACAATAAAAGTATAAATATTAGTCATTCAGCTATGTTCAAGTTATTCTTTTTCCGAGAAATATACAAAACATTACGTAAGTGTTACTGAAATGTTTTTATATGGTTATATATATATATATATATATATATATATATATATATATATATATATATATATTTGGTTGGATAGATGTGAGTTTGTGACCCTGGGTTTCACGCTTTAGCGATCGTCAGACAAATTGATTAATTTTTTTTTTTTAATTGTGTTTATGTAGATTGCTTGTATTGGTGTTATTGTGGAAGTGCTGGGGGAAACTTCGTCACTTATGTCTTTGTACTAACGCAAACATCGATCTATGCAGACACATACTTTTCACACACACACACACACACACACACACACACACACACATATATATGTGTGTGTGTGTTGTTTATATATATATATATATATATATATATATATATATATATATATATATATATATATATATATATATATATATATATATATATATAAATAAAAAGAAAGAACGGCAAGATATATAATCCGGTGTTCTTATAGATATTTTTTTTTTACAAAATAGTGCTCAATGTAAATTTACAGAGCATTAATATTATAAATTAATTGATTTCAAATATGTTTTTTTCGCTACACAGTTCGTTTGAAACATGGTTAGAACTGTGTAGCGAAAAAAAACATATTTTAAATCAATTAATTTACAATATATATATATATATATATAAAAGAAATATGTTGTAGTGGTTCCAACGAGAGAAAGTATGTATATTAAAAAGAAGGTGCCGCAAACGTTTTTTGTTGTAATGTGGATTTATTTAGAAAAATATTATGCTTTACATAATTTTTACTACACGTGTTAATTCTGCGACCGTCTTCAGGTAAAACTGAATTTGTTTTTGGTTCATGTTCAATAATCCGAATTTTCCAGGAAAAAAATTGGATTGCTACATACACTTTCTAAAAAGAGAATTTTCTTCATGATGAGAACATTTCACATTGAATATGAAGAAAAATTAATTATTTTAATAATATGTAGAAATTCCACTTTTACCTGAAGACGGTCGCGAGACCAGAAACACGTGTCGTAGTAAAATTATGTAAAAACAAAGCATAATATTTTTCTAAATAAATCCACATTACAACAAAAAACGTTTGCGGCACCTCTGTTCTTTTTATATATATATATATATATATATATATATATATATATATATATATATATATATATATATATATATATAATTTTATTATACAAATAATATTTCTAAACAAAAGTAAAATCGATTTTTCACCAATTTTAAAGCAGATAATTACGCGTATATTCTTTTATGGTGCAAATAGCTGTTGCTACCGTAAATAATAAAATTAGTTCGAATTGTTTAGTAGTGCCTCTGGGGCTTTGCTGAGATATATATCATGTAGCCCAGTACTCCTAAAATTATGCTCGTCAAACCTAAAATAAATTAAAGGTATACTTAAATTTGTGATATCACCTTCCAAAGCCATAAATTAAGCCCCTTACTTTACTTCTAATTCCCCGTATCTGAGATTCCAAGGCCTCTTCTCTTTTAGAAAACATGTCGTGCTGAACTAATTGTAATCCTGCATATAATTTTCAATTACTCTGAATGCAAATATGTGTGCAACAATTAACCACTTAAAAAACCGGTCTGAAAACGAAGAATTGACATTGCGTATCTGCTAGGAGAGGAATGATTTTTGTATCACGAACTCATCCTTTAAATTCAGACGTAGAATGTAGCAAATACTCTTCCCAATTTCACCTAGGAACGGTGCACAGCTTCAGAATTTGGTCAATTCCAGAAAGTAGCTTCCTTTCAGCGCATCATATCAGACATCACATATTTTAGAAGACCCTGCACAAATTGACAGAGCAGAAAACCGCGCTGTATTTAACTGACCGTGATCCTTCGGAGACTCACTTATTTCGATCTCTACAAATTCCATTAACCGGAATTAGTTCAATTTCCTAGAAATCTGTAAAAACCTCTCAAAACAGTTCATCAACCATAAAGATACAAATTTCAAAATCGATAGAATCCTAATTGTCTTTGCAATTCCGTTCTGGGACTCAGTTCCGGTCCGATATTTAGTTCCTTGTTAATATTTTGTTTTGAACCTACAACACATGAATCGTTATTTTCAGAAATATATAATTTAAAATATATTCTCTCTGATATGCATATATATTGTAACATTAAATTTAATATCAGTTGTAAGTTAGATCACTGCGCTAAATAAAATTTATTTAACTGCCCCACACATTCCTAGACAGTACGTTTTATACTGGTGTAAATTATCAATATTTCTAACTCAAGGTGCCTTCTTTCCTTGGTAATGTCATCGGATAAACTGCTTTTATTGAAGTACGTTGAGAAATATGAACTTAGAATATAATCGTTTGCATCTACGCATAAGTCTATTTGCTTTTATTTTTTATGTTTTCATCTGGACAATAAAATACTATTTTCGAAGAGGAAAGAAAAAACAGTAATCTCGTAAGCATTCAGAATTCTTGAAAAAAAAACAGGTTCAAAACATTCTGAAACATTTAGATAAGTCATTATATTTACAAAATGTTTTTTGGTGCTTTGATATCATTCGTTTGGGTGTATATTTTTTCCAACAATATTTCATTTATAGCCTTACACAAACTTTGTTATAATAGATGTCCGTTTTTTTTATAATGAATGTCTGCTTTTAGACGTCTGTAGAAATGATTTACCAAAAGCTATTTTAACTACTGAAACAATAAAAGTATTAATATCACTCATTCACCTATGTTCAAATTATTCTTTCTCTGAGTGAGAAAAAATCCAAATCACTGCATAAGCGTTACTGAATATATATATATATATATATATATATATATATATATATATATAATTATTATTTTTTTAAATATATAACATAAATATGTTATAAAATCACTACAAAAATAGCCGTTTTGTTTCAACACCCTTAGTGTCTTTTCAAGTGATGATGTTGAATGCAAAGGTTTCGCATTCAGCGTCATCACTTGATAAGACACCAGGGGTATTGAAACAAAATTTTTGTAGTGATTTTATAACATATTCATGTTATAAATTTTTGTTTAAATAATTATATCTGCTCTACTTTGTATTGAGCACTCTTTTTAAGAATAGTAATTGTTGGTTATTGAATTCATTCGTATATATACCATATATATATATATATATATATATATATATATATATATATATATATAATAATAGCTGGCCACTCGTATTCAAAGATACCCGTCTACTAGTGCAGATAGCCAATTGCTATTGCAGACTCTCACTCAGGCGCATTTGTGTTTGTTCAACACCCACGGAGTCTAACTGTGGTTTATATTGCAAATATGCTAAGGAGACCTTAGTTACAGTTTCTGGGTTGGGGGCGTGTTATCAAGAATGATCAACAATGTGAACAACACTCAAACCCTCGGTCACGATGACTTGTGACTTTGTGCTAGCACAGATATCGACGACCCCAATTGTACCGTCTACACAATTTCACTCAAAAGGCTTGGGTCAAACCGTTTTTCAGGTACATTCCAAAAGTTTCGCGGTTGTAAATTGAGTACACTGTCGATTAAATCCTCCTTGTGATTATCCATACCGATTACCAAACTTTTCATTACCTAACTATATATATATATCTTACTTATTATAAAACGCAGATTGTGTGTGTGTGTGTGTGTGTGTGTGTCTGTCTGTCTGTCTGTAACGTTTATATATTGGATCGGATTTCCTACATTTTTCAACCGATTTCAAAAAACTTCACAGGACTACATAAAATTACATTGTGGTGGTTCTAACAACGCCAAAAATGGGAAAAATATAATTGTTTTTGCACAAAATCAATTAAGAGACATCGGGAAAATGGAAGGGGGACAACTCACATCGAGTTGTTTGTGTTTAAATATGGGAGCGGATTTCTTATATTTTTCAGCCGATAAAACAAAACTTCACTTTTTTTTTTTGGCAGGTAGTGTTTCTTATTCTCTTGCACACTTTTTTCTTTATTTTTAACATTCAGATTGCTTTAAAAATTCCATTTACAAGACAATTATTTATAATAAAATTCTATTCAACTGGAAAACAATGTTTTTGTTTGAGATGGGTTTGACTAATTCTTAAAAAATAAAATAAAAAAAAACTAATTAAGACATGCGTGTCCGTCAACCTTAAACAATAATCTAAAGATTTCTACTGATTGTACGAATACAAACATCGGATAAATTCTTTATCTTTAGGGAAAGATAATGAAATCTAAACATACACAAATCCTAACTAAAAATAATAACCGGAACGGGAAACTACTTTAAATACACATGGTGTCCAATTTTTTTACTGTATTCAATAAGTAAAAATCATAAATTGTAAAAGATTATTATTACAGAAAGGCTACTAAATGATTTGTTAGATCATAATAAATAAACCCAAATAAAGTTAATAATTTTTGTATTAGAAACAACTATTGGAAAATATATTCAAATCAGAATTCTAATTATGAATCACCACAAACAAAATATGCAATTTTTTTTTACTGTATTCAATAAGTAAAAATCATAAATTGTAAAACTAAAAGATTACAGAAAGGCTACCTACATTTTTCAACCGATTTCAACAAAACTTTTTTTTGGCATGTAGTGTTTCTTATTCTCTTGCACACTTTTTTCTTTATTTTTACATTCAGAATGCTTTAAAAATTCCATTTACAAGACAATTGTTTATAAAATAATTCTATTCAATCGGGAGACTCATAACGATTGAAAACAATGTTTTTGTTTGAGTTTGGGTTTGACCAATTCGCGAAAAAAAAAAAAATTAAGACATGCGTGTCCGTCAACCTTAAACAATAATCTTTGTCAATTTTATTTTTCAGTCTTTATGATGGTGTATACTTGATCTATCTCTTACTGTTATATCCCTGGGCAACGCCGGGTTCTACTGCTAATATATATATATATATAGTGTGTGTGTGTTTGTGTGTGTATGCATATGTGTGCGTATAAAGTCATTATGTTTCGCTTCATGTTTTATCGATAATGAATTAATAATATGAACATGTATTCTATGAATGGGATCACATCTCCAGAATGAACATGTATACAAACCACAATATATTTTCCAGGAAGATTCTGCAATCCTAAGAAAAATTATGATATTGCTAATATGAATAAAGAGAAATTTTGCAAAATTTGCAAAATATAAAACAATACTGGGCATTTCATAAATAATAGATAATCGTTAAGTGAAATTGAATTCGTTGAAATCTTGGAATATTATTTGCAGTTTTGATTCGTGTGATTTGGACCGCATTTAGAATCACATATTTTCCTAGCTTCGAAATGGTTCAGCAGCGGAGGCGTGTCCACAAGGAAATCAAATTACACGTTAAACATGTAAACCACGTTTAAAATACCCAAAATGTAATGAAACTGTTAGCAGATTACATTAAAAAATGGAATTCCAAATCATTTTTGTCAGTGATTATTTTGGTGTTATCTCAGTAGCTGGGTGACTATTCCCCAAAAAATGATCTTACAAAATAGGATCTTAAGAATATAGATTTATTTTGATGTTTTTGTATGGAAAATTATATTTTGAATTGGCCTAATTCCTGTCTCAGTTGGCGTTAAGATAACAGCTTCGACATGAAGATTGTAGTTTTAAAACATATTTGGAGGCTTGTTTCACTAGAGATATTATATTAGTGGGCATCAATGTTTATTCCGTTCAACGAAGAAATGCTATAAACGTGAATAAAATTGGTTATCTACGTGAAATGACCAGATTGTTCGTCAGAAATTGACCTTGTCGGAAATATCTGATGTTTTCTTAAGAGGAATTTTACACTAACGGGAAGTGATTTATCAGCAAAAATAACATTCTACATCTTTTGTCGCGTGCCCCTTCAGGACGTACGCGATCAAGATCCTGCACATCTACAATCGATTTACTCAAACTCATCAATTATGAATCGCGTTGCTTTCGTCTGTTCCTCTCTCCATCAATCTTCCCTTGAGTATCGTGGTTCCAAGTCATCTTTCCTCATTACGGGCCCCGAAATATTAAACTGACTCTTCTTGATGTCAAGTATAAGTTTCCTTTTAGCTGTTATTTTCTTGAAAATCTCATCGTTGCTCATATGTTCGGTTGATGGTAAGCTCAGCATCTTTCTGTAGAATCACATTTCTTTTGTTTATGTCTCTTTCATCTTTGGTGCCATACAGGCGAACAGATATCGCGTAAATTTTTCAGTACACTTTACTTCATTCTAACGAAATTTTTTTCTGTCGTGTAATACTCTGCTTAGCTTTTGGAATGCATCAAATAAACGTCGGGTTTCGTTATTGCATTCCCCAACCCGTCCTATGTTAGAATATTTCCCATATATTTAGATTTCTGTATATATTTAATTTTAGTATCCCTAATTTTTAATTTTCATTTTGGACTCATCCTTTTGCCTTGCTAATAACCATTCATTCTATCTTCTTGTATTTCATACATAGTCCTTTCTTCCCGCTATCCTTCGCTACATTCGTATTATTAAGATTGTGGAAACCAATAATGAAACCTGGTAAAAATTGTGATTCTCTCAGAATTGCCTCGATTTATAGGTTGAATTATTCGGTGAGAGACACACCCTTGTCATACACCCGTTTATATTTGCATATCGGCTGAACTCTGTACGTATACAAGCGGTTTACTGCTAGTAAACGTTCATAATTAACATAATATATTAAATAATTATATGCCTAATGTAGTCCATGTAGATGAAATTATCGTAGTTTTGATAGTGAATTTCAGAGGTAACATAGATATTTGTAGGAAGAGTAGTTCAGGAATATATGTACCATTATGTTCAGCCACACTTCGCCATCTAGATAAAATTCTCTCAGAAATTGGCAACTTTATGAGAGAGGAAATAATTTAAGGCGTTTGTTACAGGCTCCGAGAGAATTTATTTTCTCCATTAAATGTATTTTGTAGGCTTGGAATTCCTGTGTAAACGCAAAGGTGAAATTTCATGTTAGTTCCCTTGCTTTTTGCTACTTGGCATATGTATATTTCGTGAAAAACGAATAAAATCTCAAAGCATTTTATTTGCATTTTTCGTTCAAATTTAAAATAAACAAGCATAAAATCATTGTCCTTAGAAGAATTGTATACTAAGACAAGCAAAAATTTCAGCTTTCTGAAGATATTTACTATCTATCTATGATCTATATATCTATCTATCTCCATATATATATATATATATATATATATATATATATATATATATATATGAATTACGTAAAAAAAAAAAAAACAATTATACCCCATTTTTATGGCCCTTTCGCTCTTCGTGATAAATTCCCTGGAGCTTTTCAATATTAAAACTTTATTTTTTTAATTTAAAATTATAAAATAATAGAAAGAACGAAGAAAATACGAGAGGAAATCAGACGAAAAAACAGCAAATGACGGAAAAGGTTGTAAGAGGGAGATAGCAAAAACGAAAAAGAAACACCAAAGTAATGAAGAGGAACAGTAAGGCAGAATATATACAAGTCTAGACAGAAGTTAAAAACGATTGAAGATTAACAATGATGTATATTTAAAATGTCAAATCTAGGAAAAATATAATTGGAAAATGAAATAAAGAAAATACAATCATTTAATTTAAGAAAATACATAAAATAATAATTAGAATTTCATATTAAAACTACTATTTAATTTTAATATTAAACAAATGAATTTAATATTGTATTACAAAATAAGATATCATTAGAATATTAAGATTAATAATATAAGTAAAAAAAATAAAATCGATATTAGCCCCAAAGAAAATTTTACAAAATAAGGGAAAAACATTTTAATATAGATTAATAAAAAGTAAAACATAAATTAAACTCAATATTAATTTTAAACATTATATAGAGCAATTATAGCTTAATTTATAATGGATTAGGATAGATAGAATCCTATCAGTTTAAAAATAATTATAGATTAAATTATAATAGATTAAACAGTTTAAAATTAAATATAGATTAACTTATAAATTATAATAGATAAAATCATAAAGAATCCTTTTATAGAGGGGAACATCAAATAACTAAGGAAAACATCCTTCAAAATAATCCAAAACACATCTAGCCATTAAAAAGATAAATAAACCGAAAAGGATTTCATCAATATACTTGAAAGCACATGACATATCCGATTTAAAAAAGAAACAAAAATAAATATATAGAGAGAAAAATCTAAAAAATAATATTCTAATAGGATGTGAAATATGGTATATATCTTATCGTATAGGATATAAAAAAATAAATAAATAGGATATGAATTATAGGAAGAAACTCTTTAAAATGTATAAGATATAGAAAAAAACTGTTTAAAACCAATTTTAAATGACTAAAAAGGGGGGAATATAGAAGAATGACTTTTTAATTAATACTTATCAAGTGGTGATGATATAAAATCTATTTTATTAAATAAATTAAACAAGTACCATATAAGTTGCACATAAGTATATCCTATAACATAAAAATAGAATAAACAGAAAAGAAAGAATGGTATCAGTTGAGAAAAATACAGATGTAAGAGAAATTTGACGAGATAGAGTTAGCAATAAAACGAAGAAAAAATAGAATAAAATTACATGTACCTAATATAAAACACAGGATCATATCTAAAGAAACCAATAGAAAGAGAGGGAGAGTTAAATAAAAGAACTAATCAGGAAAAAAACACATATAGAAGACGTTTGGCATATATATAAAATTTCAGGTATAGAAAGGTTTCACATATAAAATAAGTGAATGAGGTAAATGCGAGGTTTAAAAATATTATATCATTGGGATTTCTATGAAGATATTTGGATGCAAATAAATTCCTTTTGCTTACTAAAAATGATTTGATTTTTAAATTTAATAATTTTAATTTTCTCCTCCAAACATAAAATAGATTATGTTAAATCTACTAGGAGATTAAGCAAAACCTATGAAACCCCCAGTCAGTTTGAGGGCTTAGGTTCTTCTTAAATTCCCAAAATGTTTGGGAGAAAGGAGTTTGGAGATTAAGTCTTGTGTTACAAAAAGAATGGCTATGTTTATATAGTCTTTGTTTCCATTCTCCCGCAGAAATCCCAATAGAATTATGGTGGTTTGATCTATTGTCTTTGTGAGTAAATGGTGGCTTAATAAATAACATTAGATATTTTACATTTTCCTTCGACTGGGAAAAAGCTTTCTATTTCTACAATTACATGAAGGGTCCATACTAGAAGTCATGTTGACACTATTGAAATTGCTAAGAACAGATTTATTGTGGAAGTCAGTTATTTGAATATTGTTTGTAGATGACTAACATTTCTTTAATGGTTTTTCTATTAAAGATATAATTTAAAGGGTTGTTATTCTGAAAATAAGTGTTTATAAGTTTCAGGTAAACCAGTTCAATATTATTTCTGGTAAACCTATCAGAAGCGGGGTGAGGTGATCATATAATATTTACTTTTTCTATTTATGTGCCTACTAATACTCTAAGTATATATATATATATATATATATATATATATATATATATATATATATATATATATATATATATTTATATATATATATATATTTTTAGATGTATATATAAATATATTCATATATATATACTTAGATATATATTTATTTCAGAATATCTATTAGATATATATTTAAATATACATATTTATATATATATGTCTGTTTATATATATTTATGTATATTCATATATATATATATATATATATATATATATATATATATATATATATATATATATACATTTGTGTTATTATTTTTTGTGCTACTGCGGGTTTCGGTATGCGAAATTTGAATCTGTTTGAAAAAATCCCGTATTCAACGCATTCTATTGAAAAATTGCAGTAACATTTACACCAATACAATACCACAGCTC
This sequence comes from Acanthosepion pharaonis, assembly GCA_903632075.3. Lineage (NCBI taxonomy): Eukaryota > Metazoa > Mollusca > Cephalopoda > Sepiida > Sepiidae > Acanthosepion > Acanthosepion pharaonis. The sequence continues at coordinate 3,742,966 of CAHIKZ030005567.1, forward strand.
AAAAATAAAACGAATTTTTTCAATGGTAAATGAGATGATGTAGTTTCAGTTTTTGCCAAAAACTCAGTATTGAGTTTGTTTCACTTTCGGCCCTCCGTACATTTCTGCTTGTTCCATTTTTAACAATATTTGGTAACTGACATTTTCGAATAATATTTTCTACCAAATGTGCAACATATATACCAACAGGGACTTCTTAAATACTGAAAATATATTTTTCAATAATTGCATTATTTTCTTTGAAGTTAGATCTTTTTTTTTTCAGATAATAGCTTAAAGAAATGTGCATACGAAGAAAAAATAATTTCCCGATGTAAAAAAAAAATCGTACTTAACTTCTTTATACATTGACTCATTGAACCGCCATTATATATGAAAAAGTTGGACATCAAATTTAATAATCTCTTAGATATCTAATATTTGTCCTACCTATGCGATCCTGCATCAGTATGAAATTAACGTTTATTTAGGCACAAATGCCAAGTCTATGTCCGGTTTTCAAGTACGCGGGTGTGCGATTTTTCCCCTCTCTCTGCAGTCACATCAGTCTCCTCAGTACCACCAGTAATGTTTTAGGCACCATAATCAATAAGAAGGTCGTCGAGCACCTAGAAAAGAACAACCTCTTCAGCTACGAGTAGTATGGGTTACACTGCCGACGTCCTATCATCAATCACAGAATCAGTGAAGCTCTTGAGGACGAACACTCTTGAAGTACCATAGCATTAGATATCTCAAAGGCCGTCGACAACGTCTGGTACAAATCTTACTACAGAAGATCTCCAGTTATGGAATCACCGGAAGGGTCTTCTTGATCATAAAATATTTCCTAACAGGTAGCTCCCTGAATGTTATTTATCAATAGCCATTACTCCGAAGCCCTAGAGGTAAAAGCAGGCGCCTACTAACTCCTCGGATCTATCTACATAAATGATCTGCCTAAGAATATACTTAGAACATTTGTAAACATTTATGCCGATGATTGGACTATATACGATGGTCCGAGATTGTCGGCTGATCTCTCTTCCAATTGTGCATAAGGTATTCAATTGTGTGAAAACTGGCTGGTTACATTCATCCTCTCGAAGACCAAGCCAGTTCAGCACCAATCCTCGCCGATCTGACCCCTGAACTACCACAACTCAGGTTGAACGGAGATCCTCTTGGTGAAGCACCGTTCTTTGAAAGACTGTTGAACCTAAAATTTACACCCAACCTGAAGGGGTATATTCTCTCCATTGCTAAAGATGCAGGTAAAATGGTCGGCACTCTGTACTACTCGAGTAAGTACCTGACTTCTGATATCATGTACATTTGCAAGAGCCAGAGTAGGCCCAAAATGGAAAACTGATGTCATATTTGGCGGTAGCTGCCTGGATCTCACTCTCTCCGAACCCCTGTGGGTGAAGGATTATTCTTCACTCTTTCTAACCACTCTCGCACAAGCGGAAAGTGAGAAGACACTCATTGTTCTACCGCTACTTATATTCAAAGTGCTCGGACACACTACATTCCCTGGTCCCACAGATGTAAAGATTCACAGCAAGAACACACCATGCCACTTATATAGAAGCAAACAAGTCATATCTCCATCGGTGAGAAGTAAGTTCCATTCGAGCAGGTACTTCACTCGATCCATTGTTCTTTGAACCCGACTCCAAGCAAGATGTTTCCACGATAACTACAATCATAATCTGTTCAAAACCTATTTTAACTGTTATCTTCCACTCTTGTACACACAAATAGCCTCTAACCACCACTTCGAGTGGTCTCCGGTCCTTGCAAACGTGAACCATATTGTAAAAAAATGAAGAGAAAAGGAGCTTGGGATCTCACACGTCAACAACTATAAACATTTTTGAAGATGTTTATAGTTGTTGACATGGTTCGCAGGAAGAAGTTGTTTGCGCGGAACTTACATTTTGCCGATGGAATACGGAGGGAATGTGGATGATTTGCTAATACGTAAGTGTCATGTCGGGTCGCGCTGTGAAGCGATACAGGGAGCCAAGCATATTTAGCGAAGGATCGCATGTAAGAATTCCACTTGTCAGTTATGGGTTTGACGCCGAATATTCTTGTTGTGGATTTATTTCGCAGTGGAGGCTTGTATTTGTACTAAATGGGTCCAAAAATAGGTTCGACGTACAAAACGTTAGGAACTTGATATAATAGGTATTACGCAGAGTACGCTTGTTGTGGTCGCTGACTACTTTCGTATTCGACTAACTGTCGACTACTGTCGTCCGACATCGACTAACACTCTTACTACTCCTACTTATATTAGGTGGAAGAAACTATTAACTATAGAATAGGTGTGTTTCACCATAACAATTCTCTCAAGCAAAGTGCCTCCCTAAGGAGATATCCTTTCATCGTTAGAAAGTTAGATTACTATTTTATATGAACATATTTCTAGATTACATGTGTGTTTCGATATTCCGTAGACTGTCAGTGTAAGAAGAAAATGATTATTTTAAATTTCCCTAGGCAAAGGTTTGATCAACATGAGTAAAGTCAGCCAAATAATGATATAACGTGAAAATCTATGAGAAAAAATATTATGTACTGATTGCTATTCAATTATATATTCACAATAGTTTGCATTCACAGATGGTTTGAAAAATGTTATGCTCACAGGCGCATACTTACTATGATTACTTATGCTTACATAATATAAAGTAAAGAGGGGCAAACTGGAACAGTGAGTAACCTACTTAATGAGCTTCTGTAAATGGATGATAGGACCAAGATAGATTGGAATAAAACAGATCGCTATTGCCTGAAGATTCCTATTCATCTTTTAGGTATATTAACAAATATTACAAAGAGGTCTGGTATTGAATTTCTGTCCTTATGCGAAGGAAACTGTTACCATAAATTAAACAGGAAATTACATTAAAAGAAATCATTGGCATTTTCACGAAATACGATTTATTCACTTACATTCAGAAGAAAACAATCTACTTCTTACCAAATGCAAATCATCTTACCTGCGCTATAAAAGAGCATATCTGTTGACGGAAGACAACAAAACGAAGACTTGTGTTAAAAATTATATTGAAAATACTATACTTGTTAGAGAAAATACATCGACAAAAACAAGGTTAGAGTGCACTAGGCACGATATATCTCTGCATGTTCATGTAGAGAGTGAGAAGAGTGTTTTCTTCAGAAGGACAGTTTTGTAGCCGTTGAAAAATGCTGTCCTGAAAAGGACAATTTATTGCATATGGTTCATACTGGAGCTGACTATCTGGCTGGAGCTGGAGCAGACTGGCTGGCTAGAGCTGGAGATGAGTAATTGTGGCTGTCCAGCTGGAACTATTTCACCTGTCTGAGCCGTGGTTCTGCTGTCTGTTGTTGGACCAATAACTACAAATTGATCCTAAAATTGATTTCTAAAAATGTGTGAGTGCTGACAGGCTACGACATACCCATGACCATTAAAGAGTTGCCCTAAAAAACAAGAAATCATTTTAATGCAAAAATACAATAATACATGCGTTCGTATGTCATATTTAGATAAATAAAAACAAGGTTAATCAAAATCAAATCGGTATCCAGTTTAGTAGGCCTTGAAATATGGCAACTGTTTCCACTTGCCTACCAATATCGAACAATCACTTCCTTTTTTACATCAATAAAATAACGACTTTAGGTGATAGAAGTTCTCGGCTATTTGTGGAAATGGATATTTTTAACTGATTTTGATTTACGCCTTCTGCATTTTCCGAAGTTGAAGACGCGAAACTGATTTATAATGCATGGAATTAAGACGCCATACTTTTTTTTGAATCATAAAAATCGCATAGCTCCCTTTTCACAGAAATACTTCAGGAGCAATAAGATTTTAACTTGAAAATGTAATGTCGTTCAGAATGCATACAATAGTATTAAAATATATAAGAAACTACTGTCAGCTCATTTAGTAATTACGGCCTAAAATATGTATCTTTATTTTATTCTTATGTGCATTTTGCATATTTGATATTTTTAACAAATCCTCAAAAAGTCTTGTAGCTTTGCATAGCAAATGAAATCCAGTCTTAAAATCAGAAAATTCTTAAAAAGAATGTTAATAACCAAACATATCAATTCTACAAATTTCTAATGGCATTTTTTCTGATGAACTTTCTTTGGTACCTCGACTTAATTAATTTATTTGTAGTACTAGATTGGCAGACAGGTCCTATTATTTTAATGCTAAAATTTCTAAAAATAACCATAAGTCCTCTTATGATAGTTTCTTTCGTTGAAATACAGTTTAGGTTTCCTTTAAATTGTTGTCCTTTTTTCTAGGTAATCATTTGCATCTCAATGGCTTTATCCCATTTCTTGGAGTGTAAAAATGAAAAAAAATATATTTGTAACAGTTGGGTGATAGATCCTGAGTGGTTCTTGAAATCGAATCATGCCGCTTCCATAATCTGACTAAAGAAGCTGAAAAATTGTGTCAAAATAAAAAAAAAATCAGTCGTCAAATGACAAAAGACTTAGATAAATTATATTTTTGAAAATGCTTTTAGAATAATATACCATAGAGAAAGAATATTTCTTAAAATAATATGCTTACGAAATATATTACTTTTCATTTGGAAACAACAGGAAATTAAAAATAAAGTCAATTCAATGTTATTTTTTTTTAAATACGTTTTTTACATTATCTATATTATGACTAATGTCATTGTTTTTTTTAATTATTATTAAGGGTGTTACGGCCACATCAATTTGAATAACCGATTTCTGTATAATCAACGAAGGTACGCAACGTAGAGCCTAGATGGGTTACTGCTTGGGAATACAAAGTCCTGTAAACTTAGGTGGGTGGGTAGTGTAAAGTTCATTGGGATCGTTATATTCCCATATGTTTAAATACACTTGGGATATGTATGAATCCATCTCTGCTCCCATATGCTATAGGTTAATTACGAAGACACGTATCACTAAAACCTTCATTATCTCTCCTACAATAAAATATTCTCTCAACCTGAACATATTTCTGGTATTAAATATGATACTAAGGTTTGAGAAACTGTAAAAAAAACAAATCAATTAATAAATCAATTTTGAAAATTTCTCCAATTTAATCAGCAGAGAAGAAAATATTTATGAATAAATCAATTTTATTATGACAAAAGGCCTGCTTCTGTGTCAAGTGGATTATTGCGTTGTTTCGTGAATTTGGTGTTATAGAAATTATAAGTTCAGTCACTTGGTCGGGTACTACAGCCTTAGACATATTGGAAACAAGGTGAACAATATCTGGACAATACTAAATAAGAACGCCATATTGTCTTCGGAACGAGAAAAATTTTAACTTGTAAAGTAAATGAGTTCATGGTCGACCGATACCTGAAGAAGACCATGAACACAATGACCGAAATTTTATGATAATAACAACAAAAATGCGGATATTAATCCAAACGTAAATGATAATTTCACATCACCGAAACCCAAAAGTCAATTAGAATTACCTTCAATTTTTTTGTATTTAGAGTATTTAAAGTCATGTTGTCGATCTAAATGTGATGTTTTTGTTAACAGAATTAAGCAGCTTGAGTATTTGAACAGATATTGACCGGGCCGAAAAATATTTTACAACACATATTCTTTTTGTTATTACATTTATGAAGTTTCGCAACGAGATTTAATTCTTTTTCGCCAGTGTTACTACGCTTAACATAATCATTACCTAAGACGTTGTATTCTTCTTCGTATTCAGCTCAACAAATGAATGCAATTTGTCTTTATCACTGTACTTTGCTTTACCGTTAACAGCTCTATTGCCCTGTTCATGCAACAAGTTTATCCCGTAACAAATTTCTCTTCGATTTTCATTAACGGCCTTACGTGTTGATGTTTACCATTCACATGATTCCTTCTCTCAGCCATTTTCTATGCTTTCTTCTCTGAACTCCAGCTGACCATTATCTGTCTTCTGTCAAAACGGATCGTTATATACTGGTTGTGCTCACTTAGCACATGGTGTGGGAAGCAGCATGACTTAACGCACAATATAAATCTTTTGAAACAGGCCTTAGCTGACCAAATTCTCGCGCAGAATTGAGAAACGCTATTGACATCTACTCTAGGAAACTATCTATCAACCCCGAATGGCCAGGACAGTGAGTAACTTTAGAGTACCTTTTAGGGGATCCGAAACACTCCCGAATAACAACTCACTTTCTTTCTCATTCTATCTACCTAGCTTTCTCTCTCCCTTTCATTGATGTGCAATTCTCTTTGGAGAAATGTTCGAAATGAAAGTGTCATGTTACATATCTAATATCTATAAAATGCTGTCACCCAAAGATCTTGCGTCTTCTAAAAGGGAAAGTGAGTTATGTCAAGCCTTTCAATATGCAGTGAGGAATGGATAGGAGCTTTAATTATGTATTCCAAAATCATATATCATCTGGTGACAGTTCGTTGATAATGGTTGATTGTACAGGAGAGTTTTGGAATAAATCGATAAGTGCACTGACTATTCTATACATTATTTACCGTTTCTTTGCAAGAAAAAAAATCAAAGCTTATTCTAATAATGAAGAGAAAAAAAAAAGAAATTTCAAAATCAAGTCGCTGAGTCGGTTCAAAAATATATTCTTTTCTCATACAAACTGACAACTAACTTAGATATGATGGGAGTTTTTCTCCACTAGTTAAAATTTATTGATATGTTCCTTGTAGTTAGTGACGTGGACAGTGGGAGTTCGAATACCAGCAGGAAGAGTTGCATTCTCGTTTGAATATATACACTTGGTGATATCAGGAACCTATCTCTGCAGTAATGGGTGTGACGATAAACTACATCTAGCAGCAAAGCCTCTAATCGAGAGATTAGAGGTTTTGATGAGCGTATTAATTGTTTTTGGTTCTCAAATCCAGCCAGACCACGGGAATAGCCCCTGTTCGGGTTCTAGATAGAGTCAAATAGAGAAGAACGAAACAAAAACAAAACACGATGAAAATATAAAAAACTCATTTCTATAGTAAAAAAATATGCCATCCTTAACTATTCATAGTATAATT
>CAHIKZ030005567.1:3755000-3762500 GCA_903632075.3 Acanthosepion pharaonis
GGCTCTAAGCTGTTTTTCTGGCTTTCTTAGGCTTAGATTGTTCAGCCATCCATGCGCAGACGCATATTAGGTAAGTTGCTCGTCAAGATCCATATATGCCCAAGGAATTTCAGTAGTTTTTTTTCTGAGTCTTAGTAGAAGATCTCTTTCTGATATCATTTTCAATATTCTTCCTAACTGCTTACACACTCGGCCTATAAAATTGTAATCATCCTTCTGTTGAAGCACATTACAGCTGCCTCTAGTCCTCACCTCCTCCATAGGGCGATTGTCCAACATCCATTGTTACATAAGATAAAGGATAGTACATAATAATATATCACCATTTATTTGGAACAAAGTTTCCGTTTCTCAGCACCTCGCTTAGCTTTTGGACTACTTATATCACTAGACCAATATCCCAAGGATAATCATAGCAACAAACAACATTGTAAATATTAGATAGAATTTAATTTTTTTCTGAAGCCATTTTGAAAAGCGGTAAGTTAATGATTATAATAATTTGTAATTAGTTGCTTGGATAAATGAGCTATACATAGAAGAATAAAGAAAGGTTCTGTTTCAACTAGTGAACACTATGAAGCATCAGATTTGTCAGTTGCTAATTCAGAAGAAGGACTTACATTGAGGGTTAAAAATAAAATAAAATAACGGTAATTTGTTGGTTATTCGTAAAACGAACTACTCAACATACAAATTACAAATTGCAAATACCAAAAAACAAAAGAGTACAAGAATATATTATTTTTATCATTTCCCGATAATCGAATCAATAAAGCCTCTAAGAGGCAAAGGCGTACTAAGTGTTACAGGATCTGAGTAAAAATTGACTATTAAGAAGAAAGAACGATAAAAGAACAAGAATGAAAAAGACAGAAGATAACGGTTGACATTGCAATAAAATTTGTGAAGTTCAAATTTGACTGGGAATAATTATTACGATATATTTTATTATGAAATACCTTGCAGGTGTTCCAAAGTAGGAGACTGGAAGTGAGACAGCGAAAACGGTAAGCGCAGGTTTAATGATTTTGTTAGAAAAATGAAAACAGTACAAAACTGTGATATAATATCAGTGCTCGTATATCTGTTTAAAACAGCGAAAGAAGTGCAACAATGAAATCCGTAAGCGCATTAGTGTACCGAAATATGGTTTCCAAAAGCTGAACAAAATATTAACAATTAGGGAAATTTAATCAGAAACAAAGAAAAGATTACGGAACTGTTACGTAATATCAGTGGTACAATATACCAGTGAATACTGGACAATCTCCTCACAACTGAAGAAGTGATTTGAAGCAGCAGAAATATGGTCCTACAGAAGGATGCTGAAAATAATATGGAGAGAATAGGTGAAAATTATGGAAGTTTTAGATAAAATGGAAACACTGAAAAAGTCTAGGCTACATAAAGAGAAAAGAGTCATTCGAAGATTTAATAATCATAACAGCTTGAGGATAACAGGGGCAGAGATGAACAAAGCATAACCTACCTAGCGAACTTAGGTAAATGGATAGCGGAACAATGTTTAAGAGAAATAAGAAGAAGACAAAATTTATTAACAGCTATAAAGGATAAGAAATTGAGTAGAGCCATGATCGACAACGTCCTAAAGGGACACGGCACTTAGAAAGAGAAGAAGAGAAATATTTTCATTATTGGCTGTTTTCTATCTACGTGTTTACTGAGGAAATAACACAAAATGTATATCAGATTCTGTTAGGTAAGTAATTGCATTTAACTTATTATTTCCTTGCTATAAGTGAGGAAAGATTGCTTCATCATTCTCACAAATACACATCTGACCTGGGAAAGGGCAAACACTTAACCCGTGTCCAAGAAGTTTTAGGATTTATCTACTCATAAATTGCCTATTATCTCTCCCATTCAGCAAATCAAATGTCATGTCATTTCATCATCGCTTGAATATATCCATGTATGCATGTATGTATAGCCACACTTCAAATAAGTATATAAAAATATTTCAATATATATTCGGAAAACATATAAGAAAAGTGTTCCCGATTTCAATCCAAATAAAATATTGTTTGAAAAAAAAATAAAAAAAAAAAAAAAAAATATATATATATATATATATATATATGATAAAAAGGTATGGTATGTTTATGAGTAAAAGTGCTCAATAACAGGGATAGAGTCTATTTAAATAAAAGGGGCTATTTCGTTCATGCTTGTACGCAATTTTCAAGCGACTCAGTGTTGACCTCACTTTCCACTATTTCCCTCTCTCTCACACACAAACGCGCACACACGCACGCACGCAAACACACACACACACACACACACACACACACACACACACACACACATATATATATATATATATATATATATATATATATATATATATATATATATATATATATATGTTCTGAGGTTTCGCATTGCTTGATTGACTATGCCTATACTAACCTCACTTATCCAATTGCACTTAGGTGATTCTATTTAACAGAAGTTGGAGGTTTTCTATTCAGTGTTGTCCTTCTATACGCGTTGCCACCCAAATTTTGTAGACCTTGTCTGTCCGGCTAATTATACATAGCTGGGGGATCTACAAGGGATTGATACAGACTTTTCTTAAGCGTATTTGTGCGTAAGCAAATGTAATGAACTCGACTCGGATTCGAATTTATATTTCTAATGAAACAACTGATCAAGTTTTGTTAAATTCCATACACAAGTTCTTTCTTTTTTATTTAAATTTTCTTTTCACAAGTTTTTGAGAAATAACATCAAAATTTTAGGTACATTGCCCCAAGTTTTTTTTCTCTATTTTTTGTGTAGGCTTTCTTGACCGTCTAAGCCATAATAAAAGACCAGGTGTTGTAAAGATTTTTTGTTGCTTACATCCTTTAATTTCCTGGGTGTCTGCGATTTGAATAATTCTAAATTGAAGTCAAGGAGACGTAGCAGGATTTTTCCTTGCAATGAATGCTGTATATCTTTTGGTTATTAGTAAAAACAAAAAAAAAAATAAGATGAACTCACAATAGTTTAGGCAAGAGTATTTATAAAGATATCATTAAAAATTAAATGGTCACTGTTGGTTCAATGTAAAATATCTGTCAGTTGCATGTTTCAATATAAGATAATACATTTATAATATAAATATCACGCCTGTTATTCTTAAAAATAAATTTTATGTTTGCTTGTTTGTTTTTCTTGGCGGGGGAGCCTTTTTTTATTTAACCCCACCAGAATATGTGGAGAGTTATTCTTTTATTCAAAAGGTCTAGATATTTATCTTGGTGTTATGGATATCTAGTGGCTTCATTGTGAGAATCAAAGAAAGGTCTACGGAACCTTTATGTAATATCTGTACTCCTATATGAGAGTGAATGCTTGATAATTTTCTCACAGATGGAGCAGATCCTTGAAGCAATAGAAATGTTTTTTTTTTTTTTTATTGAAGGATGCTGAGGATACCATAGACAGTTCATGTGAGCAAAGAGGAAGTTTTAGAAAAAAATGGAAATAAAGATAGCACATAATTAATATCCGGAAGATACAGTTGAAATTTCCGGGGTACGGGGTACATAATTAGGAAAATGGATTTTGAAAATGTGATAATCACAAAACATTGAAAGTAAGAGAGACAGAAGAAACAACACCTGACCTATGCTTCAGTAATTTGACGGCTCATCAGTTTTTATGATATGTAGCAAAAAAGACAAACTTTATTACGTAGTGCAAAATATAGGAAATCGTGAAGAGCCATGATCGCCAACGTACTGAAGAGGCACGACACATAGAAGAAGTATCTTTCTTGGTGTCATAGCACATAGTATAAGAGTACTACTATATTTAACACAACAGCTATGATTTTATCTTTACAAGTAACGTTGCTGAATAGATTACCAGATTCATTACTGTGATATTAATACATACATTTTTGGAGATATAGCCGTTATCATATTTAGTCCTTGTCGATATCTGCAAAAATATAAAAAGTGACCATTTTTTCATAAAATTTTATTAAAAGTCCTTGCAAAATATTCATGTCTCGATAATGATAGGAAGCAGTGAAACATTGCTGACCACCTTACGAAAATTTATAATGAGATATACCATTTTCTTTATGCATCACATGAAAATACAATCACTCAGTTATGTGCCATGTGAGATGCAGGATTAGGTGATCATGTATCTTTCGATACGTGACTGACGAGTCAGACATTTTTCCCGCAGTAGGTTGCCAATTCTTTCTGCAGTAGACCAGTTGCCATCCAAGGCTATAGATTACGGTCTGTCCTGCTACTTACCCATAGCTGGTGGAGAAGAAGTGTATTCATAGTTTTCCAATGGTATTAACAATTAAGTGAATGTAATAGATTAGAAGCATAAATTGAAATAGTTATTCATATCTCGGATTCAATCAATTTCCCACTAATTTAACGTATCTTCGCCTGTGTATATTTTATAAATATTTCCATAGCAATTTTCTTTTTTGTTACATGGATTTCATGAATTTAAGTGTAGAGCTAGATTGGCGTGTAGGTCTCCTAATATTAATGTTTAAATTGCTAAAAATACACGTAAGTTCTGATATGTTCTTCTCTCTTGCTTCTAGTCTGTAGAAATCTCTTTCAGCTTCTTGATTTCCTGACAACTACAGTCTACAAAAAATTAATTGAAACGCCAATCTTTTTTCGTAAGATTTTAATTGTCCTTTAAAGATTTCTCAGTTACCGGCAATCGAATGTTGTTTCTCTATAGTAACTCCTCGTGTATGTGTAGTTTTATATACTTTCTTGGGGTGAAATTATTTAAAAAAAAAAGAAAACAGTTAGGGGCTCTGTTTGTGTTTTTCGTAACCCTTTTATTAAAACCATGTGACAAAAGTCACATAATATCAGTTTACAATTTGCTCGGCATTAAAAAATATGAAGACGATGCTCTAAGATCTTCCAAATGCATAATTTTGACATCGGCCTTTATCTTAGATGTCACCTGTGTATCTCGATTCATAAAGAGATAAATGGTTCAAATACAAAAAAGATTTCAATTGGAAATATACTGACTCTTTTATGTAAAGTACAAGCTCCTCATTGAATAGTCTGTATAGTATTGGGTAAATAATGGCCAGCATGAGATGAATACAATTCAGAGAGTTCTTCAAACATTTTTTTTAATTGTTTTAAAATAATTGTTTTACTGATGGAATCCATCTTACATACTTAAAGTGTTGTGGAGACTTGCAAATATTCCAGGTCCTATTTAAATCGAAATGCTAAATATACAGTGGCGCCGATAAAGCAGATTGTTAAACCTAGCCTGTCACATTCATCTTTTTGTTGTCCTTTTTCTATCAGTAATCTTACTTATTATAAAACGCAGATTGTGTGTGTGTGTGTGTCTGTAACGTTTATATATTGGATCGGATTTCCTACATTTTTCAACCGATTTCAACAAAACTTCACAGGACTACATAAAATGAACTTGTGGTGGTTCTAACAGCGCCAAAAATGAGAAAAATATAATTGTTTTTGCAAAAAATCAATTTGAAAACACGATTAAGAGACATCGTGAAAATGGAATGGGGACAACTCACATCGGGTTGTTTGTGTGTGTGGGTTCCTTTAAATATGGGAGCGGATTCCCTATATGTTTCAGCCGATAAAACACAACTTCACTTTTTTTTTTTTTGGCAGGTAGTGTTCCTTATTCTCTTTTTTCTTTATTTTTAACATTCAGAATGCTTTAAAAATTCCATTTACAAGACAATTATTTATAATAAAATTCTATTCAATTGGGAGACTCATAACGATTGAAAACAATGTTTTTGTTTGAGTTTGGGCTTGACCAATTCGTAAAAAATAAAAATAAAAACTAATTAAGACATGCGTGTCCGTCAACCTTAAACAATAATCTAACGATCTCTGCTGATTGTACGAATACAAACATCGGAATAATTTTTTTATCTTTAGGGAAAGATAATGAAATCTAAACATACACAAGTCCTAACTAAAAATAATAACCGGAACGGGAATCTACTTTAAATACACATGGGGTCTATTTTTTTTACTGTATTCAATAAGTAAAAATCATAAATTGTAAAAGATTATTATTACAGAAAGGCTACTAAATGAATAAGATTTGTTAGATCATAATTAATAAACCCAAATAAAGTTAATATTTTTTTGTATTAGAAACAACGAGTGGAAAATATATTCAAATCAGAATTCTAATTATGAATCACCACAAGCAAAATATGCAATTTTTTTTTACTGTATTCAATAAGTAAAAATCATAAATTGTAAAACTGAAAGATTACAGAAAGGCTACCTACATTTTTCAACCGATTTCAACAAAACTTGACTTTTTTTTTTGGCATGTAGTGTTTCTTATTGTCTTGCACACTTTTTTCTTTATTTTTACATTCAGAATGCTTTAAAAATTCCATTGTTTATAAAATTATTCTATTCAATCGATAGACTCATAACGATTGAAAATAATGTTTTTGTTTGAGTTTGGGTTTGACCAATTCGTAAAAAAAAAATAAAAATAATTAAGACATGCGTGTCCGTCAACCTTAAACAATAATCTTTGTCAATTTTATTTTTTAGTCTTTATGATGGTGGATACTTGATCTATCGCTTACTGTTATATCCCCGGGCAACGCCGGGCTCTACTGCTAGTATTTTATACATCTTAATTTTCAGTTGTATTTATTTTAGTAAAATAGATTTGGTAATCCCTGGATTCCCAGTACGTATTTGAATTAATAGATTTATTCCCATTAATTGTAAACGTATTAAACAGAAAAGATATTGAGACGTATTACGATGTATGCTTATTATAAAGGGTGGGCCAAATGTAGGCTTACCGTTGTTTCACTATTTCTTTCGCGTTTTGGGTCTAATTTATCCAAATCATAATTCCAAACTAGGATTCCATATCCCTTATCCTCGCTTAGGAAGTGTTATTAAGCTACCTTAATCAAACCTTTCCACAACCTTGGTTCGGAAGAAAGGACATTATCGAATTGTCATTGCATTGACCTGACCTATAAACAAAGGATTTCATTTTTTTTTCTATTTTGATTTTTTTTTTTTGGCGGGGTGTATTAAAGAACAACGTTTATGAAAGAAATCTCCACTCAAGTATTTACTGAAATTGAAGCCGATCGGGATTTGTGTCGTGTTGCATGTCATAGCGTTCTGGAGGGATTCGAGGAATATTTTCATGTTGTTAGCGGAAATTTTGAGCAATTAAGATATTAAACTCTGCTAAAAGATGTAAATAAAGTTTAAACAAATATACATAAACAGTTTCCGACAAATATGCTTATAATGAATAAATATAAATGAAATAAAAAATTATTTAAATGTAAATTGCATATCTACTAAGTGTAAGCATACTTTTGGTCCACCCTATATTTGGGAATAAGGTTTTGTAAATTATCCACTTCAGATTCATTTATCGTATAATTAATTGTGCGTGTGTTTATATTTTAATATGCGTGTCAATATTTTATAA
>CAHIKZ030005567.1:3767500-3800000 GCA_903632075.3 Acanthosepion pharaonis
CTTCTATTTCGTTTGTAAATTCTATTTTATGTTCGACATTTTTTTTATTTATGTATAAGATCCTGGAATCAGTATCATGGAGATAATTAATAGAGCATCATTACTATAAAGAACTAATTTCATTTTTTAGGTAAAATATTTTGGAAAGCACCAGTTTCGAAAAATTCCAAGAAACCATGAAGGTAATCACATTGGTAATTCAAATTTTGTTTTGTAACAATTAGTATTAAATGCGGAATAGCATTGATTCGTGAAGGGACTACAGATTTTTTTTATTGTAATAGCTGTTAGTTGGAAGAGTTAATTATTTATTGTGTTAGATTATTTTTAAAATGTCTAAGCATTTTCCAATTGATATATTTGCGGAAAATCATTGCATATTTTTAGGATGGTCATGATTTTGTCAGTCATATTTGTTTCCTTTATTTCAAGAGGTATTTGTTTCTTTTGCTATGGCTCTAGCTAGTTTGCTGGGCTGCTGTGTATTCCCGTGAAGATGACACGCATAAGGATAATATTGTTGTGGGTCTTAGGGACACCGTAAAGTTTGTGCATTCCAAGGTGATACGCTATGAGTCACTACCACAATTTGTTTTCATTTTTAATTAGCTTAAGGATTTTCTTGTGTATTTTCTTTCAATCGTTATGTCATGTTAGTGTATTTTTTCGTATATGTCGGTATATTCGAGTAATTACTTAATTTTAGCATGTATATATTCTCGCTATCATCATTATAAACTTTTTTCCATTTTGTCTCACAATTTCCCCAATCTCTCTCTCTCTCTCTCTCTCTCTCTCTATATATATATATATATATATATATATATATATATATATATATATATATATATGTATGAATATGTATATATGTATGTTTGTGTGTGTTTCTGTGTGAATAAAGAAACATCAAACATTTTTTTTTACAGAGATGTTTCATACTCTTTATATTTGTCATGAAATAAATCAGAGGACGAAAATCATCAGTAAGAAAACGTTTCTCTTTCGTCTTTAACAATTTTCAAGATGTATATCAGAATTTTTACACATCTGCTTATACATTCATATACATTAATGTATATTTTGGCATCAAATTTCTTTTAAACTGCTTTCGTTAAATACGCCAGACAAGGTAAACGTAATTTAATTTAATCTATTTTGTTTTTCCAGCATCCATATGGTTTCCGTTTTGTAGGAAAAAGAAAGTACAAAAAATTTCCATAATTTTCACTTTCTCGGGCGATTTCTTCCAATTCCCTAGTCATTTTAATGGGGGGAGGTTTCGTTTTTAGTGTTTTTAGTATTTCCTCATATTGTGAATGCTCATTCAGAACATTTGAGAGAAGATGGAATTCGCGTAAGCATCTCTCTGTTTAAAACAAAAACAGTTCCAATTCCACTGTTATATAAAGGTAGAATTATAGTAGAAGACACACACACACACACACATACACACACACACACACACACACGTGTGGTCGTGTGTATTTGTATGTGTCTGCTCGCGTGTAAGATTTGTGTGCGTATGTGTGCGTCTAAAATATAGCGACATTTTAAAATATTTTGATTTTCTTTACCTTATTTTACAGGTACACAGCACTGAGAGTGACACAGCTTTGATTTGGGACATTTTGTTATTCCCCAACAGCTTGATTTAAGGAAAATTATTCGGATTTAAAAAAAGAAAATGGCTATTTTCTTAATATTTTCCCTCCAAACATGGAATAATACCACTAAGACGCAGGGGGTTATTGAATCTTAGATTTGTTTTGTTTTGCTTTTTGTTTTACGGCATAAAAACCACAATGGTTGATGTAATAACGACAATTTTTATTGCTGTTAATATTTTCTCCAAAAATATATTACTGGTATTATTTTATGTATATCTATATAAACACATACATAAAAACACTCACAACACACAAAAAAGATTAATAATGTCATCGCACATCAACGCATATATGCATCTACATACATATTAACATATACACACTATATATATATATATATATATATATATATATATATATATATATATATATATATATATATATATATATATATATATATATATATATATATATATATATATATATGTATGTATATATACACACATAATCGAATATACACCCATTCACACATATACATATGTATTAAAGAGACAGATATATATATATATATATATATATGTGTGTGTGTGTGTGTGTGTGTGTGTGTGTGTGTGTGTAAATATATATATATATATATATATATATATATATATATATTATATATATATATATATATATATAAACATTTACACATGTAATTTTTTTTAAACTAATCCTTAATCTGATATAAATTAGGTATTTCTTGCTGTCTTGATTATTTAAAATCACGTAGTTCCCATAGGCATGTCTCACCCCCACCCAAAATTTGGCTATTGTTTATTATTTTGAGCAGGTTTTTATGTCTGCATTTGAAGATGATTTCATTATGTTGATTCAGTAATTTATTTTATTTTTTCTTTACTGCAGAGGTCTCATCTTTCTCTAAAGTTTTTGGAGTTTTAGACCTGGGAATAATTTTCCCTTTCAGCTGCAGAGTGAAGACGTTTAATTTCATATACTAATAACATTTAGATAGAGCTGGTTGATACTTGAGGGATTCGTTTTTGAAGGAATGGTGATGGTTATTAAAGCGTTGATTCCATTACCCAAGGTGTATTCCAATATAAAACTCTTTTTTTTATATATTTTGTTCGGCGAAAATTGTGGCTTCATAATCTGCATTTTCCGTCAAACATAATCCTCCCACTTGGCACCGAGAGAAAATCTTTTTGTATATTTTACATGAAATCAGCAAAAACGTCCATATAAACAACCACGAGATGAAGGCGCAATGATAGCACCAAACAAAAAAAGGAAGCAATGACACTATGAGAAAAGCGCTTTTCAAGCTCTTTGAAAACATCAGCTTTGAAATAAATATCGACATCAATAAAAAAATGTTTTAATCATCTGAACTTTGAATAAATCCTTCTCACTGGCAGTGTCTCTCCGTAAATAAAAACTAACGTAAAGTTATGATACACAAATATTAAATCTAACAACTCCTCAAATATATTTATCCATATGACCAATGGAATAGAGTCTAGGCTATCCAAATCTATTCTTGTAAATCAATTTTTGAGGAAAAAAATGAAAGGATATGACATAAACTTAACGGCAAAGGACTACAAATTAAAGTTAGAATTTAAACCCCAGCCCATTAAACAGCATAAGAAAGCGATATCGAGGAAACAAAAAATATCATTTAGTTTAACCCCACTAATTTATGCAACTGTAGAAATAAAATTAGATGACCATTAAATGGAGATTGAAAAACGGAATATATTATTTATAAAGCAGAAGTAATAAATATAAATGGTTAAATTAAATCTTTTAGATGCTGCAAGAAATGTCCTTTCAAGCGCAGATGATACAATCGAGTTTTAAGCTACCAAACCTTAGATAACCCAGAAATTGCCAATACACATGTGGAATTTAAGAGAAAAAAATTACAGAGACCCGTTCGTAAGATAGACAATTTTTTTAAAAAATCTAAAGTCATATAACTATTATAACTGCATTTGCAAACTATGCCATGGTGATAAATTGGCAATTTTTGACATTCCTGAACCCCATAAATCTTTTGAACCAAAAATCAGAAATTTTAAGCCATTAACCTCATACAAATCAATTTATATTGAGTGAATATAAAGTCGGTTAAAAAATCTAAAGTAAAAAAAAAACAGTTACCCTTTAGACACGCCCCACTATCCTCCATAAAAATTAAGTTACATACATGATTTCACATTTTATTGCCTACATTTAAAATACACTTACATTCTTGTCCCTTTCCATTCTTTCCTACACCTCTTTTCCCACCTCCCTTCTCATTACACCCAATGACCTGTCTTTCAATCATCATACGCCTGTTATTTTTTGAAAAATAATTATGTAGCGTTCTTTGTAGTTTTTAATTAAATAAAGCGTTAAAGTGGTCATTTTGAAATTAACGCACAACGACACCGCCAGGTGGAAACCGTGGTCGTGTATTTTAATTGATACCCTGGTTTTTTATATATATATATATATATATATATATATATATATATATATATATATATATATGAAGAAATATAGTCTTTAGTTGTGCTATATTTATGGGATAAAGTGCTCAATATCAGATATAGAGCGTGTGTAAATATAAAGTGAACATAGAAGTCAAACAGACTGTCGCCTCTAAGTGTTGACTTCTATGTTCATATATATATATATATATATATATATATATATATATATATATATATATATATACAGTGTGTAGCAAAAGTATTTAACACATTGGTTTTTCTTACATACTTCAAGATATAACATGTCAATTTCCACGAAACTTATAGGAAATATTTAACTGAACATTGTCGATCAAAACATAGAAGGAAAATTTTAAACCACTGTTTTGAGAAACATTTATTAACTATAAATAAAATAACCCACATGCAAAAGTATTTAAGACCAATGCAAATATTACGCTTGAAGAGACGTGTCGTCATGATTCCTACCCATATTGATATGATGTGATATGTCGGCCAATGGCAGCACTGCACGACACTCAACTGGCTATTAGATAACAGCTCTGAGACACTGCAGCTATTCTGTTGCCACTACTGCAAGAAAATGGTAAAAACAAGAATTTTCAAACGACATGAGCAAGAATATCATAAGGAATCACAAAGATGGTAAGGGATATAGAATCATCGCTCAAGATTTGAATTTGCTTGTGAGTATAGTAGGTGCTGTTGTTCGAAAATTGAAAACAAAATCAATATTATTGAAAACATTCAAAGGAGTTTTCGTCCCCATATCTTAACTGAGGCTAATGAGCGATACACTTCCTGTACTGTGAAGAAAAATACATTTTCAACTCGTCGAGAAATTCAGAAAAATGCCGGAATTGAAGTTAGTGAAGATACAATTAAAAGATCACTGAATCGTGCAGGTCTCACTTTAAGATCACCGAGAAAGACTCCATTACTGAAATGCTGACATGTACAATCCCGTTGGAAATATGAGATTGAATCTGATGATTTCTGGGAGAAAGTAATTTGGTCAGACGAAACCAAAATTGAGCTTTACGGACGAAATATACGCACTCATGTATGGAGGAAAAAAGGAGCGGAATACGAGCCAGCAAATACCATCCCTACAGTGAAACATGGGGGTGGAAATATTATGATGTGGGGTTGTTTTACTTCAAATGGAGAAGGAAAATGAAAGTCATCGAAGGAACAATGAATGCTGCAAAATAAACTCATATTTTGTCAACTCAACTCTTGAACAGTGCCACATCTTTGGGACATGGTCGTGATTTTGTATTTCAGCAAGACAATGACCCAAGGCATACTGCTAAAACAACTAAGAATTAGTTTAATAATAATGACATTAATGTCCTGGAATGGCCAAGCCAGTCACCAGATTTAAATCCAATCGAAAATTTGTGGAAACTATTGAAGTTACGAGTTCATAAAAGAAATCCATCGAATTTAAACAAATTGAAGAAAATTTGTGAAGAAGAATGGGTCAAAACACCAACAAGTACCTGCAAGAAACTAGTTGAAGACTACGGGAAACGACTGGAGGCTGTGAAGCAGAAGAGAGGCTACTGTACTAAATATTTGTAAAGTGTGTTAAATACTTTTGCATATGGTTTATTTTATTTATTGTTAATAAATGTTTCTCAAAACAGTGTTTTTAAATTTTCCTTCTATGTTTTGATCGACAATGTTCTGTTAAATATTTCCTATAAGTTTCGTTGAAATTGATCTGTTATTTTTTGAGATATGTAAGAAAAACCAATGTGTTAAATACTTTTTTGCTACCCATATATATATATATATATATATATATATATATATATATATATATATATATATATACACTATTTCTTTAGATTTAAAAACCATATTAAAATAACAGCTATTGCATCAGAAAAAAAACCTTTTGGTTCTTTTTCTTTAATACTAAATCAATTATAAACTTTGCTAACTGAAGGCATTTGCAGAAAACCATCTATTAAATTTATTTCATTCGTTGAAAATAATGCAGACATGTAATAATTTCTTTTACAGAACAATGAAGTTAGACGCAGACTTTTCTCAACTTGATTATTAGATTTAATGTAACTTTTACTGTATAAGTTTCGCCATTTTTTTCTGTGTGAAAAAGTTGATTCATTAAATATAGTTTCTTATCAGGAAGTGTAGAAATAGCATTTAGAATGCAAAAGTTCAGACTATAATATCCAGTTTTCAAACTGACAATCAAGATTTATCAAAGTGGGGTATACAGTTATGCTGTGCTTGAAATTCAAACCATGTATTGATGACAGGCTTGCCTGTGGAATGAAGGAAACAAAAATGTTCTGAAATTTGTCGATGTTTCTGCTAGGAAGAATTCATCCAGACGTTTCCACTGATCACGTGACATAATGTGCCCTCTGCTAGAAATATAAACCAAGGTTTTCTCGGCATAGTTGCTATATAAAACGCAACTGACCTCTTTTCCAATCTTGCATAAACTTCTATGTAACGAAAAACTGTCAGGTTATATTCAATGCCTCGAAAACTAATCTAGTTCCATTCCATCCCCGCTGCTCGGACCAGGAAATCCCGCTAATTATAATGAACCGATGTCCCCGCGAGGAAGCTACGTGCCTTGAGAAAATACTGTACCTAAAAATCAAACCTGACCTCAAGTGGATCTCCTAAAGACGATCCATCGCTAAAGATGCGGATATAATGGTCGATTACCTGTAACTCCGCAGTAAATACCTGACTCCTCATCCTATCCTCTACCTTTAAAACAGGCATATCGGCAGGAAACTGGAGTACTCCTTTCATATTTTTGCAGGAGCTGTCCTGTCCTCACTTTCCAAGTGTGATAGAGTTCTAAAGCTACTCCGAGTTCTTGTGGGTGAGGAATTATTTTCAACCCTCCAAAATCTCTCACATCGGCAGAATGGGATGAGCCTTATCACTGGTCTATGGCCCGGACAAACTACATTACTTTGTTCCGCCAGGTCCGCTTTTACTGCATGGAATCGCCATGCAATTTAAACACAAAAACCCACATTCACTCCAGATTCCATCGGTGAAAAGGGAGTTCTACACGTTCTTCCTCGGAAGCTTTGGTGTACAGACACACAAGAGCTTGTTTCCCCGATCACTACAATCATAACTGGTTCAGTTAAAAGCGCTCTTCACCTTATATCCGTAAAAACTCTCCTTAACGTAAACCTCTCTCTAGAGTGGGCTCTGGGCATTCTACATGATAAACCTTACTTTAAAAAAATGAAATGTCGCTTGAAATCTGAAAAATATATTTAACATTCCTACAACACGTAATGATTTTAAAAGATTAGAAAATATGACAAACACAAGACATAATTGCAGCAAGAGAGAAACGGAGCAATCTACACCATTCTGCAAATTAATTGTAACAACATCTTTACTTTTTTTCGCCATACGGTCAGTTTTAGTCACACTGGAGTGACAGGGTGTAATCGATTTCTATTTTCTTCACAGATTAGGTCATTTGCATTGGTATGTAGTAATAGAAATATATTTTCGGGGTGTATGATGAAATTCAATTTGACCTTGAAAAATATTGCCTCATCTGTGATTGCATCAGATTTTTATCACGTCCAGATATATTTGTTTCAATTGTCGATTAGTTGTCTTGGGGTCATTATCTGCAATGGACGTTACTCGAAGGAGAGTTACGACATTTGTAATGCTGCAAGATCACACTGGTAAGCTTTACCAGTGAGCAAATAAAGGTACTATAGACTAGGCGTGATTTTCGCCTGATTTAAATCGAATCGAAAATCTAAGGTCAATCTACAAGCAACGATATCGTGGAATTGACATACGAAGTACTAACATGGGGAATAGGTCATGTTTCATTGGAGAAATACGAAAAAAAGTAAATAATAACGGAATTATTATTTTTGTTTCAATTAATTTGCACAGGGTTGTACATAAAGTGCTTATGTCACTGGATGGCTTCGCAGGATAAAGAAATGATATTAAAAAAAGACACATATTGCTAAAATACTAAAACGAATAAGACGGAGAAACATATCCGCCCAAATCTTAAAGGATAATGCACCTAGAAGAAGAAATTTGAATCTGTGAGTGTAAAATGATGTACATACTTTGAAACTAGCAGCCAGTCATTAATTCTATTTTCCACCCATAACCCACAAATAGTTTTAAATGATGATTTTTATAACTCACGTGCCTTTTACATTTGACAAACTCACGGAAAGTAAACATTTATATTTTGCACACGGAACAGGAAATATCAGAGATTGAGGATATCTTTCCCTGTATATGAGCACACACATTCATTATGTCGGACTTATATTTTCAGGAAGAATATTGATTTTCTTTAAATTTTATGTATAGATTCTCTTTATAATTTTATATAAAGGAATATAGTGGGGAAATGAGTAAATGATAAATGCAACAATGAGAAAACCATTAAGAAAATGCATTGACTTTATTTCTGAATGGTGTGCTGTTCATACCGCTGAACATTCTCACATTAGCGAATGCAGGTAAAAGCCAAATATATTATGATTCTGAGAGTCGAAATACGAACTTGATTGTAAATATAGACTAGATAATCAGTGTAGTTTTGCAGACCGGGGTAAAATCCATTCAAAATGTTTGATGGCGGTGTCATGGTTTCATTATTTAACATTTCTTTGTTTTTTTTTTTTATAAAAATCTTCTCTCGAATTTTATTTCTTATCCCTCGTTATGGAGTAATGGTTAGAAAAGTTATCCTAGTTGACCATTAATAACCGGATCGATGCTCAGTGTGGCGCCTTATGGAATATCCAATGTTACACTACCTAAGAAAAAGGTCGACATGTCATACAATCACTGAAAATAATAGATTTGAATAGTTTTACATCATTTTCTTGCTTGCTTCATTTTTAGTAAATATATTTTTTACTCTTTAGATATGTTTTTTATTGTTACTTTTCCTCATTACCATCCACTTGATATATATTTCGTATCTTACTGGCTTTAGTTCGCATTCAGGATATGCCCACACCACCCATAATATCATTTCTACTTCCCGGGTTCCGATATAAATTTTTAGCACAGCTCAAGGAGGAAGCAGACAAAACTTCCACTGGAAAGACGTAATGAAACAATGAATACCTTCCAGATTAAGTTCGTAATCATCGCTTTTAACAATGTAATCAAATGATTCTTAATAATAATAATTATAATATATATATATATATATATATATATATGTATAAACATAAAACATTAGGCAGCATATAATTTATATACAAAGAAATAATCACGCATAGAATCAATCAGCAATTGCTGAATGATTCTAAGCGTGATTATTCTATATATATATATATATATATATATATATATATATATATATATATATATATATATATATATACAAAGAAATAATCACGCTTACAATCATAAAGAATCATACAAAGAAATAATCACGCTTAGAATATATATATATATATATATATAAAGAAATATAGTCTTAAGGTGTGCTATATTTATGGAATAAAGTGCTCAATATCAGAGATAGAGCGTGTGTAAATATAAAAAGTGAACATAGAAGTCAACACTTAGAGGCGACAGTCTGTTTCATGTTATATGCAATCGTCAGGCCACTGACGATTGTATATATGAAACGAACTGTCGCCCTAAGTGTTGACTTCTATGTTCACTTATATATATATATATATATATATATATATATATATATATATATATATATATATATATATATATTAGTAGTATATTCTCAAATCA
The DNA here is from genome assembly GCA_903632075.3 of Acanthosepion pharaonis. Lineage (NCBI taxonomy): Eukaryota > Metazoa > Mollusca > Cephalopoda > Sepiida > Sepiidae > Acanthosepion > Acanthosepion pharaonis. The sequence continues at coordinate 3,777,390 of CAHIKZ030005567.1, forward strand.
TTCTTCAGTCACTTCTCTTTTCGCCCATGTTTACTTCTTCCATCATTTTTAATTACCTTCTTAAATTATATTAAATACTTGTTCTTCTTCGAAGGGATTCGATTCGTCTTAAAACAGGTGACGCCAATTATTTTCTCAAGCTATTTCGATTTTCCTCTTTAATTTCCATAGATCTCTGCTTGATCAATCTTACTTCTAGATACTCTTATTTCACGTGTGCGTTTGTTGTTTAATTTTCTGCACATAACTCAACATTTGTTGTACTATTATATATTGATTTTGTTATTTAATTCGTTGGTTTGTTGACTCATTTGTTTATCATGACAATTTAAGCAGAAAAATAAACCAAAAAAAATCTCTTTTTCTGCATTTTTCATGTGTTTCCTCTCCAAAGTGCTGATATTTGCCAAATAAAAGCAACCCGAACAAAACATCTGTTGTTATTAATGTTTAAAACCTGACAGAAAAATGGCGCCAATGTCCTGTGTGTGCATTGATAAATGATTGGGATTCTATGGCTAATTTTCATTGGATTAAGAGCCAATCAGAAAAAATGCTGATTCATTTATATCTTGCAGGTTTGAAACAGTGGTAATGTTTAGGAAAATAACGATGATGTTATTGGTGTTAAAAAGAATAGAATATATTCTATTCAAGCATGTAACAATGAATAGAAATTAATTTTTTTGCAAGGGCATAAAACAAATTTACGCAAAATTAATTTATATTCATATAATTGATTATATAGAAAATGATTGTTTTATTAGAGTTTAAGATTTCATAGTAATATCTATCTATCTATCTATCTATCTATCTATATATATATATATATATATATATATATATATATATATATATATATACAGTGTAACCCGGATATAAGAGAGTCGTAGGGACCGGAGAAGAAGTCGTTTATATCCGGGTTTGGTCTATTTTATGTACATTAACACAGGCTCTAATTTGAGACTAGAGAAAATCTCTCTTATATCCGGGTTTCTCTTATATCGGGTCTCTTATATCGGGTTGTTATATATATATATATATATATATATATATATATATACAGAGAGAGAGAGAGAGAGAAGAGAGAGACCCAGAGACAAACTGTTTCGCACCTCATCAATGTGGCTAGATGCTCGGTTACCTCTTACTAGGATCGAAACACGGCTGAATTACCATCATTCAGAGATTCTACCCCTAAGGCCCAACGGCTTAGGGATGAAGGTAATTTAAGAGTATATATATATATATATATATATATATATATATATATATATATATATATATATGTGTGTGTGTGTGTGTGTGTGTGTTGTGCTTTTCTGTCATATTTGATTTATTTACTGACAGGAATATATCAAATATGAAAATATTTCAAGAGAGACATATTATTCATAACTTCAGCACTTAATGAATGTTGCTAATGCTAATTGTGAGAATAGGGGTTTTCATTTGGTAAATATTCTACTTTAACTAACGGGAACTTTAGCGGAACTGTCGTTTGAAATATTCCTAAGCTGTTTTCTTAAAATACTTTTTCTGAAAAATAGATTTCTTTCTTCCAACTACATCCGGTCTCAATGTCTCTGATCGGAAGAGTGAAGGATTTAAGTATCATGGAACCATATATGAATTGACTTTGTCCCCATGTCCAACCCGAATCGGAGTGGTAGCACCTGTTAGGGTCCCAGCTATGGGCATATAGTGACCTCCGACGAAACAAAAACAAAACGAATCTCTATGAAATTATAAGAATACATTTTTATAGTAAAAATATCATCAATATATTTTTATACAAAAACTTATCAACCATACATATTTATAGTAACGACTTCACCCAAATCTGTCAAAAATATTACCAAACAAGCGTGAAAGAATTTCATGAAAGTAAGCCATATAATATCTTAAAATTTCTGAAATCAAAATCTAACTTTAACAAACTACTAGAAATTCAAAATAAACGGAATAACAAAACTGACTCTGTATTATATTTTTCTTAAAAGCGTCCTCTAAATGGGAAACCATTGTTTTGGTTTCTTCATGTGCTCTCTTTCAAATACTCATTCTTCTTCTTCATCTTCTTTTCTTTTATCTAAACAGGTAAAAACAGTCTGGTGTACTAATGGCCGTTTACTTATACTTCATCAACAATTACAAAATAATATTAATAACCGTACGATAATTTACGATAATAATACATTCATCTTTCAACATTTTTTTTTATTCAGCTTGTTCCTAAACGTCTGTCTAAGCCAGTTGAAATTTCTTATTAACTTATACTCATATAGACTGTGGAACAACCCGCTAAACAAAAAAAATTATGTTGCGTGTTTTAAAATGAATGGATAGCGAAAGATAAAAATTGTTGTTGTGAATTCAATCATAACTTGATGTCTACATTTTCTCAGCTGATCTTGCACGGATACAAGTTGATTTCATTGATATGGAATTATTCTACGAATAGGCAATATATTATGAAGTTATTCTAATAATATATCAGGAAAATTTGTTTTGTTACTTTATCATCAGTTTATTTTATAATGTGAATCATTTCAGGCCTGTTATTGGACATCGCACAAAGGCTTAGGGTAACCTACCAAGAAATATCTCTCAGAATTTAAAGTTTCTATTTCAGTATTGTGGTATAAGACAATACACAGTTTCTAAAGGTGGTTGGGGGATTTAAGGTCGTATTATACGCAGTAATATGCATTAAATTCTTTTGGTTAAATATGAATAAATACACTATAAGGTTTTGATGTAGTGCCATTGGTTAGTCATCATTCTTGTATAGCTGTAGGTGGTGTAACTGTCTGAGATAGTAAAGATATTTGTGGTATTGATTTTATTAATGACTTAGGTGATGGTGTTTGTACCAGTGGACAAATTTGAAATAATACAATGATCTAAGTCCTGTTTGTTTATGAGGCGTAATCGTATACTTCCAAATTATTTTACTGGACTCTTATTATGAATGCTTGAACTGTAACTTGGTTTTTTTTTTTCAATATAGTTATATCTTTTCGTGTTAGTGCTGCTGATAAAGTTTTTTTTTCTTGAGTTCGTTCGAGGTCTTGAATTTTTCCTACAACACCAAGTGGCGAGGGAATTGAAACAGACGCAGAATTGAACAGATATTAATAAAGTACAAAATATCACGAAATGTATTAAAACATAAAATGATGAACCCTGACGATGGGTGAACCTAAAGTATACCCTTATGAAGTAGATTAAGTAAACATCTACAATTTTGAGAAGCTATCTGAAATCTAATAAAACCGTGTTGAATTGAACGTACTAAGACAAGTAATTCTTTAAACTAAGAGAATATTTTCTCTTCTGCAATTCTATTAATTTTAAATACACACATTTAATCATGCATGCTTAAACTCTATTAAGGTATTTGATGATACATATTTTAAGTCTGCCGTTCTTTCAAGCATAGAATATTACTGTAACATCTGGTCTGGTGATTCTGTTATATATTTAGAAATTCTTGATAAAATACAAAACAGAGACTGCAAAGTTATTGATCCTAACCTGATATTTTGGGGTTTTAGTCATTTTAAAACAGGAAAAACATTTCTGTACGTTTCAATAAATATTTTCACGGTAATTCTCCTAAAAAGCGTTCATCTTTGGTATATCATTTTTTTTTAAATTACGCACAATACTAGATTAGCAGTTAAATCATTTTACATTTGACTTTAAGGTCTATATTACCGTTTTCTTCTCTGGCAGTCATCGCTAGTGGAATTCACTTTTGGCCTATTTGATCTACTATAATTTAAATGCAATGCCAATCGTTATATTAATTCTTATTTATTCCTGTTTTTTTGTTCACCACTTTCTCTTTTTTTCTTCTTTTTCAAATTGTCTTACACTCCGTAACCCCTTGCGCCTTAGTGGCTTTATTGCCTTGTTTTGGCTGCAATAATTAAAAAAAAAAAAAAGAAAGATAAATTCAACTAGGTAATATATACGGAGGACTAATTGGAAGGTTTCAAACGATAAATTGCATAGAAAACATTTTTGTATATTTCCCTGACTAAATGATAAACAAATAAACCAACAAGGCAAAGAATGAAATACAAACAAAGCTTGACTTACATGCAGAAATTTCCAATGGTTACGATGCAGAGCTAAACCTAAAATAGAACTAATTGGACATAGCAAATAAAAAAAATATATTTTCGCAAAAGCGGGAAGAGAACAACAAGAATCTATAAAATCTGGGAACAGAATCAAATGCGCTAAATGGAAAGTAGTAAGTTGGTTGGTTGATTTTGTTTGGGGGCATATCAACAATATCAACATCTATGTTTTATTTAATGCCCAAATCGAAATCTTGTGAACACAAATTTATGGCTTCAACTTTATATATTGTGAATGCAATTGCATACATTCAACTACATATACTGTAGTGTTGTCATTTGACTATTAAATATATTACGGTGATAATGGAAAATATAGTTCTGGTAATTTTTCTATAAATATATATTGTTCATAATTTTACTATAAATGTGCATTTATGGAAAATTTACTGTAAATATGTATTGGTAGTTTTTTTTTTATATATAAAAATATATTTCTGGTATTTTTACTATTAAATATATATATTTATAGTTTTATATTGTCTTGTTTTTGTTTGGGAGTCAATATTTGCTTTTAGCTTGACCCTAACAGCTACTACTACACTGAAAAAAATAATGCATTCACTCTAAACCTCTGATCAAAGTATTAAAATATTCAAGAATATATTTATTAATTAAAAAATATTTTCAAACAAATAATACCAGAAAATAATTATAATTTGCACAAAATCAAAATCAAACTAAGCCATTTCTATTTGAAATGTCTTAGTTTGTATGAGAATATGACACAATTCATCAGTGGTATGCATTATTTAATAGACAATGGAAAAAGAAAGAATAGCAGGATTGGTTAGCAATGTCATTTGATGATATTAAGCTACCATGTTTCTCTTTCCGGAACAAATTTGCAAAGAGATTATAGGGTGAAATTCATGAGAAAGAATGAATAAAATTTGTTATATTATTGAACAAAATGATGAACTAATTAAACGTCTTGACGTGTAATCTTGTGTTGTATCCAACCTTTAATAATAGATTTAATCTAAACTCGACGGCGTTAAGAATAATGCTGAAGGAATTGATAATTATATATAAAACAATATATTATAGTGAGTGACGGATAATCTCTATTTCTTGACGTAATTAATCTTCCAAATCTAAATTAAAATTACATTTTATTCAGTTATATATTTGCCATTATCTGCAGTGGTATTTCGACATTTGATAAATTTTTAGTAGAATTCTATACTTTTTCACGAACTCTTTATCTATATTTTATGGTATAAATCAAATTGTTTAAAAAGATATATTTTATGATATAAATCAAATTGTTTAAAAATATATATTTTATGATATAAATCTAAGTGTTTAAAAGCTATCGAAAACAGCAATTATTTTTTGTGCAAAATTAGGTAAATATTGCCGGCATGGTAGAAATGACAGCCTATGTACCAATATTTTCAACTATAATTTCTACCACATGATGCCTGCGTTTTCATGATTGAAGACAGTTTTCTTACCAAAGTGTGAGGGGTAACCTTTCGGCCAAACGGTTAAAGAAAATTTAAACGCGTAAATTTTCATTTAGTGGGAAATTGCGTTTAAAAAATAAATAAATGTATAATGCCATGATATTTCTTGGCATTGAAAGAGGAGTGGTTTTTCGTTGACTTGTTCAGGACGATTTATTGAGACACTGCCTCCAGTTAAATGACCGTTAACTCGTCGAGAGACATTTCACCTTTTGATAGGTCTTATGTGTTTATCCTAGGACAGATTGAGAAAAAGAAGGACCGACGGAAGGCAGAGCGTAACATACATGATGGGCTTGAGGAAATGCATGATAGAAAAGGGTTTGGAAGATATTATAAAATGCCAAAATATATTATGAGCTACATGAAGCAGAAAGATGTGGAGGGCCATGATTGTTTATGCCCTAAATGGACATGGTGCATAAAAGAAGAAAAATGATTAATACCACAGCACCTCTACAAGCACAACATTAACATTCTTTCATTAAATTTCGATTCTTCTACTTTTATGTTGAACATTGTTGTATGTATATCAAGTTAGGATATGTTTAAGGCACTGCTTATTCTATTTTTTTGAAAGGAGACTGTCGTTATAGATAAACTGTTGTGGTAAGAGCCAGTTAGTCTCCTTAGTAATATGAACGAACCAACTCATTAACATTAACTGGGTAACTGTCTAGAAGGAAAATGAATATTGAATACTACTACCTCAATTGACTCGGTCGAGTTAAGTGCTGTGTCTTGCCAGACCCCAGAACACAACATAAAAGAAACGATTTGCTCTTTCCATTAACATCCTGCGAAAAAAGTAGCTTTTTTCTCTGTGTTTGCTAAGTATCGACATCTAGATCGTGACATGTTTAACATCACTGCAAACCCCGAGTACTGTGGCTTCTGTTAACATGTAGTAAACTGTGAAAACCTTTCCTAATGATAACATGTGGTAGATGTTTTTAAAATGATTGAAAAATACTCTGCTGTATTATTAGCGTCAACGATTGCTAAATCGTATTATGTTTAACATGTGAAATTCCCGAATAATATAGCAAGAATTCCTTTCCACTAATGACTTTTCTGCGACATTATCAACTTCCACTGAAATCCGCGGTCTTCTTTCAATTTTACTCCTGTATGAAACTTTTCAAACCGGTTTCATTACATCCAGTCATTTATGATTGCTTTCCTTAATTATAACATATAGTCTTGATGTCTCTATTGCTTGAATGTTATGTGACGTAAATGCACTTTCAATCCATCTGTTAAAGGCAATTAAGAAATTTATGCTTTAAGCCACTTCGCTGGAAAACTAATGCATGCTAGAATACATGAAATCTCTTCATAATTGCCGCCTATGATTAGTAGTTAGGATGATGCATTCGGCAGTACAATTGGTTCCTAAAAAAAGAAATTACATATGACTATTTGAAAAAAAAAACAAAAAACATTTCACCAAAAGCAAAGCAATGCAGCGACTAAAACGCAATGTGTGACTGAGTCTAAGATGACGAAATCCTTATTAAAGACATGCTGAATTTATTAACTTACATAATACAAAAATTAATATAATACATATTCTTAAAATCAGAAAAAAAAACATACATGATTCAACGATGAGAACAAAGAATGAAATACATTTCAGAGAGAAAGAGCAATATATAGTATCACAGCTGTGTTTTTCTTCGAGACTCTTATCGGGAAATATGAAAATTACACAAATCTGAGTAATAAATAATACTTGGATTTAACGCAGGAAAACTATCGAAGTTGGTTTAAAAATGTAAAATATCATACAGATATTCCAGTGAAGAGAAAATAGAAATACAGAAAAGGTGATATGGACAGGGTTGAGAAATCATTGTAAAGAGCGAATATATATTGATGGTTACCCAGAACATGTGTTTAATCGAGATAATAGTATAGATAAATGTGATAAAACGGAGAAAAACAGAGAATAATTCAATAATAAAATAAGGCATGTCAGATCACATAAGTTGATGATCACCAAACGATGTTGAAGCAACATGTTACACAATGGACTAAAAGGAAGGATAAGACGATTAAAATAAGCAGCATATGTTAGACAATGTCAACTTAACCAGTAGACCTAGCATATGGATAAATAACGTGGTGGCGTCATATCAAAAAAGAAAGCATTCATGAAAAATTCCAAATGACTTGCCGTTACTCCGGTTGAGTCACAAAGAAAAAAAATGTAACTGATAATGAATAACGCGTATTGCAAGAATCAAAAGGTAAAAAATATATATATATATATATATATATATATATATATATATATATATATATATATATATATATAGGTTTCGTTAGATAATTTAGTCATGTGTTGTCTACTTATTTTAAAAAACATACTTTTATAGGATAATGTTATTTTCAAATATAGTGTATTTAGTGTTCATGCTTAATTTTAATGGGAGGTAACTAAGTAGCTTTCACGTAGGCTAAGTCTTCACCTGAATAGTACGCCCATTATTTTTAAACACTTACAACAAATTACCCGTCCACACTTGCAATTCAGAAAAATCCACGTCGAAAATACCTCCATACTTTTCCACGAAAAAAAATAAGCACAGACTAAAAGTTCTGGAAGCGAAGCTCCATGCAATAACTATCGACCCTTCCCGATTATCGTAACACGGTTTGTTGCTATGGTTTTGAACGAGACTTATGAAACAAGGTTTTAAGTCGGAGGATTTTTTCTTCGGGGCGGCAAATCACACAGGCAAAGCGGTTATTCTCGTCTATCAGTTCCGTCTCTTCACCACAGTCTCTCTCGGTCGCGTCTCCGCCATTCGGAATAGCCCGGTCTAGGTTCATTTCTGCCTCAAAGCAGAGAGTTCAACGTATCTCTCCGCGTTGTCTACCTGCCGTGTCCCTTGGAGTTCTTTTATTTATGGACCGTGAGTAAGGGCTGGGGTGGAGCCTGATATTCCCTGGGAATGCCAGCGTCCCCCAGACAACCAATCATGGCTCTTTTGCATATGTCTAAATATGGGGAAGATCCTAAACCTTCCTTGGTATTATAACTGAGCCTTCGCCTCTTGCTTTGTGTGACTGCCTCTCAATATCACTACTCGAGTGGTGTCGCAAATTCTACGCCTTTCCTGAAATTCCACGTGGGCCCTCGCCTCTATGGTCAACTGATCAAACCTGTTCCACAAGGGATAGTTGTGGTTTAGCACAAGCGGCCAAATTCTAATTATCGTTCAAAATTATTTTCTATCGTGTTTTTCGTGTGGTCGTTTTTGCATCTGGAATTTATTTATTTTTTATCCCTTTGTGAACCCTTTGGTCAGCAAGTGACAAAAATGGAACAATCCCTTGACTTTAGAAGTTTTATCGCCTTTCCGCAGACAAAAAATTTAATTTTCATTCTTTACATATTTTCTTTCTGAAACCGTCTGCTTTTAAAAGTTAATCATTATCAATCGTCCGAACATGCGGCCATAGTCTTCTCCGTCATTCAATGGTCCAGAAAATATTAACTATTTTTATGGGAGGTCCTCGGACATTTCAAATCTAACCGAAACTAGATGATCTCCGGCGAACCAGAAATTTAATTATCTTCTAGTTTTGTTTTTGTTTTTTTTTTCCAATGAAAAAACATTTAGACTTCTCTTTGATTTTCCCTCTTCTGGTCATCGGTATATCTTCAGTCTATCGGAATTTAGTGTTTTTCTTTCTTCTAGTTTTTTTCTCAATTAAAAACAAATATCCCTTTCTTTTATTTTCCTTCGTGTGGTGACCGGTATATCGTCTGTCAATCATAAATTTTCTCTTCATTTTTTTTTCAATTTCCTAGCACCTTTCTAATAGTGTCACAATATATGTATGCATAAAGACAAAAGCAAAACGTTTCATTAGCAATGTGTTTCGTTCCACGAGGTAATTTGTCAAATAGATTTAAATTGGTAAAATCCCTGAGGGTTTGAATCGCATTCGAAATATTTTTCATTTTGTCTTTACTCATACACACTTTTAAATATATATTCTATTTGTTTCTGAATTTTTATATATGCATACGTACATACACATATGTATAAACGTAAAAGACTACAGGAAAACTGTATTATTAGCCAATGCGTTTCGTCCATTGTGGACTTTTTCAAGGCAAAAACGAAATGAATTTATTGAAAACAAATTGACGCTTAACAACGAGCAAAATGTCCTTAGCAACTAGAAGAATTTAGAAAACGCTATTTATTCATATTGTAACTGAAAATTACACTTTTTACCATTATACATATTTTGTTATTCTACAGGTTAAAGCTGAGAAATCTTACATATACACAAATATATTCCTTGGAAAATGCGGACATTTTTGCTGAAAGTTTTACTCCTAATTACGGGATCGATTGAAATGAACTTGAACAGCTTCATATTTAAGTTCGGAAAATGTGAACTTAGATAATGATTTGAATTCATGGACCCGAAAAAATTATTAAAACCATAAGCGAATTCAGAACTCTTTAGTTGTCATGCTGTCATATGAGAAAGAATGAAAACCATTAATTATTCTTAAAACTCCAGTGAATATTTAATAATAATATCTTCTGATAGAAATTCGCGACGGTCTAAATGGCAGCGTTGTTATGTTAGGCCGAAATAAGAAGAATATTGCAAAGGATTTGAGAACACTTGGTGCCAGTCTAGGCTCTGCAATATCCAATTAGTTGATAAATTTCCAATGCCTAGTTAGAATAATCTTAAGAAATATCTAACGTTATATTGCGATGTCATAAGGAGATAACAATGAGGGGAAGTTTTGGATGAAATAAAAAAAAAGTAACTAGAAGATTAAGCAATCTTCGTATTAAATTAACTATATTTGAAAGCTAATGAAATAAATAAACGATACACCCATGTCAAAATGAAATATACGAATTTTGCTTCAAGACATACACAAAACAACAAAAGCGACTGTTCAAATATCGTCAACTATTCCCGACGAGACAGTGATTCATAGATTAGATGAAATTAAAAAATAAAATACTCATACGAAACACCAGCTGGCCATCGGGCTGATTTCGATCGCTTGAGTTTGAATGAGATAGAATACTCAGATTATAAATTAGTATGTGAAATTTAGAATCGATTGGATCTTTTTAAAACTTGTGGTATAAAGCTAAGAAATCTGGTTCCCTATATCGTACTAGACAATATTTCCCGCCAGAAATTATCATAGATATTTCTACGTCTGTCATTCGCCCTTGATTTAAATACTTCTGTCAAATCCGGTCTAGAGGTCCGGCTATATATTTATGGATTGTAGATAAAACCCAAAGAAGAATCAAAAATATTATTGGCCTTGTCATGTCATCTCGGCTTCAGTCCATTTCCAGCGCCGTAGCCTAGCTTCCCTGGTATTTCAAATAAATAATTTCATGGTAACCGCTATGAACTTTCCACTATGGTAACAAGATTTTATGAATTTATGTTCAGTAAGGTCTCATCATTTTTCTGTTGAAATGGGTAAATGCAACCATAAGTTGCATGCTAACAGTTTCTTCTCTCATAGTTAACATTTATGGAACTCTCATTTGGCTTCTTGCAATAATGTGAATTCAATGTCAATCGTTGTCTTCTCACTTCTTAATTCTCATTCTTTTATTGTCTTCTTTCCGTATTATTGTTTTTCTCATATTCTTTAACACTCAGTAAAACCTTGCATCAATTTATTGAAAATATTAAAACAAAGAGTTGACGAAGGAGAAATTAATCCAGAAACTCTGGCTTTTTAATGAATAATACAATACCTATATGCGATATTTTTATTGGCTTTAACATCTATCAATAAAAACTATCATATTTAATGTCAATTATTTTATTTAATGTCAAAACATATAGTGTTATTTGATCAAATAATGTAGTCTTTACGAATATTCTTGAGTACTATTTTAAGCCATCCATTTAATTCACAATCGATAAAACTGTATATAAGGGTAAACAGGCGACTAAATGTAAATTAAATCATAATTTTATTTTATTTTATTTTTTTTGTAAATCGCAAAATACATATTTTTGTTAAGATAAGGATCTACTGAATCATTTTTTTTTTTTTTTGCTTACGGCCACATCACGTTGAAAACCAGTTTCAATACGATCATCAAATTTAAGCAATGTCGAAACTGTTCAGTACTAACATGGTTGAATGCTTATGAATGCCAAATATAAGCTTCGGTGTGAGGGTGGTATAATAGAAAATGTGTTGGAATTGTTGATCACAGAGCTGAGTTCTAATTCCCGTTGCATTCGTTATATTCACTCACGCGAAAATAACCTGGGGAAATTGGATTGATAAGCTATGGTTTCAGAAAAGAATCAATCAATCATTTCTAAATATAGAAATTCTTACGAAAAAAAATGAAATTGTTTGGCTTTGTTAAATTGGTTGATAACCCGTAGAAAAGAATCAATCAAATTTCATATAAAATTTAAAAAAATTAAATTATTTAAATTTAATTTTAAAAACATTAAATTATTTATATTTCATTTTAATTTCTCTTAACGTTCAATTAATGAAAATACATATTGCGTTTCTGAAATTGTTTATTACATTCATGTGTAATCGCAGAAAAAAATAAACTTCTTTGTCTTCGTCATAATCGTATTGTATTTAAGTAATAGAATATATTACCCTATTTGAATGTTTGGCTTTTTTGTTAAGAGAGGATAAGAAGAGAAAGAGAAATATAAATTTGCTTCTTCTCATTGTTTTCAATTATGGCGAAAACTTGAAATGTGATCAGGTATATTAGGTTGAAGGAAAAAGAAACTCTATCTTTTGAGTTATCATTTTATTGACGTCATTAAATATTCTTGGGATTACTTGGTGGATTGGACGAAGACATGATATATAAGGTTGCATGCATTCTGAATGCTGATATTCAATGCTGCGAAATTTTTTCGTTTCCATATATTCATGTTAGATAGTCTATGCATAAGAAAAAAACATATCAATACAGAACATGACAATAATTCATGAGCTTACATGTTCAAAATAATTGAATCCAGTAGAATGCATTAACCTAAATTACTTACATTTTACATGTTCCCCTTAAATTTTATAGAATCGTTTTACCCAAAAGAGAGAATTATACTGATATATTGACCCATATAGAAAACGCATTTTAATTTCACGCCTAAGTCACTTCAAGCTGAATGATGTTAGCATATAAATGGAAAATACATAAATATTGAATTCAAGTCAAAAGCATTTTATGTATTATCTCTTGGGCGTGTACTTTTCTAGATATACCTAAATATTTAGATTATTATTTTAATCGAATTTTGCCTATATCCTAAACAATTTATTGCAGGCAATTGTGAGCTCAATGTAGCATAACGGTGCTTAGACATTATGAAAAAAGACCTAAAATCACATTAAATATATCTTTTAGTTTACTACTCGAATACTAAACACATACTACATTTTTACTCTCAAAAAATAAAATTTTATTTTGAAAATAAAATATAAGTATGCCTTATTGCAAAGTGATAGAAAGAAAAGATTTTTCAGAAAATAACGTTATTATTGCGGCTACGCCAAACTCAAATTGACATATACTGATTTTCTGTAAGTCCAGGAGGGAAAAAAGTGTTCAATTAATTGAAGTTGATGCAATGACAAGATCTAGCAAGATATTATCTAGAATTCTTGCTGCAAGCTTATCTAAAACATTTTCATAAACATTTGATGACATGTGCTTGTCTTTCTCGAACATAAATTTTCTCATAACGAGAGGTAAGTAACTGAAACAACTTTTACAAGGTTGCAAGATATGCCATTAATATTTACTTGTTATTTCTTTCAGCCTTATGAACATTTTATCTGCGCAAAATCAATATAAAAAACAAAGTTTCTTATGAACTGACCTTTTCAAAATTGAGTAAACATAAATAATATCACGGATCAAGCTCAGGTATATTTGGACGTAGAGTTTAGAGGTTAGAATATTATTGTTATGATTATGTAACCTGAGTCCGAAACTTGCTATAGTCGATAGATTATTCAATATCGGTTCTGGCTAAATATCCAATCATGCAGAACAGTTGGAAATTATTTTGTAACCATGTCAGCGGTTGATTCGCTTGAATGATCTTAGACAAAAGAAACTGTTCGTATGTTCTCCAGAGTTGCCCTAATCATCGTTACAAAGTGTTCAATCATTCTTGACAAAATCAAACGTTCAACTTTTAACAGAAATGGTAATGTCTGTTCAGTATCGTTGCAATATTAACCAGAATTTCTCTCTCTTTAGAATCCATCTTGCACAAGGAATTTGCCATTCATCCGAGCATTGAATAATGCTACTATATCTAGACTGGTTCTCTTTTTGTATATATCGAGGTTCTTGACAAAATTCAAATAAGAATCTGTAATGTAATCGATCTTGACATTTTAATTTCTGTCACTTTCTCAGTGGCATAAATTGCTTGCTTTCCAATTTCTACAAATATATTCATGGCAAAAGATATAATGATTTTTTCCTGATACTCCGACTCCGATATGTATGCTTGCTACTAGATTACAAATAGGTTTCACTTGAATCTTTATTTCTTTTCTAATAGATTCTTTTCTCGCACTAGTCATGATGGAACACCCGTTCGATTTCTTTCTTTACTGTCACCTAAAGTCTTCAAAAATTTAGATGCAACGTCAATTGCCATCATCTGTTTTCCTGAACCCTGTTCCTTGATTGTCTTTCCTTAATTCTTACTAATGTCTTCTCATTCCTTTCATAATACCCTGCATCATTGTGGCATTCTTTTAGCGAGCTGATTAAGAAAACTATTTAATTTTAAAGAGAAATTATCTTAAACATACTAATGGCTAAATAATCTATAATATTTTAAGAATGAAGCTCATTTTATGATGTTTATTTAAATATACTTTCGGATATATACTTTCAAACGTGTACACAATTAATTCTTTCAAATTGTAATAGGTACGATCAAATTGATAATATGTATATCTACTGATGCCTTATATTGATTACAATTATTGAATATAATAAAAAATGAATTTTTGCCTAAATATTAAATTAAATTAAGTTTCGGGTTGTATTCATTAGAGATGATCTCTCCATGACTAGTAATGTCTCAACTTATTTAAGAAAGTGCGGCAGCAATTTGATTTACCGAGAATTGTCAGATAAAATAAATCACAAAGAGAGCTGCTGATGATCTTCTATAACTGATCTATTGACCGTAGGCAAGCGTACTGCATCACTGTCTTGATGTTCCAGCTGCTCTGTAGCAGACAAGACAGCTTTATAGGATTATAGATATTGCCTAGAAAATAATAGGCTACTCACAGCCCTAATCAGACGATATTTCCAATTTTCGTTGTTCCAGCAGATCAGAAAATATAATGAAATGTTGCATGCAAAACAGGGACTACCTTTTTGACTTGTTGGCCACAGAGCGACATTTCAATCCTAAAGTGAATGAAAGAGAAAAAGGATTCAACATCAATAAGATAGAATGCATGGATTTGACGAAGCGCGAATTGCAAATCGTAGATACCAAAATCACACACACACACACACACACACACACACACACACACATATATATATATATATATATATAAAATTTAAATATCTGGAATGTATTTTAACAGAGGATGGGAAGTCTTACACTGAAATCTGAAGGCGTATTTGTATAGTTAAACGTGTATTCCAAAAGAAGAGTACTAATAAATAGTCATGGGTCCTTACCCATAACTACAGAATGGACTCTTCCTAACACTATGTATACTACGCCTCTCAAGAGAGAGGGATGAATCGAGTCGAGCCGATAGTAGTTCACTCCAAACCAGACTGACAGTCATACTAACACCTTCCACATCTTGTATTATTATTTCGTGTAATATACCTTCGTTATTTCTACTCTTGTGTTCGTGTTGTTCTTCCTTGGTCCTAACCTGGACCATAACATAAATAGAAGAAGAGACTTCGCTAAAAACAAGGAAAAGAGTATTAAACTGTAAAGTGATAGCTGTCCTCCTATATGGCAGTGAGTGTTGGACAATCTCCTCAATGATGAACAAGCGACATGAAGGAAAGGAAAATGTGGGTCTACAGAAGAACGATGAAGTGTTAGAGATAATGGTGAAAAAAGACATTTATATTTAACATCAGGAAGAGACAGTTGTGGTTTTTAGTGCACATAAGAAAGGGAAGAGGGACTGGAAAATCTGATGTTAACAGAAAAGATTGAATGAAAGAAGGACAGAGGGAAAGAGGACATAAACTACATAGCGTGTGTGATTAAATGGATGGCCGAACAGTGTTTCGGAGATATAATAGAAAGTTGAAATTTATCAAGCGCTACAAGGGAGAGGAAGTTGCGGAGAACAATGATTGCCTACACCCTGAGGGGACAATACACATGAAGAACTTTAAAGACAAAGCAATTTAGGGTTAGTTTTTTATCCTTGCGCCCTGCATAAAATTGACACTGCTACGTTGATAATTATCAAATTATTTTAAGCGCATTAATTTTCTTCATTAGATAGTGTACAGCACACAGTGAAAAGAAGAATAGATAAGTAAAATAAATATGAAAAGTATTTTGCATGAAGCTATTTTTAAAGTTATTTACATCACTGAAATAATTAATGATACGCGTTTCAGTTGTTGCGGGGAAAATAAATACATTATTTCCTTTGATAACAATAGATGGTAGCAAAATGCAACCCGATTATTTAAAGTAAGTAGAATCCAGGAGGAAAAACTCAGATGATATTCTGTTTAGAAGAGAATATAAAATGCCAGAGGGAATTAAACCGAGTCACATCAGAGAGATCATTCAAAACAATGTTTCTTGTGCATGTGGTTTCGCAAGAGAAAAGTACAGATGGTTTCTGGTGCAAACCTTTGGCAAATTGTACCATATGACATTTTATATGAGACTTCCAAGCGGTGTAGTAGCCAAGTGTTCCCATAGAAAATATACTTCAAATACAGACATATCGAAAAGCGAAATATTTGAATTCAAATAATCGGATACGTATCTATGCTACACACAGACACACACGCGCGTGGTCGCACACACAGAGACACACACACACACACACACATATATATATATATATATGTGTGTGTGTGTGTGTGTGTGTGTGTGAAAATTTCTCAGAGTTAAACTGTAGAAAAGATAAATGACAATACGAAAATTGTAGTTATTCCTGGCGCGTTTCGTCCAATGTGGACTTTCTCAAATGAAAAAAACGAAATGAACTTGCTAAGAACATTCTGTTTTATTTTTTATTATTATTAGTTACTTTCTGTAATTAAATTCATTCCGTTTTTTGCTTTGAGAAACTTCACATTCGACGAAACGCGTCAGCAATAACTAAAGATTTCCTATTGTCATTTATATATATATATATATATATAAAGAAATAATCATACATTGAATATTTCTTGATATCTAAAATATATACCGCCTAATATTATATATATATGTGTGTGTGTGTGTGTGTGTGTGTGTGTGTGTGTGTGTGTGTGTGTGTGTGTGTGGAGTGAAGGAGAGAAAGGAAGATCTTGGGAGCAGTGAGAAAACCAGTTGGCAATCATTGGTTCCCAGTGGCAGATGCCGCGTGCATATTTTATCTGAATAAATCTTGCCTTGACTGTACACTGGGGTAGTGACGTGTATCCTTTTGTCCTTTTTATCCTTTTGTATGCAAACTTTTCTAAAGTACTCTCCTAGAAGAAAAATTTAAAATGAACTTTTATTACTGAATTAAATCCTATCTTATGTATATGAAAATTCCTGTCACTACTCCTGAAAAAATCGTTTGTACTTTTTAAAATGGTTCAATCCACCGTACAACAAAAACGCGAAAGCAGACGCAGAAAATATATTCATTTAAATAATATACAAACACTTAAAAACATTAATCACTCTCCGAAAGCTATTAAAAAATTGTAAAGAACAGCCAGAGACGCTATGAGAACATGACACAAATAATAAAAAAAAGGCTGAAAAGGAAGGAAAAAAAAACAAAAAACAATAACCACCCGTATAATCCTGGGTCCTACGATGTTTCTGACTTCATCAGTGATGTCATCAGTTCCCAAGTATGCATTTATTCTGATGATACTATCATTTACTCCTGTCTCAACATCAAACTCGTCAGCGCTCACCGAATTAACCTTTCCGCTGCTCTTGAAAAGAGCCTCCAATCAGCGGTTAATGGGGCAAGAAATAGATTGTAAATTTTGATGCCTCCAAAACTAACCTGCTTATTTAACCACCATAGAGAAACTTCCTTGCCCGCCACCAGTAGATATAATGTCCGACCCCAGGAAATCATCTCACTGCGTCTTCTTGGCCTCACCTTTTTAACTGACTTGAAATGGAACAACTAAAATGAATCAATAGCTGCATCTACTGCAAGGTAATTTGGTTCATTGTGTGTTATCATAAGGCTTTTCTCTTCAGTGTTAATCTCGCACATATACAAATCTACTATTCGGCCGTGCACTGAATAGTGATGCCATACCTTGTTCGATGTTCCTGCTATTCATCTCGAGGTTCTTGACACAATCCAAAGAAACATCTGCAAAGTAATTGATCCTGACTTGGCGCCGCGATTTCAGTCACTTTCTCAGAGACGTGAAGTGGCTTCCTTCAGATTTTTCTGAAAATATCTTCATCGTAACTCTTCTGACGTGCTTTTTCCCTGGTGCTCATGAATTTAAGCGTGTTTCTAGATTGGCACAGAGGCCCTACTGCTGAAAGAGTTAAATGTAACCGACACTTCTACTCCAACAGTCTCTTTTCTCGCGCTACCGACAGTGAAAATCCCTCCTATTTACCTGCTTCCCTGAAAATTAAAGTCTTCGAAAATGTAAATGCAACGTCAACTGCCATCGTATGTTTTGCTGAAGACCGTACGTCTTTATCATTTCGTCAACCCTCCTTATACCCAGTCATTCATTTCTGTCACATTCACTGTTTGTAACCCCCCAATGCAGGACAAAGGAAGAATATCTCTTAAACAGCAATTGCTTGCCGAATAATATATAATATGGAAGGCTACTGTAAAATCAGTATATATATATATATATATATATATATATATATATATATATATATATATATATATATATATATATATATATATATATATATATATATATATATATTCATGAATTATTCATACAAAAACAAATGCAAAGGTTAATGATTTAATTGGCGAGAAATCCATCGTCGCAAACAATTCAAATAATATACAAAAAACCCCGAACCTGCTGAATTAGTTCTTATTTTTACTACAAGGTTTCGTCTGTTCCTACAGACATCTTCAGGTATGGAATAGATGTTGTTCTTGTTTTTTCTCTCAGTAATAAGAGGACAACGAAAATATATGTTTTGTTGTATCCGAAAAATGCTATTGGAAATGAGATATTGTTGTTGGAGCGTGCAGTAGCAACGCTGAGTTTGATTTTAAATTTTAAATTTTACAGTTGTGCGTTCTCGATATTTTCGTTGTCCTCTTATTACTGAGAGAAAAAACAAGAACAACATCTATTCCATACCTGAAGATGTCTGTAGGAACAGACGAATGCTTGTAGTAAAAATAAGAACTAATGCAGCAGAAATTTATAGAAACAAGGATCTTTTCATTCATAACAGGTTCGGGGTTTTTTGTATATTATTTGAATTGTTTGCAACGATGGATTTCTCGCCAATTAAATCATTAACCTTTGCATTTGTTTTTGTATGAATAATTCATGAATTTGTAAATTGATTGCACGTTTATCGATATATATATATATATATATATATATATATATATATATATATATATATATATATATATAACTCAAGAAGACTGGAGATAAAGAATCTATGCAAACAAAACATCCATTAGTAAAGGCTTGAACAGCACAAATCTTACTAAACCTATAAGGAAAGTTAGAAACAAAGAACAAAATCACACCAAAAATATCATGGAAAATAAGAAAAACAGCATCAGCCTGCAAAAACAGATCCAAAAACTGTAAACTCTGACGCGAATAGAAAATAGCTATAGTTACCTGTCCATATCAATAAAAATTACTCTATAAGCGTTTCTAAAAATTTAAACAGGAAAACAGATTTCACTACGTTACTTAAAAATCGAAAATTATAAACAAACAAAAAACGTAAAATTAATAACCATAATCAAAGAGTACAAACCAATAAATAAGGAAAAAAAGTAAATAATAAGCACATTAACAAAATACAAATGCACACATAAACACAAGTAAACGTAATAATAGAAATCAGCAACAAATGATAAAGTAATCAATGATAATAATAATAATAATACCAAAATTTAACTATTTATACTATAAAATAACCACAAAACAGCGGTCGGAGGCAAAATGATTTATACTCAAAATATCTTGAAACTTAAACGTTGTCGACGACCTGATAACAGTTAGAATAAAACAATAGCTGTACCCATAATGCATCATTGAACAGCATAGATAAATAGCCAAGTCAAAACGTACGACAAATGGACTAAAGGTTGCATTATGCATGAAAGAGTGGGCCGATACTGGCTGTTTACTTCAATTATAATTACTCCCACACGGTATCGAATGGTATAGCAGTTCCTCGTGACACGTTGATGAAGCGACTGTACATTATTAAAATGATTTAGGTGACCCACAGGTAAAGGATCCAAAGGATTTAAGGTCAAGGGATCTTACCGGCCATGGAACTGGTCCTCCGCTACCAATTCATCATTCATGGTAGATGTTAGCCAGAGCATTTTAAACAATGTGACTAATATATGCTGGACCCCTATCATACATGCACCACATACGCCTTCGCATTAGCAGGGATACATCCTCTAGAAGTGTTGGAAGTATGCTCGAAATAAAGCCCTATAGTTAGCTCCCGTAAGATGTGCTGGGAGAACATTTGGATCTACCAAACAGTCACCAAAATTTCCGGCTCACACATTATTCGTAACCTGATGCCAGTGTCTAACTTGTATTGTACCATGGGAAGGTCGACCCCCCCCCGCAAATAATGGTTGTGTAAATTTATTAATCGCTCTATTCAAAACGTTGCCTTATCCGTAAACAATCTAAAGAGACAAACAACGCAATAAACCATCGTCAAAATTTATCCCGTGTTGAATGATTAGAGAGTGCACGCGTTGCAAATGATACCAATAAAGAAATACTCATGAAGTACCCTCCATGAGGAAACATGAGATGTACAACATGCTAGTTTCACTTGACGAGGCTGATATCGAGATCATCTCCGACAGCTTATAGAATATGTTTTTCGTGGTAAGGCGTCCGAGCAGATCATGGACTTCCTCAATCCATAGTTTTGGTTTCCACGGATCCTGTCTCAGCAACAACGATAAAAAGCAGCAGAAGTTGGATGGCACATTCAGTCTAGGAACGCAATTTGATACAGCATCCATTACCATTCGCGCGGCCGTACGTAAAAATCATATCTGCCTGCAT
This sequence comes from Acanthosepion pharaonis, assembly GCA_903632075.3. Classification (NCBI taxonomy): domain Eukaryota; kingdom Metazoa; phylum Mollusca; class Cephalopoda; order Sepiida; family Sepiidae; genus Acanthosepion; species Acanthosepion pharaonis. The sequence continues at coordinate 3,798,525 of CAHIKZ030005567.1, forward strand.
ACGATATGAATATCCTGCTATTTTTAAAAGGAAGATTTCACAGTTAACTCACAACTAAACACATTAAACGTTGAAGATATACTAAACAGAAATGTACACAAATGAGAACTGTAATTTTGTCTACATAGCAACACAGATCCATCTACCGCAATCTTTCTTTAAACATTTACTGAAAAACAAATGATTTACGGACATATATTATGTGGACTTTTGTCCTTCTTTCGGTGTGAGAAAGCCAACCCATATTTTTTAAAAGTATTTTTAATGCAACCTATGTATACTACCGACCTAAATTTTGCGATCACATTGATTTTTCCTCTAAACTTAAAAAAATAAACATGTTTCATGTTTTTCAAGAAATTAATTTATGTTTCTGTGTGTTCTTGAAATTATGCAATAATTTGAAACAAAATGAATATAAATAATTAAAATTTCAATTAAACAAATTTATATGTTCTGTTCATGAATGAATCCACCACGACAATTTATTACTGCAGAGCAAATTCTTGGCATTGTTCTACCTACTTGTAAATGTATGTTGGTAAATCCCTATCAGTGTTTAAATGTGTAAACATCTCTTGCTTTTTCTTAGGCAGTTCATTTCTAACTTTACAATCAATTTCGTCCCAAATTAGTGCATTTGGTGAAAGATCTGGAGACTGATACAAAGCCAGGATTTGAAAAATGCGCTTATCTTCGTTTTTAAACAATTATGAGATTTGACCTGTGTTTTGTATCATTATCTTTTTCCAAATGAGTGTGACCAATAATGTGGAATCCAGAAGGAATTGCATGCTCTGTAATATTATATGATATTCTTTCTTTCGAATAATACCATTAATTAGAACAAAGTCTCCAGCAATTTCTCCTCCAAAACATCCCCACACATTGACAGCACCATCTCAATGCTTAACAGTTGGCACAATGCAATTTTTCACTCATTCGTTCGGAGGATTTTTTTTGTGAGAAACACCCTTCGTTTTCTTTCTAAAACCTCAAATTTGGACTCATCCATCCGTTACGCTTTTTTTCAATCTTCTAAAGTTCAGTCATGTGCTGTTGTGCCCATTTTTATATTTTCATTTATTTTTCGTTTATTTTTAATCGAGGTTTCTTAACTGATACACATTCTTTAAGCCCATATCTTAACAGTCATAAAAGATATTGGATGATGACGTGTAGAAATAAATTAAACAATACGTCGAGGAGCTGTTCTTTTTACTAGATACTATCAAGTCTTTATCCTCTGCAATAGATATTACTCTGGGCCACACCAATCTTTTTTTTTTCTGTCAAAATTAAAGCATGTTGGTGTAGGCAATAATGCACCGTATCCTTTTTTTATATCTGTTATATTCTGGATTCTGACATTCGGAAGACCCTCCTATTTCCACTTAGCAATTTTTTCAATATTAATTTATTTCGTATTTGACATTTTAATTGTCTCTGAGAAATCATTTGAAAAACACTTCAATC
>CAHIKZ030005567.1:3807500-3827500 GCA_903632075.3 Acanthosepion pharaonis
CGACGTCTCTAGTATAATTTCTTTATTCTTGCAGGAATACGCAAGTTCCCGCCGTGCGTGTGACACGAAATATATTCAATGAATATTCACCTGATGTCGAGGTATTCCACTGGTCCATTTGATTACCACAGTAAACCGACATTGAATACGAATCTGACATGTTACAAATTTAAATAGATTCCCTGCGGTGATCAACCATAGAACATGCCTGGATACGTCTAAGCCCGCCTCGTTTCCAGAATTTCGTACACACAATGCTACCAATAATTATTTAGCTGAAATTTAGAACACACCGTAATCAACTAGCTTTTATTAATTTTTGACAATAGATTTTATATCTACAGTAGATTATTCATTTTTTTTATTTGGTGTCGTATCCATATAAGAAGATAACAAGCCTGACACTCCACATTCAATACCTTATGAGTTTTCGTAATATTTGTATATTTGCTATAATGTCACTGCATTTTCTTACCCAAGACTGTTGAGTAAGTTATTTACTGTTTTATTTTGTATTCAGCATGTCCTGGGAGTGTTAAATTATCCAAGCATCCTTTCTTCATTTTGAAACCTTATCATTTCAACTGCCCTTTCCTGATTTTGTGAATAAGTTTCAATTTTGTTTCATTTTCTTAAATTTTCCTTGTTAATAAAATGCTCAGTCCTTCATATTATCAGAATTCATGTGTATTACCATAATTCTCTTGCTTCAAGTCTCCTTTACATCTGGAAATTGTTTAGACTTGCCTGACATATAGAAGTATTGATATTACATGCAGGTTCAGCACACTTTTCATTGTAGCGATATTTTCCTGTTTCTTAACAATTCTTTTATCTTTTGGAAGGCATTTTTCGTTGTTCCAATGCACATTCGGATTACGTTGTCAGATTTTCCATCTTTTTTTATATAATTACCAGATATTAAAATATTCTGCTCTTGCTTGATTTTAACATCTTCATTTGGAAGGTCGTTTTGTTCGCTTTGTTAATGCCATTCTTAGAATTGATGTTTCTTACTTTCTTTCTTCCCCTATTAATTGACGAACTAGTCTCGTATTTCTTATATATTTATTTTTGATTGTTTATTCAATATAATGTATATTATGTCTTATGATTATACTCTGCAAAACATTAACACTTTTAGGAAGGAATCCTACTCCACTGAATATCGCATCGTTCTAAAATTTAAATTAATCCTGTTATAAGATGGCTTAATTGCCATCTACCCACTTATTAATTCTGGCTTTTTTTGTGCGCTTCCTCTTCAACGATTTCTCATATATATATATATATATATATATATATATATATATATATATATATATATATATATATATATATATATGAATAAAGATAAAAGGAAAACTAATCTTAACTGACACGTTTCGTCGTCTAAACGATTTTATCCAGGCAAAATACCTGCATAAGTTTTCCCCCTTTTTCTTTATTCATACCGTTCTCATACCGACACAGTCTATATCAATTTCTTCACGAACGCACACACACACACACACCCTCACACTCATACGCGCGTGCGCACACACACACACACACACACACACACACACATATATATATATGAGCTTTTTGAGAGATATAGTTATTTATAATGTACCAATTTCTTATATAGATGTCTTTCTTTTTCAAATGAAAATGTCTGTCTGGTATTTATTATTTTATTATTATAATTGGAGAAAATCCCATACGTCTCATCTTTATGCCATCTAACAACTTTATTGATATGTTTCTTCGGCAAATATTTGATTTTAGAATCAACTTTTTTCTGAATTAAATAACGCTTAGATCAGCCAAAATAGAAAACACTGTCCTGTCATAGAGTTATAAGTTATTCATTCCTGTCATAAAGTTATTATGTTAAGTAAGCCACTAGGATATAACTTTAAAGATATGTGCGTCAATAAATATTTGAGTGCAGTTTCTGCATTTTCATTGCAACGGAATATATTTTGCGTTAAAATACTTTTCAATATACTTGAAAAGGTGTATTGTCAGTGGGCGAGATTTCAGGTGAATATGGTGTATGCTGTAATGTATCTTATCCCAAATCAATGACCCCTCTGCAGAATCATATTAGAAACATGTGACCGTGCATTAACATATAGCACAATTTGTCATCGTTGATTAACCAGTCCTCCGACTTGCATTTTATTTAACTGAATGCTGGTGGTAAACGTCTGCAAAGATACTCTGATAAAAATCTGGAAATCTGTCATGCGTAACCCCAATGGCGGACAGCCAAACACCATGATCTTTTATTAGTGCAATTTCGATTTTAGAAAGTATTTGGCTTCTTCATGATCAAGTCATTGAGCTATCTTTTACAATTGTCATAAAGCATCTATTTGTCATCAGATGTCACTATTCGATCAAGAAATCGATCATATGTAATCCTTTTATCCATTTTCTTCGTATTGCCAATTTTCTAGAGATGAACCAATATTGGTGAAATGCTAACACTCATTAATTCAGACATTTCTCTGATATTTCTATGTGTTTTTTGTTCGATTATTTGAAAGAAAGATGGCCTCTAGCACTTTGATCATCATGTCTAGTACCCAAACTACAGAATATGAGAGATTGGTGCAGTACTGTCTGATTACAAATGAATCGGTCACCTCATTTTCTTTCAATTTTGGCATCAGTTTATAACCAAGTTTAAAATCATGCATTTAAAGTGAACGCATGTCTTCTTTTTGCATGTTCATCATGATGCATATATAATGTTTTAATTTAAATTATGAAAGAGAGTGATAGAAAATTAACAAAGATGACTATCTAATCATTGACGATGAGTAATATATTTTTGTGCAACTATTATAATAATATAGTAGAATATAATTAACAAATCGGAAATTATTTTCCAAACAACCTAATAAATATTCAAAGGAAACACATCATTCCTAGCATGTCCGTAATATAGAATGAAGACTTGGAGGATATTCGCTAAATATTTAACAGATAGCGAGAGAAGAATAAAGAAGACACGGTAGGATTTTTCAGCAAAATATAATAATCCTCCAGACTCTTTTATTTGAATGTCACGGAACGAAAGATAAATACATGTAGTATTTGATTATTTTATTTATTTAATCAAACATATTCGCTGTTTATAAGATTTCATTATGATTAATACTGATAGTTCAATACGCATAAATACAAATAACCGATTTGATGAAATTATATTTAAAGATGAAAAGATAAATAAATTAATATACTCAAATATATCGAAAGAAACAATCTACTTACTGACAACCAAATATATTATTACCAATGACAAAAATGCAGCGACCGCTAAACACGGAAGTCTTCAAGTTGATATGCAGCTAAGATAGGCAAATCACTTACGTCTGCTCACCTAATGAAGATGTCAATCAAAGCAGCACCTTAACGACACTGAATGCTTTATCCACGATAAATCTGTCTTTTTGCCAATCTTATTAGCTTGTCAAAGGGACTTTTGATCGCGTAAATACTTCTTCAATCGAGCCGACCGTATGATCAAACGACAATGTTTAGTTTGCTGGGACTTCATTATCCACTAGTAGCATTCTTCCTTTCCCCTTCCTTTTTTTTTTGTCGTCTCTTCTGAGTAATCTACTTAGTGATAGAAATAAAAGGAAATATTTTCATTCGCCATTACTCTCTTCCTACAACTTCTTTTTCATACTTCTTTTTTTTTAAGTTGTCTTTTCTTTTCAATGCATTTTTGAATCTCATTACTTAATTGAGAAGTATTTTTGCGGGAGAAATGAGACAAACGGATTTTTTCTGTTAATTCAGCCCGAAATATAAAGAATTAATATTTACTAAAATTCACATCAAATTGTCCTACAGCTAGGTCTTTTCCTTGCACTCCGGTTGAAGTAACTTTTGCTATAACCCCTAATGTGGGCGACTTGGTTCTAGTGCTGGATCTATGTTCACGCTCACCTCGATAAAAAAGCCATTTTTTCTTTTTTAAAATTTTAAAAATTCCATGTAAATACCTCGAATATCATCCACCCTACAGAAATGTGAATAACACCCTGATATTTCGTAAGTTTTTAGTCAGAAATTTGGAGTTGCTGGTAAAACCTTTATCTTCGGGTGACGCAAGCGTTTTCCGTGTTCCTTGTGCTGTAATTACATTCTTTGATACTCACTTCCCAAACTTTCAGAATTTAATACTGAAAATAAATGCCGTTGTCGATTTTCTTTCCTTTACATTCTATGCTCATGTCAAACGGACAGGGTATGTCTATTAGAAGGTAATTAATTCCTGTTTGTTCAGTAGTTTAAATATGTTTTATTATGTCGGAAGTGTCGCCATGTTTGTTCACAAAGATTTCTTCAGATGAAATCGATCTGTTTCTGCTTCTTACTAAATCATATCAACCGTTTTTTCGCCAGTAGAAAATGTTCTTCGGAGTATTAAACAGCAGAACGCATATGAACTGTATTGGAAATGTTTATTCACCTATATAGGGAAAATTTGCCATAAACCTCTCTGCGACGGAGAGGGAAATTGTTTGAGAATGACTTATTAGTGTGTTTTCGCGAACAAGAACAAATTATCTCTATAAATTTTGGAGGGATAAAATCTTTTCTTACACTGAATTCTAGCTAACTGCTCATTCGTTAATTTACGAAAAATGAAAGTGCATTCAAGTCCACTACATCCTATTTCCCTTTTAATCAACTTGAGAACATCAAGACTCCCTATTAAACCCATTGTATTTAAAATTAATCTGTATCTAGAACAACATCTATGTTTAATTTATAGGAGTTTTCTCTTCTTCCCTGTTTTACTTTTTATTATTATTCTGTCAATATCATCTGCTGGGTACGCAAAATCATCCACATATCTTATTTCATATTTTATGCAGTTTTAGAATGAGTAGGGGCGTCTTACAGCAAGCCATGTCCAAATATTCTAAAGATGATCCTAATGTAGTATTTAATTTCAAACTTGTACAAATCTTTACATAATAATCCGTATTTTCCTGCACACTCAAAATAATAAACATTTAATTGTAGCTTATTCTTTTATCATAACATCGATTTTATATTCGTCTTATCTTATTTCCTAGGTTTATTCTAACTTCTCCAAAATCGATTCATTTAGTGTTAGCTTGATACTTGATATTTCAAAAACATCTAGCGGTATGCCCGCATGCTGAACTCTAGGATAGTAGCAAATCCAAACGGGCACAAATATCCGTAGTCGTGCAATGCACTGATCGTAAAAGTCGCACACACACTGCAAATAGCGTACCTTGGCCGCTAAACGTAGGCGATTATATAACCACCAGAAAAACGAGAGACATTTTTTCTTCAAATTTGTACACATCCTGAAATCATAAATTTCTCTTGGTTTGAATATGCGTACAAGTAGTTTCTTCACCATTTACACTATTTACATGTTTCGGACTGTTGTCCTCATCTTTATTGTAATATTCACAACATTTCAGCCGTTGTACGTTCCGTCATTTTCAGATGAGATACCTTGGAATTTCGAACCGAAACCTTCAATTCGTACCTGAACATCTCACCTGAAGAAGGCCGGAGCATACAATGGCCGAAATGTCAAAAATATGAAAATAAAGATGAGGTAAACATTCCAAACAATGTAAATAGTTAAAATACATCATCTCAGAAATAAAGACTGTTATTTATTAACATTTTTGTTTCGTCTTTTCAAAGATTTCGACTCATCTCTTGACACTAGTGTCTGCGGATTCCAAACTATTACTCTCAGTCTTCAGCAGTCGTCGTCCCTCTGGGTATGTTACCCAATATTTTGCCCAATATTTTGCCCAATGACGACCAATCTGTTTTTTTTTCTTCAAAGAACACAAGCAACACATGGGAGTTCCGTTTGGCTAAGAAGATAAGTCGCTAATTTTATTGATATATTAAGGTGATTATAATTTTCGCATAGTCCGTTGTATGCTGTATGTACATCTAATATTGTCAGTTGTGGTTTTGTCTCGATTTATTAGTCAGATAGTCAGTTAGTATAGATTTATTAGTCTCCATAAATTCAAATCCGGCCAATCTTTCTTACTATTTGATGTATTCACTGATTACTTTCTCTATCCCTGTGAAGGTTATTTGTTCTGAGTAAATGTTACGGATTAGTTGACTAGGTTTCTCATATATTTGAAGTGTTCTTAGTTTGATTTTCTTATTTATTTGCAAATAATTTGAATGTTAATAATATAGATAATAAACAATCTCTCATTGAGCTTAACCATTGTCTGTAGCGGTTTATAAACGATTTGCATGCAGCATGTATTGTGATAAATATAACAATTATAGTCTTAGAAAACATTTGTACAGAGAGTCCCTAAAGTATAGACGTACAGGGAATATCATTAACTCTGTCTTTTTACGTCCACATGTTAAACATGGTTTTGTCGAAGGAAGAAAAAATTGACTTCTTTTACAGAGGTATTCTAAAGGGGGTGTACTCAATGAATATAATAGCTGCAACACACATGATTGAATGCATAAAGAGTGAACATGCTAAAACTGATGGCAATGTAGAATTATTGCCTCGAGTTCACAGGAATTTTGCAAAACACATCAACTTTTGCATCACAAATAATTAAAATCCTATTGAAGATGTTATTTGATAATATTCAAATTAAATATGCTCCATTTTGTTGAAAAAATGATTTTTTTTTTTTTGGAAATGTATTTTTGCCTATATAGCCATGCTTTATAGCACCGTGTCTATATAGTAAATGAGCTCACAATGAGATTAATCCCGGTGTCTAAACGTTTTAAGCGAGTTACTAACGACAAGTATTGCCAAAATTATAAAAAAATAAACTATTTGCTTATAAAATATTTGTATATCTGTCTAAAAAGTTGAATCTTAACTTCCCTATAGCTAATTAAATTAATTCATGAATTTACATAATATACCAAATCACAATTTAGCAACATATCTTAAGCCAGTGGTTTCAAAACAGTGAGGCGGGTGAGAATAGAAGGCGGAATGTTTGAAATACAACCGGCGATTTAGAAGCAGTTTCAAAAAAGAAATCTATATACCAAAAATAAATATGATTTCAAAATTTAAAATATTTTTATGGACTACTTGTAATGCATGGACGAGTCCCTGTATAAATAGTTATAATTATTGGCCGATTCTCTTATTGAGATATTTTTGCATTATATCAAGTATTAAGAATATAGTAACTAGTGTCCACATATTGGAAAGGAGAGTTAACAGTTATGTTCTGCCTCCGCAGTTATCTTATGTTATCCCTCACAATTTTTTCTTTTTAATTTTAAAAGTAATTTTTATATATAAAAATTAGTGAGGCGCGATCAATTTTTTATTTTGAAAATGCGGACCGGAGAAAAGATGTTTGGGTACCACTGTCTTAGATAAATGAAAAAGAATATTAAATTGATACCGATTTAAAAAAAAAAATACTGATAAAAATTTAGTTGCAATAAGAATGAAAACAGCAAATCCCCGATGTGGTACATTTCGGTTAATTTATAAACGCCTACTAAATAAGAAGGCATGGCATACTTTATTTCCTGAATCAAGGAACGCCTGATATTCAACTTAAGAAAGCAAAATGTCTTCACAATACCTTGTCCTGTTTTCAATTGTTTGACATAATCCCGATGACAAGGACTTGGCAGCTGTCTCGAATCATTAAAAATAAATAATTAAGTGTACATAAGATGGTGACATACGAACTAATTTTCAGTAGACATTTTTATTTATTCATTTAATGCTTCCATCGATCATCAATTCACCGAGGACCAACGAAGACATCCTAATTCAGAAGAGGTTTGCATAATTCATTTGACTATGATTAAAGCTATTTATGAAGTTGCCTTATATTCGAGAAACTTTCATAAACTTTCTCTTGTCTATATTTTTCTTATTATATTTATAATTAACTAACATAGACGTATTGTTAGACTAAGGCAATGAACGAGTTTTATGTTATACATCGCATTGCTTAAAATTAACACAATATATTAATTCATTTGACCAAATCATTTAATTTGGATATATATGTATATCTTATTTTTCCGTTTAAATATTGACTAAGAACCACAGCATTTTGCTAATACAAACTGAGCCATAAACGTAATTATTAGAAAGTGGATTGGCGCGTTGCCTTAACTAATGTTACGGGAGGCATTCTAAAAGACCATTATTGTTGTAGAATGGATTTATTTCTCGTGGGCTATACAAAAATCTGTCAGTTTGCCAGGTTTAATGAATGCTTATAAGAAAGTGGTTTGTTCAAATAAGCAGTTGCTATAAACTCCGAAAAGCAACTAGATATTCCCGTGATGAGGTAATTGAATAATTTATATATTAGGTTGAAGTCATAAGTAAATTCCGTTTTGGGAATTCAAATGCAATGACGAATATATCATGCAAAATATTAATGTTACAAGGTAGTTAAGAATAAATTTTATCGACGATATTTTTCGCATTAATTTTAATGAAAGCTCGCAGAATTTATTAAACATTAATAGAAGGGACATGATAAAGGAAAGAAAGGTAATTAATTCAATACATTTAAATTATGCTCTCTGAATTCGATAAATAATGTAAATTACTTAGGAATTAGGCGTTTATATACATTGAAAAATATGAGACGGTGTGGAAAAGTTGTAAATAACATGTTTCAGTCACAATGACTGCCAAATTTGGCACACAAACCCACTCAAACAAACACCCCCCATATATATATATATATATATATATATATATATATATATATATATATATATATATTTGTTCAACAGTAGTGCTAACTAGAGTATCATGTAAATGCAATATTGATGTGCTGCGTTATAGTCTTAACTCAGTACCTGATTACCTTTTAAGCATAAAGCTCCGAGTCGTGCTACCGGTGAAGAAATAATGTATATTTATTAATATATTTTGTAACTCTGTTATATTCCATCGATCATTATTTTATTAAATCAGAACTCAATATACGATATCATATATATATATATATATATATATATATATATATATATATATATATATATATATATATATATATAAAGAGAAGAGAGAAATCGCCAGTGTTTTGGCTGTAAGGTGGATTATTTAAATAGATGTTGTACATTATTTTCTATGTGGTTCCTCCTCTCCCGAACTCCATCATTTAAAATGTGCTTATTTACACAGATTATTAAAAGTAATAAATAAGTTTTCCGATGTTTAACCATTCTCTGTTGTGTTCAGTAGTCATCCAAATCCTTCTTGGACATGTGACTTAAGGTGTAATAAACAATTAGGATTTCTCAAATAAAGGTCGTAGCAAGGAGGTGTCGGGTCTTATCTTTTTATGGCTCCTGTATGTTTTTAAAGCTATCACCAATATAATGTTGCGTGTGTTTTTGCTAGTATGTGTATACATCTTCCTTCGCCATACAACATATCTATTTTTTTATTATAAGGCATTAGCACATCCATATATATATATGTGTCTGTGTGTGTGCGTGTGCGTGTGAAAAGTGTCTGTATATAATATATATATATATATATATATATATATATATATATATATATATATATATATATATATATAATTATTTATATATATATATGGGTACTTATTAGAAAGCGGTCAATATCAGAGATAGAGCTAATATATTTTTTGGGTTGATGTTGGTTTTGTGACCTGGGTTTTCAAGCTTTTGCGATCGGCAGTCCAAATCTGACGATCGCAAAAGCGTGAAACCCAGGGTCACAAACTCACATCGATCCAACCAAATATATAAAACAGAGGCCTACATCAAATGCCGTCATGAGGTCGTGGTGCCCTGGGTGAAGCGGTTGACTGCAGAAAGGCCATATGTTTAGCAACAGGAATCTGCGCCATGCCACACAAGCAGAAGTGCCTAGTCATCTCTGTCAGACTATTTCTGCTATTACATCACCCTTTAACTCTGGCCACATATCTCCAAAGACTGCAACCAATATGATTATTATGTGTGGCGCGCAGTAGATCGAGCGACCAACTAAACTCTGTAAAAACATGGATGAACTGAAGACAATGATTATGGCAGCATTCATCAACTTAATAAAGGAGACCGTCCGGAAGATGTGCAGGAGATTTCGAAGTCGTCTGGTGGCCACAGTGGAATTCACTGGCGAATGAACTCTTTATTATTTCAAGATATTGTTTGTATAATTGTAGTAAATATGTCTGTTAAAATGAGTATATTTTCATTTTTGCGCATTATAGACGACTTTTTATTCATCGCAAACTGTATCCGTTTAGGTGGACAACGATAATTAAAACTCGTCAACATTTTTTGCAAACATTCTGAACTGGAACTGCACGAAATGACACAGTCGAACAGTTTTTGTATTGCTATGTGAAAGGTAGATATTTTCTTTTAACATTTTAAGGTTGGCTTCGTTGTTGCCTTCAGTGATCTGCTAAGAAAACTAGCATAAATGTTTCATTTGGAAGAAGAAAATAGAAAATATCAAGAGAAAAATTAAAATAACAGGAAAGAAAGAATGAAAATGAGAATGCTAAAAGTGAACATAAAAATCTAAATGCTAAATATGTTGGAACCTCTGAGTTGACAAGGGAATGCTCACTACATAACGCATCCAATATCCTGTGACCCCACTTATTATCACTTGAATTCGTTCAACAAGTCAAGCATGACAGAGGCTATATTGGTTTCCTTTTTTTATTCTGGCCGAATTGAGAGCTACTGGGGGAAAATATATATGGGAACATTCTTAATGATCATGTGAAGTTTTTGCCGATTTTGTCGTCTATGACCCGAAAGACTTTCAATGCATACTTCCCTATATATATATATATATATATATATATATATATATATATATATATATATATATATATATATATATATATATATATGTGTGTGTGTGTGTGTGTGTGTGTGTGTGTGTGTGTGTGTGTGATACAATTTTTTTCCCAAAGACTGTAATACTTGAAATACAAACAATATAATATATCATCCTCCTCGAAGTTAAAATTTCGCAAGGGTCAATTGTTAAAGATTTTGAAGAACCTACCTACGTGTTAAGCAACATCGGTCCGCGTATTTTCATCAGATTTGCAAAGCTAAAAAGTGGAATAGAAAACATATTCGCGATGAGTGATTGTACAATCTTATTTTCTGTTGTAAATCTCTTAAATTAATAGTTGCACTTAGAGAATATGATATGAAACTGTCGGTTATCGTATTTGAAAATGACCGGTATGCTGGTTCTGTGGGAAAAATGGCAAACTCTTTGGAAATTCTCCTAGGCTAAAGACAGTATGAAATCTACTATCGGGTTGTGTCAATCCTATTTGCATACCACAGTCGTGAAAAGATACGCCATATTAGTTCATAATACCTCAGGAGAAGAAATTCTAAAAGTAAATACAGTTGCCACCAGTGTTCTAGGATTTCTACATAGCCAGACATTTTGTGACAACCCTAGAGAATACTTGTATATAACAAACGGTATAAAAAAGGTGCGTGCATAGTTAGATCAGAAGGACTTCAGGTCTGAATTCAACCCAAATTATACGACAGAGTGTGTCATATACAAAAAGAGGAAAATGTTCAAGCCATTTCAGTGAATGAAAATTAAGACGCATATCTGACTCTAAAGTAGATAAAAATAGTAGTTAATAACAGATCTAAGCTGGCAAATACGAGATCAAGTTTAATACACCATTCAGTGCCATTTGGCTCCACAATAAACTGACCAGGAATACAATCAAAACAAAAAAGCATTAAGTAGAATGAACCATATCGAATCTGCCTTTAGGTTTACCAATTTTTCCACATAATCTTCAATTCCTACAAACGTTTTCCGACTCACCTTCTCTTATCCACCTACGCTAAAACAAAAATAGCGTTAAAATGACATCGCAACATGTCCACTAAAAGCTTTTAAACGACAAAAAAAAACGGGAAAAGAATGTTCACGCGTAGAAGTAAAAGCAGACGAAAACAGAAAGAGACTAAATCTATACCAGGGCCTTCAAAGTCACTTTAGTGTAACTTTGAGTAGTCAGAATGCAGAGTAATTGCGGATAATGATCAATGAAGATAAAAATTCATTCAAAAGGAATTTTCTAGATTACCACAGTGCATATGAGTACATTTTCCCGATTATCCGAAAATGTACTCATCACTAAGAAGAAAAGCCTGGCTTTCATGCGACAAGCCTATTAATTATTTCACTCTCAATTATCTTTCCAAGTTGGTAAAATTCAAAATGTAAATATAGTTTAATATTAGATCGATGATGTCAGCGTTCATAATCAATGAAGATGAGATTTTTCGTAACCTAGTGCTGATGTATCCTTTTCGTAAGAGGATCATTGTATTGTAGTTGTCTATGGGAATCCTTTTGCGTTGTGTTTTCACCACTTCTCGCTATATGTTGATCATAATTCGGCATGTTGATCATAATTCGGCAGTGGCTTCTTAGATAGTATACGACTAACTGAATGTGGTCTTCTCATTTCATGGATCCGACATGTAGATTTTGTCTGTGAAATCCAGTTATAAATGTAAAAAAATTTTCTCTTCCATGCAGACATATGTAATACGAGACAGTATGGATCAGCCTGTATACTTTCTGATGGCTCAATGGCTTCATGAAGCCGAGATATTTTGGGGTTTTAGATACATAAATCTAATTACAATGGCGAGAATCGACTTAGATATCTATATTGCCAACCGTTATATTTTATTTAAATTGAATTTTAAACTATTGCAGAATCGAGTACATTTAGATATTCTTAAGTCCATGATGGGTACTGGAAATTGGACACATCCAAAAATGTATGTGAACGATTTTGTCTATCAGTTAATATTAGAGCTAAGCCATTCATTGCCACAAAAAGGTGAGTATACAAAGGGATAAATTTTGAAGTATTATTAATTTGTTAACTACTGATTTTCATCGTCGACTGAATCGAGAAAATTAGCAATACAGACAACAAACAAACCAATAATAAACAAGGTTCTCAAAAAAGGACAAGTATCCGAAATAACTTCAGCCAAAGCAAAGCCCGCCTCCGTCTATCAAAGCTAGTTTTAAAAGAACGTCTACAAAAGAAAATAATACTTCAATGGATTTAACTGTCTAATCAGTTCAGGGTGGAGAAATCAGCAAACAAACAGTTGCCACTCATTGGATGGGGGTTCATTCGTGACTTTTCTAATCTAGTCTAAAATCTGAATGTCGTTTTTGCATTTATTGTAGATCGATTAATATCTTTAATATAAGAATTAGGAAATGTCTCTAAAGAACGGTCCCTTATGGAATTATTGCACCGCGTATAGCATTGTTTTTATTAATCTACTCCCCAATATATATATATATATATATATATATATATATATATGTGTGTGTGTGTGTGTGTGTGTGTGTGTGTGTGTGTGTGTGTGTGTGTGTGTCTAACCGCAAAATTGTCCAATTAACAATACGTTAGATTACGATTTGAACAGTTGTAACTTGGATATTATTAAATATAACTTACTGGAATTCTCAGAGGTTTTTGTAACACTATTTAACTCTATTTTGAACAATAAGAATCTACGATTAACAAGGATAATCATGATAAATCGATCATAAAACGATAATGAAATTTTTATCATTAATTAATCACAGGTAATGATTGGAAGCTCATAAACGATTGAAATAAAGTTCATATATATATATATATATATATATATATATATATATATATATATATATATATATATATTACCGTCTTGTTTCTATAAAAATAAGTATGTCTAAATTTACCATATTCACCGCCTTTCGCCAATGGCTTCGGTGTAAAGTCTCCGACGGATGACAAATCACAAGGGTTTGGATCCCGGCTTGAAGCAATCGGATGTCTAGCCAAACTGATTCGATATTTCTGTTGTAACATAATTCAGCTTTTCTCTGTACTGTTCCGTCTTTTTTAAACATTCAGCGATCTTTTGATGGATTTCAAATGGACTTTAAAATGGGATCCTGAGTTTTGGTAACATTACTGAAGGCCTTAATGAACTTTCATCTCACCATTGCACATTTATTAAGACAATGGGGCTGATACAAAACTATTTTAACCTGTCCTCTTTGTAGGTAAATAACTCAAAATGTTTTCAGTGATTCTTACGACAGAAAGTGCGAGCAAAGCTTTTTCCAGACATTTTCGTCTCAGTGAGTTTTTCCTTTTAAACAAATTAACTTTCCCTGTGTCAAAATTGTGGTCCAATATTTCTGCCACAATTAATTTACGTCCAAGCTCTTACAATATATCACCAGTCTTGTTAGATTTTATTGTGTCACAATATGGGATAGTCAGGGACAAAGGTGATGGGGAGGAAAAGAAAAAGAAAAAAAGAATACAGTTAATTTCATCTAGATCGAGAAAATATAACATCCTCTCAAAAATATTCTTACAGAAATTTTTAAACTAGCTGCGTCTCTCGTTTCCTGCGCATACGTTAACGTTGCAACGTCATTAAAGCCCAGTACGATGAAATCCTAACGGACGAAATACGCTACAAAAAAAAAAAACTTTCCAGCTTGTCCTATTTTTCTAAATATTTTTTGTTTATACAAAGTTATATATCGTTATATCATATATATATATATATTTATTAAAGACATTTTTATTTATGTTTAACGTTGTTATTTTATAGATACAAGTATTTAAGCAAATGCTCTGTTTATGATAAACAGTATTAAATAACATTTACCGGCCTGAATGTCCGAGAAATTTTCATAGAAAATATTCGTTCATAGACATGATTCGAACCTGCATCCTATACGGAACCGTCATATACGCTGACGTGCCTTGACCACTCGGCCACCATGAACCTTAGGGAAGGTAGACAAGGTCGAATTTACTGTTATAAACTACAATCTTCCATGAATCTCGTACATTCATAACTGCTCTGGCGTAAATCGAATGTAAATAAAATGACGTCATATGTTAACAAAATGGACGAGGTCATATACAATTTATTTAACGTTTAAAGACATTTTTATTTATGTTTAACGTTATTTATTTTATAGGATACAAGTATTTAAGGTTTAAAAAATGCTGTTTGTTTAACCGGAGCATTTGCATATGTAAACAGTATTAAATAACATTTACCGTCCATTTCTTTTCTTAATATATATATATATATATATATATATATATATATATAATTACGTATGCCACTAAGATAGGTTATTAGTACATTTTTTTTCTAGATATGGGGACTACTGCGTTTTACATATCACAAAATATATATTATAAATTAACATTTTCAGCCTGTGTGGTGGTAATAGGGCGTTTTACATCTTTATACAAAGTTAACAGGGCCAATTTCAAATTGTTTTATGTTTGTCTAGGGTTTAGAAATATATATATATCTGAAGCAATATATATATTTATATATATATATATATATATATATATAATTACGTATGCCATTGTAATGCATAAATTCAAATTAACACCAGCCTGTGTGTCATTTGGATACTTACGGGACGTTTTTCTTTCGCATTGTAATCAAATTATCTCCCGATTTGGATACACGGGACGGTCGCTTCCTCTGCCCTGGTTTTGTGTCCGCTACAAGACGTTATATATAGAATTTGACATGAATGTAATTTTAGATATTTTTCAGCTTTTTTATAATAGTTAAACGTTTATGTCGGTTTATAGATATAGATATATTATATTTTTTATAGATATTTATTCTGTTTATATTTTAAGAACATCTTATAATATAAATTAATTGTATTTTGTAAACTTCTATATTTGGCACAATAATAAATGTTATTGATCAGGCTTAAACATTTTTTGGTTTGCCAACGATATACTTTGAAAAGCCATTATTGATGATTGGTTATTCATTTATATTTAATTCTTAATAGAAAATGTTTTAGAAAAAGAGATTAATTTTGTATGCATTTGTTATTTATTTTAACGGCAATTTTATATCGATAAGGCCACATTTGTAGCTAAAAAGAATGTGTTAGAAAAGAGTTTTTCTATCGAGAGAAAATAGAGATCAATACATTAATACAGAGTTATTTTCAAGCGCACCTTAGATGTGCCACAAGGCCGAAATTATGAGGCCCCGAGTGACTGTCAATCTCATAAATCTTTCGTAATTTTTCTAGCGAGTCAAGCCTGCTAACGATTACACCACCTCGTGGTAATACATTACGTTAATATATAAGGAAATATTAAGTAACTGGATTATGTTTGGCAACATTTAATTTCCAGCAGCATGGCCCGGCGTTGCCCGTGCTTGATTCAAAATAGTACAACTAATACAGCAATCGGTATCACTTAACTTAAAATATTTTTTCCCTTCTTTGCCTTTAGAGGAGTGCCCTTTGCCGTGGTGATGTTGTTACATGCATTACTTCTTGCCTATATCACACTGCCAACTTTCTCTAAGCTCTATAGTAAACATTAAATCTGTTATGAAAAAGAACTAAACAAAATAATCACAATACGATCAGCTTTAAAAAACCGGAAAAAAACATTTTTAAGGGTTGACCGATTGTCGATTTGCACACTGTTTGTGGTGGGGGTGCTCAGAGTTGAAACTTCACATGATGACTCCCAATGGCCTCTTCATAAATCCGCTCGGTTTTCGCTAAAAACCGACATGCTTTTCAGACGCAATCTGAGCGTATCGATTTTTGGGTTTTATCGATTTTCCGCGCTGTTTAGGGGTCTGTAGTCATGAAACTTCTGGACAACACTTCTAATGGTAGAATCTAAGAGGGTGTCAAATTTGGTTGAAATGCGATCATTCCTTCTTTAAGCAGAATTTTTTCGATTATCGATTTTTTCGGTACCTGATTCCGAACTCAAAAATCGGGCTCCGTCATGTCCTTACGGCAGCCATTTGCAAACTTGTGTTGAAAACCGCATCGAAATCGGATGAGAAATGCGGCCTGGGTGAGGTAACAACTCCCACGACAGACACACAGACAGACAACTTGAGAAATATATATAGTAGATTATACTATCTTAAGTACAGGATTGTGTTAAAATGTCTTTTAGTCATTTTGACTTAATTTAAGTTTTGTTAAAATAAAAAAATTATCTTTCATTTACATATTTCTTTGAACGTATACTTTTATATTTGAGATATATAATAGTTTGATAAAGATTGAGAGATTTACACAGGCCGGGTTTAGACGAATAGTAGCCCTTGTGAGGCAACTCCAAATACCTCATTCTCGCGACCAGAAGAAAATTGAACATTATTAAAGTAAACATGATGATCCATGTTTAAAATTAAAGAAGGGTTGTTTAGAGTCTACAATGTGTTATGAGGGCGTGTGTAAGAAAGGCCTATAACAGTGACAAATATGTTATACACCTTGGCTGGAGGCCCACAAGATTTTGATATTCTAGACTTCAGACGGTAAGCTTATAGGAAAATCTGGCAATGGATGTACACGTACTCGCACTGTAAGCTAATTTATCTATATAAATATAATTACAAAACCCCTTTAGGTTCATAGGAGTAACTTTCATATATACATACATACATACATATACATATATGTAAGCAAATATATGGATATATATATATATATATATATATATATATATATATATATATATATATATATATATATATATATATATATATATATATATATATATATATATATATATATATATATATATATATATATATATATATATATATATATATATATATATATATATATATATATATATATGAATAAAAATGACAATAGGAAAACTGGTAATTGCTAACGCGATTCGTTCAATGTGGACTTAATCAAAGCAAAATATGAAAATGAAATTAATTGAACAAAGTAACTAATAAAAACAAAAACAGAATGTACCTAGCAACTGGAATGTAGAGAAACGCTATTTTCATATTTTTTAACTGAAAAATAACGTCTGTATTTGTCACGTGTGGAGAATATAATGACAATATTCTCCACACGTGACAAATACTGGCGTTAAAAATAGGATTAGAAGGGATTAGTCTGGCCTTGCTTGTCGAAAAACATATCAACATTCACATCATCTCGTTTGACTGGAGGAAGTTTGTACAACGGAGTTATCAGAGACAATACCAAATGTCAAAAACTAAATTTTACTTATACACTTTGATTGGACGCCCTCCTGATAAGGATGCCCGTGAACTTTACACCTTCAGTCCCCCCCGCACTAATGCACAGTACTGAATTGTACCCTGAACATGGATATTATTGGGTAATTTTGTTAAATTGTAGGAATTTTAAGAATCAGATTGTGGGATTAATATGTACTATTTTTAGAATGTAAAAAATAGAAATATATATATATATATATATATATATATATATATATATATATATATATATATATATATATATCATAATTACTAGCTGCATGATTCCTGTTTAAACCAAATTCTGGGATAGCTATGTGATCCCTTATGGCAAAGCTACATCAGGTATATTTCTGAGTCAACAAATCCCACATAGCGAAAAATGAGTTTATGCTGCAAAATATGCCAAGATAATCTTAGGTTCAGTTGCCGAGTGAGACCGGATTATCTGTTGTGATTAACTGTTGAAGAAACTCAGGAAAATCGATGAAACATTCGATCAATACTTTATGAGGTTTGTTCTGAGCAGCTTCGTCTAATAATTTTCGATAAGGTATCTCCTTGGATTTAAAAATTCAAAAAACACTCTTGTAAATTGGTCATACATGCCTATGTAGATGACACACGTTACACCTATCTGATCATGCCTCAATTAGCACAATTGGGACTCAATTAAACACAAACGCAATCCTACCAATTTCAATCCAAAACATACTAGAAGAAAATACAATGATAATATCCTCATCCAGATGTAAAATGGATTAAAATTATAAAAGAAAGTGTCAACTCTCAATAACATTAATATTAATGAACACGGTTACAATATGCTGACTGTGTTTGGAAAATAAAAAAATTCCTATAACTTCAGATATATATATAAAAAAATGCACAAGCTTAGTTAAAAATAGAATTGTCGCAAGCGCTCGGCTATGCCGAACGTTTGAACAATTTTAGACGCTTTGTGTCCAGAAACGAAAATACATGTACAAACACGAGAAACTTAAAAAAAAAGCACATTCAAAGTATCTTGTCTGTCGTCTTTAACGAAACTTGTATAAAGGATAGATTACTACCTTGATACAAAATTATACACTCACACACACGCACACACACACATATATATATATGTAGGTATGTATATGTATAACGCATATATATATATATATATATATATATATATATATATGTAAACAAATATATGGATATAAATCCGACAGTATGAAAGAAAAAACAGAAAAAAAAAAAAAAATTCTGAATATGCATTATTAATGTTAAAATAAAGTCGACGTCGGACGTTTCGGTCTATTTTAGACCATCTTCATGGATATTTTCATTTAAACATAATTAACATTATAACTTATAACAATTTAACACAAAAGACGATGGACATAAAAGCCCAACTAATTCAGACAAATAACTGAAATTTTACACAGATCAGCGTTCTGTTTAAATATGATCACGTAGTCGTCACGTGGGCGATGTTGTTAAGACGTATTCGAAGATGATTTCCAAAATTAAAAATTAAAAAAAAAAAAAAAAAAAAATTAAAAAAAAAAAAAAAAAATTCGAATAAAAAAAAAAAATGATCAATTTAAACAGAAAAATAAAAAATTTTTATCTGTTTTTTAGAAATATGTCCATCGTCTTTTGTGTTAAATTGTTATAAGTTATAATGTTAATTATGTTTAAAATGAAAATGTCCATGAAGATGGTCTTAAATAGACCGAAACGTCCGACGTCGACTTTATTTTTAACATTAATAATGCATATTCAGAATTTTGTTTTTTTTCTGTATTTTTTTATATATATATATATATATATATATATATATATATATATATATATATATA
>CAHIKZ030005567.1:3832500-3835000 GCA_903632075.3 Acanthosepion pharaonis
CGTATACTTTCTTGTAATATAAATTCATCTCTACGTTTTATATTGATAATAATATTTGATGTGTTCGTGTTAATGTTTTCATTGTGTTTGTTCAATTCTTTCAAGCTGATTGGTTATAATGTTGCGCGCAATACTGTAGATTTTTTATAATTTTTTTTCTATCATGATTTTGAGGATCATATACGTTATTTTGGCATTTTGTATGAATTAACTTTGAGAGTTGGTGATTTAAAATTATTTCCGATACATTTGAGATAGAAAAAATGGAATGCTATTTTTAAATGTTCTTAAATGAAAACGTAATTATGCGAGATTTTAACTTAGTGTTGCAAGGTATGCAATAATGGTTTAGGTCATGTGCATTTTTGCCTTTTGTCAATATTGTTAGAGTAAAAATCAACATTTCAATCGTTTAGCGGGAATCATGTTTTACTCGTTAATGTAGATTGTGTTCTTTCATTTCAGATGCCGGTTCATCGGCAAATCATATAAATGCCAAGTTTTTCCTGTTATATTTAACATTACACGTATTCTCCTCCAAAAAGTCCATACTTATTTAGTAACAACCTCCATATATATATATATATATATATATATATATATATATATATATATATATATATATATATATAAATATATAACAAATGTAAAGGAACGAGGAGTAAGATTTCTGCGTTCAAAACATTAATTTAAAATAGGGTTCAATACAAAAGTAGAGCAATAAATATTTATTTATTATGCAGTGTTACATTAGAACATGCATATGCCCACTACAAAATTGTACACCTTCTTTTAACGTTATTTTTTTTAACATGTCATCAGGTGGAAAATCACGATGCTCTCTCTCTCTCTCTCTCTCTCTCTCTCTCTCTCTCTCCATATATATATATATATATATATATATAGTGAGAGAGATATTGTTGAAAGACTTGTTGTCATGGCGATAGATAGATTTGAAATAGTTGATTCATGTGAAATATGATTTAATTTACTAGATGCCATATTTTTATACTGAAGTTCACGCGATACAAGAATCGAGAATAGATCAAATTATCGGTCTTAATATTAAAATGGTTATGATAAATGGCGTCTTATAAGAAAAAAAGAAATGATTATAAGGTATACAGTAAATAGTTAACCTGTGACTTCAGGAGGTTAAGAATGTTGAATTTACGGAAACATTCCGTTAGTTACTGTGCCATAATGTAGCGATTTTTGATGAAATGCTCTCCAAGGGGAACGTTTTGCTTACATTTGAAATATAGCGGAAAGGAGGGTCATTCTTGTATGTTGTGTATTGTCTGTAAATGTCTGAATTGGTTTAAGAAATAATAGTGATGAACTTAACAGATCTGGAGTCAGCGAGTGATTAGCGATAGGATTACGATATAGCATTTGCGGGAAAGGGACACTTGTGTAAAGATTAAATCACACTGCACTGAGTAGTGAACCTAATCTTTCTTTCTGAAAAGGCAAGATATTATTAGTTATTAAATCAGAATCTACCTGGCTTTATTTTTAAAATGTTATCACGTCATTAGCTACAAGGTAATATCGAAAAAGAATCGTATCTAGAATTTGATGTAATGCATTATAGAAATATAACATTCCTCTTTGTTTCTAAGTCATTGTTTTCACCTGCAGTATTTTGTATTTATTTGTCGGTCGCTTTCTACAAAACTAAAACATCAATCTGAAAACTCAAGTTATTTTCTTAAATAGCCTAATAAGATCGGTAATTTCATATGGATGACATTCATAGCACCAAACCCATTCAAAATATTTAAACTTTGAGCTCCATTCAACCAGTTTCTAAGATCAATAGATAAAAAGGACATTAAGTGAGTGAAATCATAAAACAAAGAATTGTACCATCTAATGGAAACTACATCACATGTGCAGCAGTAACAACTAAATGGATAGCGTATGTAACTAAAAAAGAAGGTAATACCTAGAAAGGTAGATAACACCTACTGGACTTGAATAAACTATTTAAATGAAAAATTGTATAAAGAGAAAGTTTTTTATAAATTTCAACCGTAACCTGCAATGGCTGAACTTTCAAAGGATGCCAACTGTTTATTTGCAGAGACACGGCTAATATTACAATTATTATTATCATTAAGTTCATGTCTGAATTAATTCCTATTCTAAAAAATAATTTAGGAGAAATTAAAACTACTAAATTTCCTATCTGCAATGAAATTAAATATTTGATGATTTGTTTGTTTGTTTTTTTTCTTTTTTGATAGTCTTTAATACTGATCCCTCTCACTGGAATAGAAATACACATTTATCAAATAACTCCTACAGTTTATTTTTTTTTAATAAATGATTTTAAATTATTTTCTATAGTTACCCAATGATCCCGAAGTCGTTTAATAAACTAATTTCCGTGTATGAGTCAAGAATTATTCCTTTAATTTTCTTTCACCTGCTTACCTAAATTTCATGCCGAAACAAATATTTCAAATGCAACGAAGTTTTGACTTATACGGGA
>CAHIKZ030005567.1:3840000-3982500 GCA_903632075.3 Acanthosepion pharaonis
ATCTTCAGAAATATTATTATCGTGTATTTGAAAATTCGGTATCAATATAGAGGAAAATTAAGGCCAAAAAACCTTATAAAATACATTATTTTTTCTTCTATGATTCATGTCCATTCATGACGAAGGCGAACATGTCTCTTTGCTAGTTCCTGTCTTTTCTTTGCTGTAAATATCTTTTAACAGTTCAGCATTCTTCTCTTCCTTATTCTCTATTCATTGATTCAAAACCGTTAATTGCTTAACCGATAATTTAAACCAAAACGCCGCACTGGATTGAAGGGAAAGTGTACGTTTACATTGTTTCTATTTAGCGGTTTAACTACATTTCTAGAGCCCAATTTCTAAATGATTATCCATTTTTATTTAGCTCGATTTTCTTTCTTTAAGCAAGACAGATATCTTATTAAACGAGATGCTGTCTGCAGCAATGTCATCTATCTTTCCCCTTTCAAATCGAACGGTTTTGATATTTTGTGAAATGAGACACGAATATAGATTTAAATTGGGTTCAGGATTGATAAATATTGCGTTCAGTTTAAATTGATGAATTATTATATTTTCTTTGAAGAAATAATAATGAGCCTCTCTATGAAGTCTGTCATTATACACGCATCTATTTTGTTCGCTCTCTGATGTTTCGTTCATCTATTTAGACCAGACTTTTTCGTGCAGGGAAATAATATATGAATTGTAATCACCTCAGATTCTTTTCTCCAACAAAAATTAGCTTTCACGCTTTCAACATTTACACATACACGCATACTTGCGCAAGAACACTAGCGCGCGCACACGCACGCATACACACACATAGACACACACATATATATGTACACAGAGGCATGCACACATATCTGTGTGTGGGCGTGCAATTATCACTATCACTCTACATATATGCATATATCATGCTGTACATTTCTATTTTCCTCTATCTATCTATCTATCTATCTATCTATCTATCTATCTATCTATCTATCTATCTCTCTCTCTCTCTCTCTGTATATATATATATATATATATATATATATATATATATATATAGATAGATAGATATTATTAATATATACATAGGTATATGCATTTACACGCACACACACACACACACAAAGTATTTGTATTGAACCCTATCATAAATTAATGTTTTGAACGCAGAATCTTACTCATCGTTCCTTTACATTTGCATATATATATATATATATATATATATATATATATATATATATATATATATATATATATATATATATATATATATATATATATATATATATATATATATATATATATATATACATACATTCACTTTTCTTTTTGTGCATTTATGATTAGATCACGTTTGTATAACTATTTTTTTATAATTATATTTATATGTCTATTCTTGAATTACCTTTACACAATTTTACCCTGAGAATAAATGTCTTTTTAATATGTTGCTGTCATTATATAATATTACTATTGCTGCGTTTAATATATTTTATTAATATCTATAAATCTTGATTTATTTTTTTTTGTGCCATCGAATATCAAACCTAAGATCACGACAACGACATTTATTTTGAATGGGTTTAGAATTATCAGTCAGAAACGACCAGATGCAAGAGGATCATATTATTAAATAGCCTTTATAGGTTTTAATGACAGAATTAAGAATTATTATTTAGTTGAGATCTTTTTAAGATATCAATAACAATGAAATAAATATTGCAATATTCCTTGCGTTATAAATTCTATGAATGTTATGAAATGATGGGGGTGGGATGATGACCCCTAAAACGAACGGAGAAATGAAAGATGCTGTCAGATCCGGCCACGCCTCAAACAAAGTGTTGCCACTGTATTTTATCTTCGGACAAAAACAAACAGTTTTTCTCTATGTGGGTGGAAAGATAAAAAATCATAGGCATTAGAAAATTCAAAACACTGACCCACTCTATATGAAAATACCAGGCCAAACAAACTGAGACCTTGCGAATATCGCCTTGGATCATACGAAAAGCCGAGCACAGCCCGTGAAAGACACATTCACATTAACATGAACATAAGAAGAATCTATCTTAAGGGGTTTTCTCCACAAGTAACCGACCCATTGTGACTCAAGAGAACGTAAAAAAGAAAATTCAACCTATCCCCGTGAACGCGAACCAGGCACTCCATAGTTATCCACCTTTCCCTGAAATCTGGCTATACCAACAGCTTTCTATCAGTTATAAACTTCATCCTAAGCAGGTGCTCAGAGAATCTGATCAGATGCTGATGAAAATAGCGATCATATCGCATGATTTACCCTATCCCCGTCGTCTGAATCGCCATTATATCCATAGCAAGCAGCTTCAGAAACACTTTCACTTTCCTCCCAGACTACGTGGGGTGGGAAAACATTGTCACAGGCGTATGCGCGATCAAACACGAACTTTTCGGGAGTGATACGAGCCGTCAACTTATCGACATAGTCCCAGAGGGCTACAGCCGAAGACAACAGCAGAAGGCGTTCAAAGCGGTTTCTTCCAAACCAAGGTCATACAGATGATTCAGGCAAATCCGCCAAGCACCATCTGAATGCTGCGTCATTGAGCGGTCGCTTATTCCAGACGCTAGGTAAGCGAAAACGCAATGTTGCTGAGAAAATCAACCGCTAGCGCCAAAGTCCAAAAAGTCGTAGCTCGATTTTCAGCAAACCGAACTGGTCACTGAGAGGATCCGCTAATTCTCGATACATAATTCTCCTAGAAGGATAAAGATCATTTAACCGAGGAATGATCCTGAAGTCTCGAGGAGGAAATCCGACTGATCCCGAGGCCGACAATGGCATTCAGCTCTATAAACAGGAGGAGTGATAGTAAGGAGAGGGAATGCGGCCCTCACTCTTCTCTTCAAGACTGAATCCTCTGTCAACGCGCGGCGTAGGAAAGCCCACTTCGAGGCGTTTGTGATTCACCAAGAGTAGCAATCCCCCCCCAATGGCATGGACGTTCGGCACAGACTTCTCTGTCGATGTAATCCTTGGGACCACTCCCAAGAGGGAGGAGTTCAAGCCTTCCATCGCCTTCTTGCGTTCGTTATAGAGAGCAATTACAGCCAGCTGGTAACTGATGAGAGGAAAGACGCAATTGGCATACGAGTTAGACTCACACTTCAAGGACAATCGCCTTCACCGCTAAATCTGGACCAACGCGCCGACCTTTCCCTTTACTTCTGAACAAGTTTCCCCGGGCCTGAACTACTCTCCGAGATTTAACTACTCACCCAACCAACGTGTTCTGGAAGACCGACTCCCTTCCAAGCACCAAGATACAACCGGAAGATTATCGCGGTTTATCTTGTCCTACAGTTCAAGCGACTTCAAACCTCCCGCAATATCGCTGCGCGGCAACACGAAAGTGAAAGTTTTATCGGCGTACCTGGATTAAGCACCACCAGGCACAGAGATTCCACGCCCTGACCCTAGCCGAGGAAGGAGAGGCTCCAACGACAAAATATAAAGTAGAGGCGACAGCGGGCAAACCTGACGAACCGACGAGGCAGCGCACATTCACAAGACCGCGAACCGTTCAGCTGCAACGCGGCAATGTGGGAGAGATACAGGTATCTAGTCCATCGGGATAATCTGTTTTGAATACGGCAGCGGGAAGGATAGCAGCAAGGTACCGGTGGTCGACACTATCAAATGGCTTGGACTGATCTAGATTGATCAGCGCTAGTTGCTAGTCGTGTATTACGCGCTCTAAGATCGTGCGGATCAGATGCAGTTTCTGAATTGTTCGGTACTTTATAGAACAAGTCCTGCTCTGATCACAAAAGAATCTTGGCAACAAATTGCAAACGCTCCGAATGGATCTTGTCATAATCTCTGTGTTTATTCGACTTATGGGTCTCTAATTATCTAAATCCTACCAACTATTCTTGTCCTTTTTCAACTGTGTAATCACATCCTTGAAGCTCCTGTCAAACGTTGCCTGTCTTGTAATGAAAACATGACTGTTCTGGTAATTAAAACATCAAGACGAATGAAACGCTGCTCGCGTGAAGACATGTAAATTAAAACAGGCTTAATATGAGGAAATCTTGTTCATCTGGAAATTTTCCGTTAGTTGATTAGTTACTTAGAGAATTAATCAAACAGATTAGTTTAAATTTTATGGAACTCTCTTGTCATTCCGTTCCATCCACTGGACCGGGAAGTTAATAATTTGCTTACGTCACCATCCTCATGCATTTTACTGGTCAACAAATAGGTATATTTCTAATATTTTTTTCAGAATGTGCACCTTAAGATGTTCTTCGAAATTACAGACGTTTGTAATATGCTCTGCAAGCTCCGTTGATGTCACCTTATTGTATCAGTTACCATATCTGTGTTCGTTGAATCTTTTATTTAATTTTTCCGTTTTGCAAGACACGTAAATAAAGTCAAGTTTTTACATTGGGCGGCATATATTAAATTTGAATCGGTACAATTACCACCCTCTGTAGAAATCGTGTTTTCTCTTTGAAATTGTGATAAAATTAACTTGACTCGTGTTGCATAACAGTCTTTTCCTCTTCTATGAGTGCTTGATAATAATAATAATAATAATAATAATAATGATAATAATAATAATAATAATGTTGATGAAGTCCCGGGTACATGGTGCAAACACAAATCAAATAGTGTCACAAATGGTGAGGTAGTGACTATACAGCGATTTCAACCGTATTGTTTTCAAGATATGATGCTCTGATTCCATTTGATTCTTTTGTGACAGATTCTGAATCGGTACAGTTGTTTATGTTGTAGCTACGTTCTTCCGTTTTTTTTTTCCTGGGAGGTTAATATTTAGCATCTAAATTATTTTAAATTGTATCTTATCCTCTGTCATGTTATATAATTTCACACTTGACTCATTTGTGTTTGGGTAATGTTTGAATGTACCTGTCCTTTTATTTCGTTTCATCATCCATTCTTGTATTTGAAAGTCTTATATTTCACAAGATATGCCTGCGGATGTTAGCATGCATATTTGAGTCGAGATAGGGTCATATTTTAATTTTTACCATATTTCTGAATATTTGGTATGTCTGATCTGCGATGATATTGTGTGGATTTTCAAGTGCAGAGAAAAAAGCTGCCATGCCTTTATACTCTTCACGATTCCATTTCGTTTGCTTTCTTGTTATTACTTGATATGGCATTAGTCACCAGTTCGAGTTAATCCGGTTTTGGTGGCAAAGTGACTCATTGTTGGTGGAAGAGTTTCTTCCAGAGATAGATTTTTCGACCTCAGACTTCTTCCTCTCTGAGGGACGCTTTCCTCGTTTGAATGAGTTTATGTATATAAACATAGAGATTTGTATTTTTTGCGTTTTGTCCCAAACCGACAATTATTATAATTAAATATCACTATTATCATTATTATTGTTATTATTGATTATTATGTTATTATTATTATTGATGAAATGTTATTATTATTATTGCTATCATCTTTATTATTATTATTATTATTATTATTATTATTATTATTATTATTATTAATACCGGTATTATAAAATCAATGAATCTAATTAAACACGAGTTTATTATTCTTATTACTGTTGTTGTTGTTGCCGTTGTTGTTTTTGATGTTGCTGGAATGAGGGACATAATGACTATTGCGATTTCTTGCTTTAAACCTAGCTAGGCACTGCAGCCGTCGGATCTATGTTGAACTCAGTTCAGATATCAGCAAGGTATAAAAATAAGTTCCATATCTAATGTTGGATATAAAATACCATGAAACTGTTGTATAACCTATTCTTTCGGGGTTCTCTTGCTCCCAGTGCCAATTTGAGTATATTTTTGTAGCCCTTTGGTGAGGCTTGGTTTTGGGGCGACGGTGTTAATTCACTAATAAAGATGTATTCTCTCTCTGCCGGCTGATCGCTTGTTGGTTTGTTCGGAGAAAAATCAGGGTAAAATTCAACAAAGGAATTTAAAAATAAAAACATTTCTAACTAGCCAGTGGTCTTGCTCTCCCACCCTCAATGTGGATCATATTCCAAATGATGAAAATGCTAGGTCTATATTCGGCATCTATAAAACTTATCTCCCTGAAATCCTTTCTCTATCTATATCATTCCCACAGTAGTTTTAGCCAATCAATATGACTTCCCTTTTTTCCCTGTATCTGACCTCAAAATCAAAATGAAGAAATCAGAAGAGAAATACAATTCTCTAAATAATAATAGTCTGCTAGATCATTATTCAACAACAGCATACATCTCTCAAGGCATAAACGTAGGGGAAGCAATCTTAAATTTTAGATCAATATTAAGAAATCACATCTTCGAATAGATCGACAAATATTAATAGGGAAAAGTTTAATTTTTATCGATAAAAGAAGCTATCTGGGAAACACTGATAACTGAAAATCGAAAAAAAAAACGAAAACTATCCTAAATGATCACCATAATAAAAACAAAAAATTCAACATTCCACAGCCCCAAGATCTAAAGCGAGGAGAGTCAATCTTAAATTTTAGATCAATATTAAGTAATTGCGTATTTCTGTTGTTTTTAAATATCGCACTCATTAATTATTCAGGAAAAATCGGGTTTAAACGTTCTGAAATTTTGACATGTTTCAACTTGAAAACTCTTAAGTCGAATAAGATTAATTATATAAATAATTCCCATCTATCAAATTGCTATCTGATTATATGTCGCCTGGGAATTAGAAGCTAATTGGAACCACTAAAGTAAAATGATTTATGATATGAGATTTCGAAATATTAGGGATCTTGAAACAATCAAACATAAGAAAACCTCTGCAGTTGGAAGGCCTCATAACGATCACATGTTCATCGAATTTATGTTGGCGTAAAAGTGGATCAATATTCGTAGAAAATTTACACACACAATAACTCGAATTTGTTGGATATTTTTTCGTACATTAGATACGAATTTTAAAAATTCGTATCTAATGTACGAAAAATACTTTCAGCTTTTAATAAAAAGCATTTACTCAAAACATGTAAAATAACTTTTTTTCTGTGTTTCTATTCATGTGCGTTGAAGTATATTCATCGGGATTCTCAAGACGCCTACCTATGCTTTCGCCATTTTGCTTACTCGTTTTATCTAATATGTAATTCAGACAACCTCTGACATTCTTATAAATCACTACATTTTGAAACTTAGTGATTTATGTATCCTTATAAATATTGTTGTACTTCTACATATTGGTTGCTTTTCAAGAATTATTTGCTTTTTTTTCTCTTCCTTTCCTCAGATTTTGATGTTTTTCGTTGTTTTGGAGATCCTTCTAACACTCTGTTGTCAGCATTATCGTTCCCTTGTCACGTAAGTGCCGGGTTTTTCCCAATCATCCTGTTAATCATCCATATCAATGTCCTTTTTTGCATTCGATAGTGACATATTTGTTCGTTGGTCTGTAAGATCATAAATTAGAATATCTATCGAATACTCTTCATCTGAGAATAATACAGAAAAGCGAAACTTTTTGTATTCTTCTCAGGATTTTATCTCTCTTACATGTGGAAAGATGGTGTTCGCAATTTTTGCAATAATGGCTCCGATTTTTCCTGTTGCATTACAAAATCGGATCCAACTACTTAATATTTTAATACCACATTTTACTTTGGCTACGTGAGTATCTTACTCATGGCCTAACTTAGCAATTTTCTTTTTCTATGCGTCGTGTCACTTCAACATATTTGAGGTTATGGATCTCAACACTTTCCTATTCTTTTGCAGCTCTTAATAAATTTTGACGTTTTGTTATATCTCCTAAATCTTGTTCAGCCATATTCAGCTCTTAATAAATTTTGACGTTTTGTTATATCTCCTAAACCTTGTTAAGCCATGTTCAGCTCTTAATAAATTTTGACGTTTTGTTATATCTCCTAAACCTTGTCCAGCCATGTTCAGCTCTTAATAAATTTTGACGTTTTGTTATATCTCCTAAACCATGTTCAGCCATGTTCAGCTCTTAATAAATTTTGACGTTTTGTTATATCTCCTAAACCTTGTTCAGCCATGTTCAGCTCTTAATAAATTTTGACGTTTTGTTATATCTCCTAAACCTTGTTCAGCGATGTTCAGCTCTTAATAAATTTTGACGTTTTGTTATATCTCCTAAACCTTGTTCAGCCATATTCAGCTCTTAATAAATTTTGACGTTTTGTTATATCTCCTAAACCTTGTTCAGCCATGTTCAGCTCTTAATAATTTTTAACGTTTTGTTATATCTCCTAAACCTTGTTCAGCCATGAAATTATTCAAGCTCATTAGGGAGGTTATTCATTATGCTTTTTCTATATCATTCCTCTCTTCAATCTGTCATGTGAGTACTACAATTTCCAAGCCCTCTCTTCTCATTATGTATTCTAGAATTTTCGTCTAACCTAATAATAACAGTCAACTTTGTCGATGCTCACCTTTTGTTCTTAGAAAACCGCAGCATCCTTTTGAGAAACATTATTTCATAAAT
Organism: Acanthosepion pharaonis; assembly: GCA_903632075.3. Taxonomy (NCBI): domain Eukaryota; kingdom Metazoa; phylum Mollusca; class Cephalopoda; order Sepiida; family Sepiidae; genus Acanthosepion; species Acanthosepion pharaonis. Next base: position 3,848,462 of record CAHIKZ030005567.1, read on the forward strand.
CCATTTTTCTGCAAAGCGAAATATGGTGCTTGTAAAATCTACAGAGATGTTAGAACTGCCTTGAAATAAACTAATCTTTACTAGAGAAATCATTATCAGAAAGACTAATATATATTTAAAATGCAATCATCCATGGTAATACATATGATCGTTACTAAGAATTGAATTATAACCAGATGGCGTAGCGAACAAATCGTGTCTTCCATTCAAATAACCGAGGTACCATTATGGACATTTGGAAAGACGGATATAAATTCCATATTCAGAACAGTGTATTATCTTAGATGATAGTCATATTTAGCAGAGAGCAGAAGGTTTCAGTGTAAATATAGTAACGCAGAATGAATATTAAAAGGAAAATGGAAGAGAATTAATTTGAGTGGATTTTAATTGCCACACACGTCAGGTAGTTAGTTCAACAATTTGTTGTAAATCACCGAAAATAGTCAGATTTTTATTTATTTTGTTACGCCGCCAAGGTTATTTACAGATGTCATTTGAAATGAAAATGATTCTATATTTGTTCGGCTGCGTAGGATCTCTTTATATACACTTGTCTATTATATTATGGATTGTACCTATGGCGAAATTATAGTGAAAATGCGCAAAAATAAAATATCAGCTGCAATACTGCGTAGTGGCTGTTGTCGTGGTCTCAGAATATATTCAACAGCTTGCATAAGTTTAAATCGAAAATCATTTTCAACCAAAATCGATATAACAAAATTTTAAAATACTAATTCGTTAAATGTTACTTGGCTGGCGACTAGATGAGTTCACTTCTAAATTGCTTGGCCATTGAAAATACTGCATTTATTAGAAAATATATTCTGTTTCTATACAGGAGACAAAAATTATGTCAATATTTCCTGTTACCAGATATTCGTCTTCTAGACACAGATCTCTACGTAAAGTTATATTCAAATTGCATCTGTGTATAAGTAAATTCAATTAAATTCACTTATGTTCTATTCAATTTTAATTCAATTTATGAGAAAATTATTTATATTATTCGGACTATTGTCCTCGTCTTTGTCGCCATATTTATCACAACGTTTCGGCCGTTGTACGCTCCGGCCTTCTTCAGGTGGTTGGAATTTCGAACTGATCACTTTGAGCGTACAACGGCCGAAACGTTGATAAATATGGCGACAAAAATGAGGACAATAGTCCGAATAATGTAAATAATATACATAATGCGTCATCTCAGAAATATAGACAGTCTAGAAAATTATTTCCGAAATATTCAATAATACTTACAATTATCAGATTGTTTGTATTAAAAATTAATTGAATTCCAATCGATAAATTCATCATGATTTACACAAAATTCATTTATTGTCATAATTCATAATTTGAGAAATTATTTTGAGAACATCACTAGACTGTCAGGTGTCAATTACCAATAAATAGATATAGTTAAATTGGTATTAATGTCTGATAAGTTTGAATATAGGCCTGAATATTGGAATTGTTTTGAACAGACTGATAGATTCCTTCGCTATAATATATCATTCAAACCTTTAATATTTGGCGATAATTTTATTCTTTTCAACTTTTCTTATTTATTGATTGTAGTAACGTAACATTTTTATAGATGAGAACCTATTTTCAAATTTGTAGTAAAAGTGTTTCAATTTTTAACGCTATTTTAGTTTGTTCATTTTTAGTAGTTCAGATCAGAGTAGTAAACTTCTTACACTATTATTACTTTTTCAAATATTTTAACAACAACAATAATAAAAATGTTCTCAGATATTAATCAAGTGTGTCGGTTACTTCATGCCAACGATAAACAAATCCCGCCATCGACACTTTCTTCTCTGATTTACTTTCACCTCCGACCAATAATTGCGAAGCCAAACAGGGATAGGAAAAGAATGGCGCGAGCAGGTTTTGTTAAAACTGCAAGCTTCTAGTTCTCCATCTAAATGTTGGCGTCGAATTTTATCATCAAAACCATTATCAAAAAAAGCCAGCAGCAAAAATAAATTAAATTCTCTGATACAAGATAAAGCGGACGACGATGTCCAGCAGGTACAAAAGAAGTGGAATATTAATCGATAAAATACCAAAGGTTTTTTTGTAAATATAAACCGGATAATGGCGACTGAATTAGGTTACCCCGAACTATTGTTACATACAGGTGATCCGTGGTTCAGATCTAGCATTTGTTTGCTGCCTTAACAGGGATACGGTTATATATATATATATATATATATATATATATATATATATTTGTTAGATAATTCTTCAGTGCCGGAATTGCGTCCTTATTTTGAGGGACAATGGCTCTTACTACTTACTGTCCATTTGTAACCCCAAGGAACGTTTTACTATTTACTTTCTGTTCTTAGATATATATCTTTCATAAAAAACTTTAATGAAAATAAATACTTCAAATTATTACAATAACATTATTTCTATCTATAATTCTCAAAATTTGTTTATGTATGTGCGTATGTGTGTGTGAACGGATGTTTATGCGTTTCCATAGTTTTCATCCGATTTCGATTATTTTTTTGGGGGTTTGGATTCATTAGTTCTTTTGAGTCCAAATTACACATTCCCCTATTTTTGGCCAAGCTTCAAACTGAGGTTACCTTTTCCGCTGCATGAAGCCTACTTCTACAGTTTTAAGGCGTTGATTTCCTTTTCGTCTATATCGGTCCCCAATTTATTTATTTTTTTTATTTTCCTGTCAGAATTTGAATTACATTCACCGTAGTAATAAGAAAACTTTCTTTTTTCATTACTCAATATTGATGTTTCAAAAACATTCCTAAAGATAATCGACTTTAGTGATCCCTCTAGAAATTACAACGTTCTCATCTGTTATTTGTCCAGGCATTCCATTTGTAAATTCCTACTTGCCTAAGACATGCCATCAAATAAAAGAACTTGCCTAGATCGCAACATCGCTGCCACCAGGTCTGCTATGCGAGTAAGAGATAACGAATCGTCTGTAGAATGTTCAGTTTGTCTGCCTCCGAATGCTTCCCAGAAAGCTTCAATCAGAGCCACTGATTCCGAAGATCAACGTAGCCATCGGTTTTCCAGAAGAGCATATCTGAACGCTTCGGCGCGCGAGGTTGCAAATGATGATCAAAAAACTCAAAGGCTGAAGAGAAACGTCCCTACAACTGCTGCGGGGCAGGAGGCTGAAATAAGACTGAGAACGCAAAAACTGACCTGTTCAGGGCCACCACCCCCCACATTCAAATTTTACCACCCCCTTTTGAGGATGTGCCTCATTTGCACCCAATTGTTGTTACTAATATTGATTTTCGAGTGGGTTACTTTTACAATTAAACTGCTCCAACTGAACGGTAAAAATTCCCAGTAATGAAAGATCTGGTCAAACATGGGTTATACTGCTAGTATATATATATATATATATATATATATATATATATATATATATATATATATAAACCTAGTGAGCCAGACAAACATACCTAGGTTTCACCTAAACGGATCGTCAGGGAAACTATTCAGTATTAGTCAGTATTTTATAATGTCTAATGGAGCTGGAAATTATTTTTCTGTTTAGATGCATTTAAACTGATTAAATACGGTTGTATTGAGCTCTTTTGTTAGTTAGTTGTTTACTCGTATCGGGTTTTTTTCTTTGGGCTTCAAACCTGTATCTGTGCGATTTTTTCGACAGACTTTCATGTTTCTAGCACTTTCTTTTTTAAAACTTTTTTTTTCCCTCAAGATTGATTCGATTATTGGCAAATCAAAAATTCGAGGGTTTTTCGAAACGAGTATAGTTATCTATCTATCTATCTATCTATCTATCTATCTATCTATCTATATATATATATATATATATATTTATATATATATATATATATATATATATATATATATTTATATATATATATATATATATGTGTGTGTGTGTGTGTGTGTGTGTAACAGGAAAAAAACCTGTAACCACAATGTCACCGGACCATTGATTTAGCATGCTGATTACCCTTCAATAATTCTCTCTGCAGCAACGTCCGAATTACTGTTTGTAAATACACACCCTTGACGATGTTTCTCGATCGATGATGTCTGCTTGCGAAACATTTCATATATTTTCTCTTTATGTGTTATTTTTATAGATATAATTTATTTATATAAGTAAATGCTGCGTATTTTTATTTTTATTTTTTATTTTAACAGTATTAATTACACTTACCGGCCTGAAATGAAACATATAACTATAATGGGAACCGTCATTTGATATGACGTGCTGTTAAACACTCAGGCGCAATGAATCGTCTTAGTAGCAAAGTCAATATTGCTGTTTATAAACACACACCTTCAACGACTTTTCTCGATCGATCATATCTGCGCACGAAACCTTTCTTAACGTAAAAAAATGACAACATATTTTGAAATAATAGAACGGAAATTATTTTACATATTTTCTTTTTTATGTTATTTTTATAGATATAACTTATTTAAATAATTGATACTTTATAAAATCTAGACATTTACCGACCTGATTATTTAGAAGGGAGCGTATTTTATCTATGAAATTTCTCGAAAATTCAGGCCTGGTAAATATTCTTTTTTTTGATCTTTTTCTTATCTTCAAATTTATGAGCGTCTTGGGTATGTCGATAAACTACATCCGCGTCCTAGGTAAGACAATATACTACGTTCAACAGCAAGACCTCTAATCTGAAAGTTTTGAGGAGCGTAGAACCACCTCTGAATTGCTGATGTCCACCTGACCCAGGAAGGTAGCACCTGTTAGCCTCCTATCTATGGGCAAATATTTAACCCCCAAACTGGGGTCAAAACACTATGAAAGTGCATAAATAAGTTCAATACTAAAAAATAATTTGTAAAATATTATTATCAGCTATACATTTTTGAACAAAAAATATTACCTGAAATAGAATTTTGAAGAAAAAATATTACCAGAAATACATTTTTTAGATAAAAAAAACATTACCAGCAATAAAAATTTTGTCAGCATTCGGTAACCTATTGAGGTTGATATGCTGTAAAACAAACGAAAACAAATTCAAGATTTTATTACTCAGCCGAATTTAGGGTGTGTCCAGATGGGAAATATATTATATCACTGTTTACTTGAAATTTTGTGCATATGTATGAATGTGTTTCCTTGTCTGTACATTAAATTTCCAAAGCACTGGTAGTTAAATTTCATTGCATATTTCTATATCTATACATTTATAAACTGTATTTATGCGTATATATTTTTAAACTACGACCATGAGGTAATAGTTTGGACATAGTTCGTATAGAATGTGTCCAAATGATGGAAGGTTTACGTATAATCTATAGATCGTCTATGTTTATTCGTCCAAAAATTTAAATTCACACAAAAATAAAAAAAATATATTTACTAAAATTCCCACGAAATTCTCCAAGAGTTAGGACCTCCCATTGCACTCTGGTGGGGTTGACTTTTGCAATACCTCAAAAGTGGGCAACTCGGGTGCGCTATGACTAAATGGGGGTCTCTGGCCGCGCTCACCCCAATAAATAAATCAAAATAGATTTATCTTTTAGATAGCAAAAAACTGCTTCTAAGTACCTCGAATATGTAAATAAATCCGTTATTTATTTATTTTTTTTTGGTAATTTTTCACTTTGAGTGTTAGGTTTTGCGAGGCAAGCTAAACAAATTTGGACTTCAAGTTTATAATTTCGAAAGAGTGCCAAAACTCTAATTAAAAAATAAACTTTGATTTAAAATTTATAATTTCGTGGGGTTAATTAATATTTGCCAAATGTAACATTTACATTATCTGCATTGAATTAACAGAAAAGATCGTAAAATATTAACAACTGTTTTAGTAGTTTCATTGTAAACAGAGCGATGAAAATAAATTCATAATTGCATCGTGGATAACACCAAATACCTTATCAAGAGGGCTGAACGTACTTGCCATGGGGATTCACTTAATTTACCATCTTCGACACGAAAAATACTTGCTGAAAACGTATGTATAATATATACGTCTACTTAAAAACAGAAAATACTATAAGCTGTGATCATAAAAGCAAAAAGCCAACACTGACATCATCTCTTACTACAACAACCCCAATTTATTGGCTGTATTCGTGATTTTAATATAAGTTTACCTTTTCTGCAACTTACAAACGATTTAAATTCGCACTTACACACCTTTAAACATCGCAAAGAAAATCATTGAAAATAACTAATAGATTAGCCGAAATCATTTGGAATAATTTGGATAATAACGGCAGATATAAAATCATCATTTCATATCTTCATGTAAGGTCTGTTAACAATTCCTTTTTTGGCTTGGGAAAAACATTTCCCGCCTTGCTTTCCTCTCAACGTTGATCTTCAAGATTTAAGTGCAGTTTCAATCGTTATGTTTTGTCTTTTAATTAATTTTCCTTTTCTTGATTTTCTTTTCCCTCTCCGTAATAATATTTTCTTTTTATCATAGTCTTCCATACTGAGCGACACCTTCCATCATAATAACTTTAATGTTTTCAACGGGGTAACATTTAAACAAAAAGGAATTTTTGTTCGTAGAATATTTAACATAGCTTAAGAATCTTAAATAATTGTCGGTGAAAGCTAATAATAAATAATGATAATAAATAGGAATAAAAGTGAATAATTAGGAAGATATTTCACAAGTTAAAAACAGTCCTTTTAAACAGCTTAAAATTAAACACTTATAATTAAACATCAGTAGCTGTTTAATTTTAAGCCATTTACAGTTAAATTTCTAATGGCAGGACAGTTGTCTGTTTATTTACTTGTGGTTCAGTTATCAAGGAACTGTCAAGTATTTATGTTTCATTCTTTTTTATTCGTTTTTTCAAGCAGAATTTTGATAAGGAAATTATGCGTCAAGAGGAGGAGAAATTCAAACATTCTCTATATTTAATGTATTCGTTTACAAATTTTAATAGGATAATGCCAGAATTTATGTAGGAAAATGTGGACACGTTAAAAAATAATTTTCTTTCGTTGATGCTTATGATAAACATCCATTTTAAAACATGAAGATAAAAAAAGAAAAAAAATGTTTATTTTTTTTTATCTATTTTGGATAATCCGAGAAAAAATAATTCCTTAGAGTATTTTAACTTCAAAAGATAACGCAAGATGAAAGAAAAATAATTATAACAGGATATAAGCACCACCGTGTATCAATATATATATATATGTGTATGTATGTATGTATGTATGTATGTATATATATATATATATATATATATATATATATATATATATATATATATATATATATATATATATATATATATATATGTGTGTGTGTGTGTGTGTGTTTTGCGTGTTTGTGTTTGTGTGTGTGTTTGTGTCTGTGCATGTATATTTAAAGTGAGATGGTGCGTAGAAAAGTTATCATAGCTAAATACATTGAAAAATTTATTTATTCATGAATATTTCTGCTGATAGCCAGGATGTTATTAATCACTATGATAACAAGATAACCGTCTCAAAATTACATTTAAAGGCTTAAAATTTGACTAATGCAATTATATACTGAAAATATTATCGAAAAAATGACATGCGATGTTTATCTAGTTCAGTGGTTCTAAAACTTGCTTTACACATGAACAACTTTCACTCTTGTATTTTTTGTGGATCCCCATAACCATTCCGTAAAAAGGAGATGAAGATATTATTTTAATTTTTACTAATATATACGTTTATGATCTTTATCAGAGAAATAAGAAATGCATATGCTTTATTTTGAAATAAACACAATTTAATGAAATTATACCTGTATTTAACAAGTAAATACTATGGAATATTCATGTAAAAATAAACTTTTAAATTAAGATTTTTTAATGTTCAGTTCCATCGACGTCTTTGATAGTGGAAGATCGCCCCTTTTCACAATGTCGAAATAATTTCTGTAATAATTAATTCATACAAATATATTAATATTTTATTTTATTAAAATTTGCTATTAATAATATTATATATTATTAAAATATTAAATTAATTTATATAATAAATTATAATCTTCATATAATTTTTTCATTTCCTAAATAACCCTTTCTTTATAAACCCTTCGCATTTTTTATTTAAATTTACGATCAAAACGCCCTGTAGAGTAAAACTGACCCTAACAGACGACATTTGATCTCGTTTTCCACTCATTTTAGATGTTGTTTTGCAATTTATAGTATTTTAATTTGGCGAAGATTACTGTAGATATTAGAGTTATCCATTGAAACAACAGTTTCAAAGTAGACATGTTATATTGACCAATAAAATATTACCATGAACCATCAATTTTCTATTTTTGTCTAGACTTAAGTAATGTTACATGAATTCAAAGTGTCCATATGGATACTGTTTGAGAGTTTTTGATTCAGTCCTTCAGTGTGTATCTGAGATATGCCTGAGCACAAAATCTTTTTTAATGGAGAATTGAATAATTAAAATCACGAGAGAGGAAATGACTAAAACTCAGAAGTAGGAAGTGACTTTTCTTCCTGATGTCCAAAGGCTTTGTATAAGTTTAGAAAAAAAACTTTTATCATCATCGTTATTAATCGTACATTTTTTTTATGACATTAAACAATACTTTTACTGGATAACCGTATTTGAGTAGATGTTCAATTCGTTTTTAAAAATTAATACATTTGGTCTAACGGCCTGTGTATTCAAGAAAAATTATTAAAGGAAATGTGTTTTCCTGCTGCATTTGAAACTTCATTCCACTCGGCAGAAAAACCGTCGTTTAATATCAAGAGAATTAACCGCTCGTTTACGAACAGATTCACAAGCAAGCAATATTTTTTTTTGAATGGGAAGGACATTGCATTCCTTTAGATTATATCGAAAGTTAGTTCTGCTCAGTTAATTATACGAAAAGTAAACAAAGCAATTACTAAAGAATTAATTGAGATTCTTTTACAATCCGACATGCATTTTATTTTAAGCGTCATATTTTGATTCTACTCGCTGTTGAGTAGAGACTCCATTTATTTTAAGCATTATTATATTTGGTGTTGAGGCCCGCGTATTTGTGAAGAAAAACAATATTGTAATTATTACACATTGGACGTATAGATATATGTTTAGATATTCCTATTCGTATGTACCATATGTTTTAAAACATATGGTAGGTACCGTATGTACGTACCATCTGTTCTAAAAAATCAGCCAAATAATTAGACCTATCTTGTAACGACAGCATAAACCCTACATACGATTTATTCAATACTAACAACAATATATCAAATAATGGAAAATTACCGTAACTTAATAAATAATAACTAGTTAAAAATGTCCAAAAATTAATTTGTCATCAGACACGCACACACACACCGGAGCGCGTGTACACAAAGACACACATAGACACACAAACACACGCACACACACGCACATAATAGCTGGTCTCTCGTATTCGAATACCCGACAACTATTGCAATTAGACAATCCCTATTGCAGACGCTCGCTCATGCACATTTGTGTTTGTTCAAAACCTCTGAGCCAACCTGTGGTTTATACTGCAACTATGCTGAGCAGACATTAGATACAGCTTATGTGAGAGAGCGTGTTATCTAACGTGATCAACAATCTGAAAAAGGCCAGCATACTGAATTCTTTGGTTACGATGACATGTGACTTCGGGCTAGAACAGCTATCGACTGCCCCAAGTGTTCCGTCAACCCAATTTTTCTCACAAGGCTTGGATCAACACGTGGTATGGTTATCAGACACTTTCCAAACGTGCCGCACACTGGTATCGCCCCACCCACTCTTGACCGATAACATCAGGAAGTCTGCTTCCTGTTAAATCAACCGTGGTGAGATTCGATTCCGGGTCTCATGGTCAGAAAGCGAACGTTCTAAACATATATATATATATATATATATATATATATATATATATATATATATATATATATATATATAGATAGAGAAGAGAGAGAGAGAGAGAGAGAGAGAGAAGAGAAAAGAGAGAGGGAAAGGGAGAGAGAGAAAGAGAAACCTGTCATCTACGAACCGACTTCGGATGCAACAGACAAAATTGCAGGCAAGAAATAATCTGTAGGAAAAAAAATTTCTAAATCGTCTGTAAGGTATAAAATTTGCGGGATTAGCGGAACAAGCCATATTAAATCTCAAAATGACCCCTTGGCGGTGCTGGCGGCCCTTTCAATTGTAAACAGAAACCGATGTACAGTATACAAAGTACGATACACTGGAGCGTGCGCGAGAAAGTAGCTGTAAGAAATCTATTCTAATATATCAATTAAGTATATGTTTATTGGCGTTATATATACATGTTTATAGTATTTCCATTATGATCATAACTACTGATAATTACTATAGTAGTTTTATAACTCGAAAATAATCCCTTCGTGTCTACGGACAGTCGACTTTAACAGACTACACGCACACCTATTAGTCAGTTAATTAGAGGTTTCTCTGTATATGATTCGATACAAACATTGGTTGTTGGGCTTTGCTAAATATTTCGGAACTTATCGCTTGCAAAAGATTGGGAATTAACGTGAACAGTTACGATAAACGCAAAACGAAAATGGATAACAGGTGATAATCCATGTTAGCAAAAAAGCGATATAACATACTGACAGGGGAGTAGAGAAAAACGATGTTAAAAAAGATAAATGTGTAATCAAGTGAGAGATGAATGGCTCAACAAGATAAGCGCAGAGACAGAAAAAGTTACAAATGATAGACACAACACTGATGTAAGAAGATAAAATTAATATGGCTACAAAACCCTATTATCCTGAAAAGCGAACAATCATACTGCGATGGGACGAAAACATGTGAGTTCTTCCATATCAACAAGGAATTAAGATATACGTCATACAAACATGGAACGACACCTGTTATTAAGATGGACAAAATGAAAAGGGAGCAAGCAGAAATTCCAGAAGATACTGAAGTCGATATTAAGAAAACGTTAGATATTTTTGGATTTAAAAATCAACAAAAATGATGAATGGCATATATGACTGCTGTTAAGCATCTCTATATCTTTGTATATAAAGACATCCTACTATCTCATAAAAAATGTTTTGTCTCTAAACGACATTTTTCATTCTTTTGTGCGTCTATGGATTACCGTTTCTTTCTCGTCTATTGTACACTACTAAATTTGTATAATTCTGTTAATTTGCATCCCCACCAATACACCGTTTAGTAACAGATTTTTTTTTTCTTCTCGGAAACTCGGAGATGATATTTACGTCTACCTATTGGTTATTTATATTTCATGTTTTTGTTAACTGAGAATATTTTACTTTTCTCTTTGCATCTGTTTTAACATTTTTGTTAAGATTGTGTCCGTCAATAATAAACCATGAGAGCCTTGCGTTTTCTCTGAAAATTGTTTTGCTGTACTGAATAAATAAATCCAGTAATAAAAGAAAAGGAGGCACGGTGGACTAATGTATAGCGGCTCGGATTAAGGAATCGACGAGCCGAATTTGAATTCCAGTCGAATCCATTGCATTCACTTACGGGCTAATCCCCTTGGGAGAGGTATAAATCCTCCTACCTCCGCTATAGTTAATAGCAGGGCAGGCAACTGGTTTACCTCAGAAAGAAATGTCAAACTACTGCGGGGAAAAATTGCCTCGTCAGTAATGTATCGAAAGATACATGATCATCTAAGCATGTATCACGCATGGCATAAAAATGTTGAAGAAAACGGTCTAAACTTTAAGTTTTCACTGAACATGCTCTATATCCGCTTGCAAGTTTTTCGTCATTATAGTTTCAAATTACGCAAATCAAATCAAGTCTTTCTAATTTGTCAAGAATCGCTTTGATACATTTCCTATCAACTGCTTTTCTAATGTAGGAAACATATAGCCCTTTCACCATTTGTATTGATCGCTGATTATAAAAGATGGCATTTATTGTTCCAGCGTCATAAATATAAAAATAAAACTGTTTAGATTCTAATTATGCTATTCGATATAGTCATAACCGTTAGGTTGCATTCTTTTTCGCCTCATTTCACGGCATTACAATGAAGGTAAGTCGAGAGATGTTTTCCGATATTTTCACTGTTGTCTTATATTTCCTCTATCCATATCGCTCCCGGAAGCGTATACGTGCGTCAGCATCTGTATTCCATCTTATTTATTCCATCTCCGTTTCATCTAGCCATACTGAGTTTTCTTTTCATCTTGTTCAATGACAATCACTCATCAGATTTTCATACTACACTTCCTTTCTTGTTTCATGTATACGATGTAAAGCCTGACACTAAACCCATTCAGAAAACTCTAAACATTCAGCTGTAAACGATTTCTAAAATAAATGATTAATATTGCCTTGAGCCTGTGAAGCCTGTGGATGTTGGCGAAGATTATTGTTGTCCGATCATTGTGGACAGGGGCTACAGAATCGCAAACAAAGTCGTGTGGGGATGACATAAACCAAATCACATTAGGTCTTTCAAAAGCAGCAAAAGCTAAAATGAATGTCACATGTAAAAATCATATGAAAGGTAACATGAATATTATGACATTTTACACTACATCAGTTTAGTAAAGAAACCATTATCAATACTGGAAAGAGCGATAAGAGTTGCTTGATTCAGAAAAATATTTTCATAACAAACTGTTTCAAGAGAAAGATTTTATAAATTTCAACGCAGAGTAATACTATGTATTTGCTCAATGAATGCTTAAGGGTTCCTTTTCAGGTAACGCCTAATATTACTATTATAAATTACGCAAGTTCTGTTTCAATGAATTAATTTTTGGTGATTTTCCTTTGTAAATACCTATCAATATTAGTATGGTTAAAAGGTATTCGCTACGCTTCCATTGTAAAGATCGAATTTATGATTTTCAACAATTGCCTAAATTTTACAGGTGTGTTTTAACTTTAATATTTGATATTGTTATGGTCCAGTTCCTTGTACCACGGTGATAGTCCAATGTAGAACCAATAAAGAAGAACTCGAAGGGGGATACGGAATAACAAAGATATATTACAAATAGGACTATATACAGAGAAGTAAAAATGTTAGTACGAACAATCAGGTTTAGTAGTAATTGTCTGAACGCGACTCTGTTTCGGACTGCCTATGACTCGACTGACGGACTCGCTCTGACTGACTGACAGACTCCTGACGGACTTCACTCCAGACTTCAGACTGAACTTCCTGCGTCCTCTTGAGGCCCAGTATTTATTAGGTATGGAATAGTCTTTTATGTTATTATCGGTAAGGTCTCCTAACAGATATATTACATACAAATCCCTAGAAAGATGTGATGGATAAGCAAAAATTAAATATTCTTAATGCATTATATTAATAATTCTTACATTAATAACTTGATATTTGTTAAAACTAATAATGTAGAAAATTATCACAACCAAGGGTTTTGCTGCTACCAAATATATCATATTTATTTGGATAACTTTCAAAATTGCGGTTGTCGTTTCAGGTAATTGAATGGCGAATGTTTTAAACTAGAAAAATATTATCCAAGCCCGCAATCAATATATGATTGTTAAATGAATTAAAGAAACGTCTTCCCAAACAGTTAAATTTTATTGAAGGAATATTTGATATCAATAGCCTCAATTAGGATATCAGTATGCAAAGTTTACTTAAAATCTATCAACAATTGGACCTTAATTGTACTATATTTCTCCGGCTTTGTTCAGTATTTTCTGAATTGATTCAAATTTAAAAATAACGATAATTTAACGTTTTCTTAAAAATAAAAAGGATTTCCTATTTATCTATTGGCTTTATATTATCTGACTGATTTAGCTTGGTTTAATCAGAGAATTCAACCCAGTTATTATTATTATTATTATTATTGAAAACTCATATGACATGCGTGTGGTTAAATATTTTAATTTATATAGTTATATATGTATACATTACAAAAAACACAAACACATAAAAACATTAGACAGCAAAGACACATATACAGACACTCACCCACATATATATATATATATATATATATATATATATATATATATATATATAATATATATATATAAAAGAAATATTTGTAGTGGTTCCAACGAGAGAAAAGTATGTATATTAAAAAAGAAGGGTGGTGCCGCAAACGTTTTTGGTTGTAATGTGGATTTATTGAGAAAAAATATTATACTTTGTTTTACATAATTTCACGACACGTGTTTCTGGTCTCGCAACCGTCTTCAGGTGAAAGTGGAGATTTCTACATATTATTAAAAATAATTAATTTTCTTCATGTTCAATGTGGAATATTCTCGATATGAGACATTCTGTTTTGTGTTGGCAATCCGAATTTTCTTTCTAGAATTGTCAATGAAGAGTTCTGCGCGAAGGGTCATAAAACAATTAAGGTTTGTCCAGCGAGTAGTTATCGGCATTTAATCTTTTAATGTTTTAGTGACCTCTATGTGCTCTTGGATCTGTTTCTATTTTGGCGTGTTCCTGTCAGCATGCGTGTATATATGCGTGCGTATATTTCCTTACTACCTATATATATATATATATATATTATATATATATATATATATATATATATATATATAGTAACTAATATATTGATTGTTTTTCTCGTTTTAGTCGAATTCGCTCGATGGCAGGTAGAAACAAGTGTTTACAGGGAAAAAAGAATCAGAAAGCAGCAACATTATTGAGAGCTGAGAACAATAAAAATGTAATCAAGAGATAACGATTGACATTACATTTAAATTTTGCAGATTAATCTTGACTGAAAAGAGATTTCCACGAGTGAGAAGTTCGAGAGAACAAACGGTTTGCATAGATCATAAAGATACATCTAGCTATTTCAAATCTCAATGAATCAAATGTCTCCACCCATCTATAATGTGCTTAAATTCATACAACCTGGGTGAAATAGAGGAAATTTCAGCAGAACAATTATCATGAAAGAATTTATAGAAAAGGCAAGGAGTACAGAGGTGTGAATGTAACTGAAAGGAAAACGCCAGGTTAGGACCAACGAAATTTCAGATTTTTCTTTGGATTTTGTGAAGGATTACTAAATATATATCAGGAGGACCAGAACACGTGTTGTAGCAAAATTAAAAGCATAAACGAATAAACGTAATAAGACTTATAAATGTGTCTGATAAATTATGGCGAGAAAGATTATCTCGCATGACACAACCAACATTTATAGAAGCACGCCTATGAATTCACTCAATATAATCTTTTAAATTTATGTCAGGTTTCACTTGTTATTTCAGCGATAGTACAAAAGCTTCGATTTATGCTTTCTTCCAGGAAGAACCCTCTATGGCACAATTTTCAACAGAGAGATTAAAAGTTTTCACTCCAATCGGCGACGCAAAGTCAAGAAAAGAATTCCAATCTGTACGCTGGTCCCGAAATGATGTCGTGTAACTCGGGAGTAGCTGTCTAATAGACGAGAAGAAAGGAATAGAGAAGAGATTTGCAAAGTGAGAGTTGAATCCGAAGAGAAGGTATGGAACAGTAATACAATTACATTAAGAATAATACTCATTAGACAAGAAGGTAATTTCGTCAGAAATATAGTTCAAGATTTCGACATTATTATGTAATCAACAATGTAGGCATAGGCAATTCGTTAGTTTCATAGACCTAGTAATTGTTGCGGTGTAGTCAAAGAGAGTTGTGCTTTTACCGGTTTTGAATTATATATATATATATATATATATATATATATATATATATGTGTGTGTGTGTGTGTGTGTGTGTGTGTGTGTGTACTGGGACTGAAATTAATTGTAAATTGTTATACAGAGTGCGAAGGTACGTCTAAATTATGAATAAATAAAAATAACACTGACATCCTATTTTAACAGCAATATTTATCAAAATTACACTAAATATGTTGAAATACTAAGGGGTAAATGTTTTCAATAAAATCGCCTTTGACTTCAACCACGTCCCCCAGGCGACTTCGGAAACTCCTTCAACTTTTCTGGACTGTCTCTTTGATTAAGTTGGTGTATGCTGCCATTATCCTTGCCTTCAGTTCATCTTTAGGGTTACAAAACCTTTTGTTATTCACTTGCTCAACAGCGCCTCACACATAATAAAGTAGGTGTTACTGTCTGTGGAATTACATGGCCAGAGGTAAGATTTATGTGTTCGCAGCAATTGTCTGACAGCAATGACACTGTTCCTCTTATTATTTGACATGGTGCAGAGTCCTGGTACCATACACATGGCCTTCTAGCTGCAACACTCTTGACTCAGGGCAGCACTACCACCTCAAGACCCAATGTAGGCCTCTGCGTTGAATCTGAGGCTCTGTGGGAAGATGAAGATAGGCATAACTTCGCCATCACTAGTGAACACACCAAACAAGATGATATATCATCCATTTTTTTTCGAATCGTCTGCACTATTCTTAGATTGACACCCAAACACTCTGAAATGTTCATCTGGGAAATTCCGGTGCAAATGCCTTGGGGTATAGTTTATATAATTATATATAATTTATAAAATTCTAAAATGCTTCATTTTCTTTATTTATAAACTATATACAGTATTGTAAAATTAAAATATCAGAATTTAATTATTCGTTTTTAAAAAGCATTTTTAAACTGTTTTATTCATGATCAAATAATAGATATATAAATATGCAAATTATTTATATAAATAATTATATTTTAAGGAAAATATAATACAATGTCTACCAAAAACGTGTAATTTGATTCCATTAATCTAATAAATCTTTACTTATCAGAAAGTTAATCATATATAACCTTCCATGTACGCACAAAAGACATGGGTCATTTAAATATCTTCATGTTCTCTTTATTTTATTACTTTCCCTTTTATTGTGGGTCTATTGTTAGCTTCTTCTAAGGGTTTAAAATATTTGGTTAGGGATGTTTGGTAGCGATATTTAATATTATTGAAGGAAGCCAGGTTTTGACTCCATTTTAAATTAAATTCATTTTTAATGCATCTAATATAGAATTTTTCAATATTAGTGAGTGCCTTGGTACCAGTTCTTTTCCGTTGTAATTGTGATAGAATTAGTGTAAAAATTGATATATTTTTGATTCGTTAGTTTTGTAAGAATGAATTTTGAAAGTTCCTGCGTCTCTCTTTCCGTGTTCATGTGTATGTGTTTTATCATAATCCTTTCATATACACGAATACTTTTCTTGACATGTTTATTTTAATATACGGAAACATATTCGTAACTTTAAAAGGATTATGATAAAATAAATAGTCATATTATTTGTTATTTATTCAATCATATATATATATATATATATATATATATATACACATAAAAGCAGTTATCTATATACATAAATGTACATATATATACACACACACACACACACACACACACATATATATATATATATATATATATATATATATATATATATATATATATATATATATATATATATATATTTATTACGTATGTGTCTACAACCTTGATTTAATTTGTTATGCACTTAACACTTAAATTAACTTGGGTTTATTATTTAATAAGTTGACGTATAAAGTGCATTTATTTTATTATATTTGAACTTGCTGCATTTTAACTTGATTGCAAAAGATATTGATACAAAATTGGAAGGAGAAATTGTCATTAAAACTTTTTGCCAAATTCCATTATTTTTTATGTTATTTTTCTTCATAACACTCAACATATTCATTACGAAATTAGTTTTTTTATGAATAATTTGTATTTTTCTTTCTAACAAGTACTTTTTGCATTTATATTAGCGTTTAATTTTAACATCCTTCGTAAATAGAAGACGAAAATATAATTTGTTGCGCAGTTAAATTAATGAAAACTGTTTTTATTAGAAATGTATCACGAAACGTTAATGTAATAATTAAATTATCTGAAATGTAAAATTTTATAACTACACTTTAAAATATTCTAAAAAATATAACTGTAGAAAACAATGTATTTTTATGGTGTATAGGAACTAATTTAAGGAATAAGAGGCCTTCAAAATGCCATTATTTAAAAAAATGTCGCATAAAGTTTCTAATTATTCTATTACGATGAACATATTGATTATTTTTTTTAATTCTACCATATTTTTAAAATATGGTCAATAGTTATTACATTTTCAGTCCCGAATACTTAAAATACATATGTTTGTTAGAAACAATAGGCATGTTAACAAAAATAATATTCTTTTCCAAATTGTTTTTGGGATTACTCCAGTTTATCCTTCCATATCCTTAATATTAAAAAGAAAAAAAAAGAAAAGAAAAAAAGAAAAGAAAAGTTTTATTAAACAGTCTAAATTGTTACTGATTGAAAATGTACATTACTTCAGTTAAATGTTGATACAACTTTGATGCAAGCCATAATTCTTCAATATGTCAATATTTTGTGGATACAATGTTATGCCGAAAACTTGTTAACTTTGAATCTATATTATCTAAATATATTAATATTTTTTGTATATAGTAGTCTAGGCTAAAAGAAAATAATGACCTACAGGAAAACAAATATTAACTATAAATACATCATTTTATTTTCAAGTATATAACATTTTAAGATGAATAGATTGTTTTAATTTAAACATTCTACCGGTTTTCATATATTCAGCGGGTGTATAATTTTTTTATGGTGCCAAGAAAATTCGGTAACGGAAATTTCGGTATTTTGACAAGATAGGAAAATTCTGTAACTATGAAATAAAAGTCGATCGAACATTGATTTCTGGAGCGGGAATTTCGGGATAAGATCCATCTTCTATATTTCTGAAATAGAAATGAGTCTATATAGATTTGCTTCTTTGAAAATAAAGAACTGTTGAAAACAACATATTTACTAATTGTTTTATTAAAATAATAATTTGAAAAGAAGATACAAGAACGTAGAATTTAAATCATATTTATTTGCTTAAAATCAATAATATATAGTTATTAAATAAATACTTATTTGAAAAAATAATGTTTTTTTTTTTAATATTGGCGGGGCATTAGCTCACTAACCTCCACATCAACAATGAATGGCCCTGACAGTATTAGAGTGGGGATTTTTTGGTTAATACATATTTAAACTTATTGGGAGTAGCCCCCACCTCAGAAATTCCCGCCCTGGTATTGTTGTAGTGAGATTTTATAGACCCTGATATTAATAATAATTACAAAAAATATATTGGGAAAGGAGGGGTAACACGCTAAGCCCCTCTTCTGTAATTACAGCCCTCGTATTGTTGTAGTGATTTTTTATCTGTACCCCAAGTTATTAAAAAAAAATGAGGTGAAGGGAATTTAAGCCCGAAATCAGCACACCAGAGCGGCCCTAAAATCATTTTACAGACAACTTTTATTTCATACCTTGCCAAAATTACCAAATTTTTCGTTACCCAATTACCCGTTAAAGAAATTTTAGTTATCGAAAATTTCGTTAATACATTCTCCAAAATAAATTGATTTATAATTACTATTGATGAATTGAAAACTTATGGAAATGTTCCGACAAAAATGTACATATTATTTTATAAAATGATTCATTTCAATAAAAAGTTAACGAAGCGGATTATATTGTCCTGTATATTTCAATATTGTCCTATATATATTATAATATATATATATATATATATATATATATATATTTATATTATATATATATATATATATATATATATATATATATATATATATATATATATATATATATATATATATATATATATATATATAATATATATAATTCTTAGAGAGCTTAGTATCTATTATTCCTACATGTTTCCAGAAATAAATGTGTTCCTTTACCTACATTAGGGAAATGGCAAACATTCAGAGGAACATCTATCATTTTTCACTCTTTACATAAAATGAATTTGTTAAATTATCAAATTAGACTATAAATTTTCTGCTGATAATGTAATTCGATTTTAATTATTATTAAAACTATGCGTAATGGCAAAATCTATTAATATTATTAGTGAAATATGTACTCTGCAAAGCAAGAGCAGATGCCTGCTCACACTACAAGAATTACGGAATATATTTATAGGATACATGGACATGAGATTAAATCTTGTGTATTTTTATTTGATACATGATTTTGCTGTATTTTTTGTTGTGTTTGCTGAATTGGTTATATAATGCAGTTCTATAATCTAAGCTTTTAATCAATTAATATGAAGAAAGTGAATCGTTACTTTTGCAATAGCGTCTAAAATATACGAAATTTTGGTCAATAAAACATTTGTTCTGTATTGATTTACTAGAAGAATTTATTTTTTTAATATTTACAATCATAAAAATAAATCAATAATTGATAGAGTTGTGAAGTGCTATTTAATAATGTGCATCGCTACTAATTGACTAATTACCAGATGTTATTTTAAGGTTCCCACAATACAAAGCAAACGTATATGCATATAAAAAATTATGCACGCACGCACGCATATATACGAACATTTCTAAACACGCACAAATTATATATATATACATACATACATACATACATATATATATATATATATATATATATATATATATATATATATATATATATATATAATATATGTATGTATCAACCAAATATATATATGTGTGTGTGTGTGTGTTTGTGAGCGTGTGCGTGTGTGTGTATACAGAGATGCTTATATACAGACAAGAAACAGAAAATCTTAAACAGATAAATACATTGTTGTGCGCAGTTTGCGAAATGTTTTCTTGTAAAAAGATTTGGTCTGGTTTTGAAAAATGTTGAGTGGCACACATACACCGGGTGTAAGAGCAAAATTGTACATATGTTGTTGCAACATAATTGTCCATGCCACAAATAGTTTAATATATTAAAAGCAAAAACAAGTCACACATCTGACAATTAGCAATCTTTTTTGCAGTTTCTCGTAACAATCACTGAAAAAATTATTCGAGTTATTCAGCTAGAAAAAGAATATGTTAAAATCGTTTTGTGTCATCAACACTGTCTCCTTAATAGTGAAAATGTTAGAGCAAACTTCATTCAGGCCTTCAAATATGGTATCAGCATGCATATCCTCTCTTCCAAATTTAAAATCAATCGAAAACAAGAGAATGATGCATAATTTTAAATAAGAGAGAACACTAGAAAGGAAAACTGGATCAGGACTTCGTAACAGGAAATGGGATTAACATTTAATCTTAAATATCCAACTTAATCCATAAGAAGTAAGGCACACTAGAGAGGAGTTCTACCTATAACAGTTAGATATCACTAAAGAAAAGTCTTGAAGATGAATCGTACGTGAAACTTTTGAACCATCATGTTACTAAAGAACTGACAATCAATAGTTCAGAGAGGGTGAATATATATATATATATATATATATATATATATATATATATATATATATATATATATATATATATATATATATATCATATATATATATATATATAGATCATATATATATATATATATATATATAGATCATATATATATATATATATATATATATATATATTAATTTCAATTCAATTCTTCATGAACTTTCGATTCTTAACATTGATTAATTAATGAAGAAAATAATATTTTCGTTTCGTCATGTTTCTTCTGTCTTATAAATATTTTATATTATAAAAACCTGGAGAATTCCCGTAATATATATACCTTTAATCATATCTATGATGCAATGGGTTAAATGTTAATGTAACAAATGGAGAATTTTGCTTTTACTTGTACACGGTCTGAGGAAATTGGATATTAAACCGGGTATACATATATATATATATATATATATATATATATATATATATATATATATATATATATATATAAATAGACAAAACCACTTAAATGTCTGATACCACAGAAATCAAATATTGATTTTAACAGACGCACATTATTCTCCTTAAAAAGTAACGTTTTCGACCAACACCTCACCAGAAGAATCGTTGGCGACTGATATAATGTTGATAATAATTTGATGAGGTGTTGGTTGTCAGACAAAAGTTTAAGTTTTAAAGAAAAATGTATTTGAGTTCTGTGGTATCAGACATTAATGTAAATACACATGACACACCCACACATAAACACACGCACACACACACACACACACACACACACACACACACACACACACACACACACACACATATATATATATATATATATATATATATGTAACATGAATGCTAAATCATAGGGATTAGTTTCGCTTTGCTGTATTCTAATGTGATCTTATATTTATCTGCCTTCGTTTTGCATTAGCCAATTACAGTTAAGATTTACTTACTTTTTAGTGAGATATATATTCTCTTAATTTCTATAAAGGAAAAGTATACACCTAAGAGGTTTTATATTGAGAAATATTTCATTTTCTATCGTATTATAGTACACGAATGAAATGACGTTTCTATTAAACAATATTTTTCTCTCGCTTCCGGCGGGCGAAGGACGTATTCATCATTTTGGTAATTTTGTGGAAATACGCTCTTGAAGCTTTTAGTCAATTTTGATCATCATTTCGTTGCATTGTTAACTGTAAGGAAATTGCAAATATACGATTACCTTACAATTAAATAAGTAAAAACAATGATAATAATAATTATTATTAAGAATATATTATAGGAATTATCAAGATTTTACGGAAACATTGTTGGCAATTATATATTTAGCTATATAATAATTAACTTTAAATTATATAAATTTTGATGCTATAATCGATTTGTTGCTAGGGTGTTTTCATTTTCTCCTTTGTTATTGGCACCATTTTAGAATACTTTAGGTACAAAGCTAAATTTCACCAAAAAATCGAGGTATTTCGTTTACGCATTGTTACCTCTGTTTTCTATTGTTGTTTTTAGATCACTTTCTTCCAGTATTTTGATGGGCAATAGCGAATTTCTGAAATTTAGAATAATCTTATTACATTTAAATCAAAATGAAACCTATAAATAGGAATACTTTAAATAAATATACGACCAAAAATAAGATGTTTTGTCAAAAATTTTGCTGATTGAACTATTGTAAATTCATGTAACTCTAATCGCTGTGATAGTGATTTTGCACATGCGAGAATGGTCTCTGCTATAATTATCTTAAATTTACGGTGTTCTATAAATAAATATCCTCAAGTACTTGGGTTAGCAAAAGATATGGCGCCTTCCTTGATTAAATTTAACTTAACATCTAGAAGATAATTGGAAAGAAATTACTATTATAAAAATAAGTAGACAAAATATGTCTATATTAATTAATGAGACATACTTGAATACGCACTGGACCAACCTGTTTGGTCCAGTGGGAATGACGCATGGCTCATATCGTAATGGTCCGGTTTCGATTCTCGGTAGTGGATGTGCTCATCTGATGAGTTCCAAAATAGGACGAAACGGATGTCCAGTATATATATATATATAATAATTTTATATGTGTTTATTAATACACATATGTGTGTAAATATTTTTGAGCTTATACACACACACACACATATACATATATGAGCGAGAACAGATAAACTTGTATGCAGTACAATGAAGCATTATTCAGATGTATAGTGTAAGAAAACATTTGAAAAGTTGTGAGTAATGTACGTAATGAAAAATGTGTCCTCTTCTTTGAACTAAGTTCGTAGATTCTAAAAACGCCTTCGTTATTACAAGTATTTTGTTTTTCAATGACGTTTGAAAGAATAAGTGGCACTCACTCTGGCTACATCAAAGAGATTTGCAACTTAAGCACTCTAAAACGTAATCAAACTTCGGAGCTCTAATGAATAGCAATATGAGCCGTTTAACAAATCAATTGATTTACATATCAAAAGCAAGCGAAAGATGAAAGGTCGGCAGGAAATGGATTACGACGTAGACCCCTTTGATTTAGGTACTTTTTACCAGGGTTAAGTGCACTGAATATGTCTACAGAACATTTATCACAATATACCTATGATGTGAGTAATCCTCTCATTAGAAATGAGTGTCTCATCACTTGGTTTGTATAAAAAAATGCTTGTTTGACGCTTTTATATTCCTTTGAAATGGGTTGTGCTTCAGTAACAGTAATATTTATATATCTACTCTATGTAAGCTAACTACCAAACACTTTCATTAATAACTATGAGGATATTACAACATTCATCTTTTTGCAGTGCAAGCAGATAGAACGTTCTTTAATATCACTTTTCATATTACAATACTTGTTTAATAAAGAGATAATTGGCAGTCTGCTTAAAACATCAACCTTGTAATCGGTTAAGTAACTTGAATATACTTTTTCTTATATAAGAAATGGTTTCTGTGAATAGTTGTAAAACAAAATAAAACTAACACATATTTAATGGTATATCTTATATACTTTCTCTGAAATGACGTTCATTCTCTTCAATAGAACATTATAACTATGTTTAAAATAAAGTTTCTTAAAATCATAATTATGACATGGTTCATTATTTTGTAACCTATCTCCCAACTACATTTATTTTAAACATACGATCAGGGCTATATCGAATGTTTTATTTGTCGTCTTCCATTAATTTGTTTTGGAACTTCGACTAATGATAATGGTAATATTAGAAGTTTCTTTTTAAGGAAACATTTGGTATTAATTGTTTGAGCAGCCAGTATTGCTGTCAGCTGTAATTTATAAAACCATTCTCTTAAAATGATTTTTCCAAATAAAAGTATTCTCAAATACAGTAGCTTTTTTAGCATTCCCAATGTTGATGGAGGCTTCCTCTTAACTTTATGTCATTATTCATTTGTCGTGTTATATGTGTTATTCATTTTAGTTATTGCTCTTCTTATAAGTCCTCATCTAATGACATTACTGGTACCCCTGTTTGCCATTCAGTAGCGACAAGCCACAGGATTCAAAAAAGGATGTTCGTCGTCAAAATCCAGAGACTTCACTTGGTCAAAACCGTTTTTAACAATTGAGATGTATAAATATTTCAATTCCCTACCAAATCTAAATTCTCGTGCCAAATACAACAATCTAGTTAATAAGAATAGAAAGTTGTACAGGACGCAATTAACAAACAAGACTCAACCAAGTAAAATGTTATAGGACAAACGTTTATGCCAGTATACACAAAAGGGGAACGTATAATACATATAAAAATCTTGCATAAATTTTCCTTTTGTCACATTATAAAAAATTAAGACAAGATAAAATTTACAGGTATTTCTTTAAAAAAAAAATGGATAACAACCGAATATTAAAAACGTATTACAATTTAGAAAAAGGACGCGAGGTTTAAATTTCGAAAAGGGCCAAAAAAGAAATGAATTCAAGAAAGTAGAAAAACGAAGGGACAACCACCTTTCAGAAATAAATAAATAAATAAAACAAATAACGAAAACACCTATATTTACTTGACCCACGGTCGTCTCTGGGACATCTAACTATTTTGGAAATGTCATATTTATATTCCCAATGTTCGTTCTTGAAAAAAAAATTGAATTCTTTTTTCGTTGACCCAACACAGAATTTTCATTTGAACTTCGAAATTATTTTGGGAGCTCTCCAGCTGGTTTATATCTCTTTCCCTTCACGACCGAATGTCTCGATGCTTTCTAATTCCCCTTTCCTTGATATCATCACTGTATTCTTTTTCTTGATGTCAGATGTCTCTACTCTTACTAGTATCATTATCATCTTATGAAATTTAACTACTGCTAAACTTTAATTTATATAATCTTATTTTTATATTAATCTCAGTTATGACATTTTTTCATAAATGAAATATCAAAATTAATAATAGAATGTATGGAAATACAAATAACACAGTAAATTTTATTAAATGTACATAAAATTATAGTATTTTATGTACACTTCTGATAAAATTTCATGAGAAATGTGCCTATAAATTAATTAGATACGTTTCTTATGAAATTTAATCTCACTCTTAACAGTCTTATTTTTTAATTTCTTTATATTTTCCATAAATCATTGTAAACGTAAAGTTGAAAGCTAAGTACAAAAAAAAAAAAAATAAAAAAAATAAAAAAAATAGAGCGCTGAAAGTTTTCCTTAAAAGTAACGAGGTAAATAATTTGTTCACTTAAATCTAAATTATTTCACTTCCTTCCATCCGCAGAAAGAGTTATCCTCCCGTAATTATCTAAACGTCATGAAAATGTCTTTCGTCACCTGTCAAATGATGCGAAAGTTTATGACCGGCTTTGTTTTATTTTCAAATTACATTTTTTCGGCGCAGAAGCTAAGTTTATCTTGGTTCAAAATATTTTAAATAAACATTATAATTTCTGATTCTATTAAAATAAGTTTTGAAAAAATGATAATTGATTTTTAAATGAATATCAAAGTCAAATTTTCATCTTTTTTATAAAATGGAAAAAATGATTGAAAATGATGGATTATCTGTTCTTTTTTTGACAACAAAAAAACAAGATTTTTAACGAAAATTTCGGACGTGCTAGGAACAATTAAAAAATGTAAAAATATACCAAAAAAAACTTTGATCTTTCCTCTTTAATAATAATATGAACATTTGACGATTAAATTTTGTTTTCGTCAAGTTCGGCGTCTTTTTCATCATGCTATGCTCTTTTTGTTTACATTTAGTAGAGGTACCTATGCTTACATATGCCTTATCTCTTGAGTACTTTTAGTAGGAGAAAGAGGTTCACATCAGGCCCCCAGCTGAGTTCTTAGCTTGATACTACATCTATTATTGTTCAGTACATACGAAAACAATAGTTTTCATAAATTTGAAATGGGTACTGAACAATGTTGGCTGTTTTTAATCGCTGAGCCTAAAAAGATATATACTTGGAACATTCTTAACAAACCCTTTGGTTTTCTAAAACATACACTTCACTCAAAAGTACATGTACAAAGAAACAATGTCGACGATTAAACATTTATTATTACACCAAAGACTGAACAGTACTAACAAATAACATTTTTAAAGATGAGGAATTGTTTGTATACAGCAGATTATTTAGATATTTATGAACGGTCTTTTTTTCCTGCAGTGCATGTCATCCATATTAAAGTCAACATCTAACGAGGCTATTTAAATATATATCAGGATAATAATTTGGTTTTGTAGCTATTTGCCGTGCCGGGTGGTATCACATCGGGCACACCCTATTCCATATTCATTTTCTCTATCTCCTATTGTACATTTGTGATAACTAATCCATATCATATTTTATTTGCTCAGTATTTCCTAATTCCATACCTTAAATTGTTATGATAAATCTGGGAATGTGACATTAATACTTTCGTTTCAGATCATATCATTTGGAAAATTTGGTAGATGTTGATATTCTATTCAAGACCATACTTATCTCAACTTTGGATGCCTAAGTCTTCAGTGTATTCCTCTCATCATCAATACATTGGCCTCGGGAAAGAAAGCCTCATCGCTGTCTTCTATTGGTAGATTTGTCTGGAATCTGCTATTGAATGCCTGGTACACGCATCGGAATCGGCATTCTCTGTCCTTCTTTCATTTTCCCCCTCTTATAGCTGCGACGGTAGCGGCGATGGAGATGACAGTCCCAGCCTACTCATGAAGAGAAATTAAATTCTTAAAATGTAATCAGTTCTGTGCCGTGAATGATACACGCTTAAGCGATCATGTATCTTTCGATACATGACTGACGAGATAATTTTTTTTTCCACAGTAGGTTGCCATTTCTTTCAGCGGTAGACCAGTTGCAATCCAAGGCTACACAACCCGATCTGTCCTTTTATTTACCCATAGTTCGGAGGAAAAGAACATGATTCAAACCTTCCTCGAGGGTATTAGCATGTAAGTAAAGGATTGGACTGGAATTCGAAATCGGCTCTTTTAAAATGTAATATGAATATGAAATATCGGTTTAATTCGCCTTATGAATGAAAGCTCATATCAAAGCTGTAATAATACTAGTTGGTAAAAATAAACTCATATTCCGTCAAGCCGACTATGACTATATTTTTTACTAACTAGAAAATTACATATCCACATATAAGTTTTTCATAAATTATTTCGTGATCAATATTTTGATTTCACCATAGAAATTATTATAATATGGTTTTATTTTAATTCCAACAAGGACAAACATAATGTTTTTCACTGAAGTCTAAAATTTACTAAGGATTATTGCCAGTATGTTTCATTGCACTATATTCTGAGTCGTATTAAATGATTACAATATGGTCAATTCGCTGCCCGTCAGAATTGTTTAAAATTCACATTATTTTATTGGAATTAATTAGGTAATCGAAAGATATAAATTCGAGCCGAAAATTTTCATTCGTTGAAGGAACGTAGAAATACAAAGGGTTTATATTTTTGTACGGATTTAAATTTTTCACTTATTGATTTGACTATTTTGCGTATTATTCACAAATAATATTTTGTATAATATTAAGCTAAAATAGGTAATTTCGTAATATATTACTCTACGGAATAACAACTTATTTGTATTTTCACAAATACCTTTTAACTATCATAATATTTTTTATCGTTATATTTAAGAGAACAAGGAGAATATCTCTCGATATGTGAGTTCGCTTAGAGGGAAAATTCAGGAAACATTCATATAAGAAGACAATAATAGAGTCTATTAATAGATAGTGAAAATGCCAAAGTAAAAACAAATAATAATCTCTATTATAATTATGCTTGTCCTCCTTTCGTTAGTAAGTTACTTCCTTACTTAGTTCGCACCTGCCAACACCTCATAAGTAATGTACTATTCAGTTTTGACACCGAGAAAATCAGAATTTGACATATCAGAGTTGCTACAGTGAGAAAACGAAAAGAAGAAAGAAAAAGGGAAGATAAAAGTTTTTAATGTCTTTTTCGGAAAAGTGGAAGGGTTGTCAATTTCAGATCTTTGTACACCTTATAAATAAATTTATTAATAAAATATTTGCAAGACTGGATATTATTTAATATATTTTTAGTAACTTAGCACGTACGTTACGTCCTGCCCTTTCCTTGCATAAATAATGAACTGATCCGTTTTTTTTTTTCTTTACAGAAAAGACGTAATACAATATATAATAGAGGTTGTTTTGATTTTAGAAAGAAAAATAATATATAATGTATACATAATATAAACAAAGAAAAGAGAATGAAAGGCCATTAGGATTTCATGCGTTTAACGTCTGATTCCGGGTAAAGAAAGCACTTGCCGATTTTGAATTTTTCCATTAGTAGCAAATTACTCCTTTGAATAATGACATGCCTTCATATTTTTGATAGTGATTGCAATACTTTGTTAAAGTTATTAAACTCAAATATTTAACCATGCAATAGGAGAATTTACAGTTATTTTATAGTCAAGGAACTTGCAAGGAGCTATACTCACTAATTAAATTCAAAATTAGGATTTCTCAGAAAGGTCAAATAGGAAAGCCTCGAAAGTTTCAAGAGTATTGCTAATTTCTGAACTCATAATATATAATTACTAATTATTACTTTATTCGGTAGATCCAGTAAAACAAAAGAATAATAAATAGGGGAATTATAATACTAATATGTCAGAGGTTTCCTTATAAATAAACATTCATCCTGAAATTACAAATCAACCAGTGCGGCTCTAATTTGACATTTATAGTATATTTCTCTTAAAATGAATTTTTAAGAACTTAATTTTGTGATGTTCACTATTATCGCTCATTCTAGTATTGAAGGGTGTTTTCTACGCAATGATTTGTTTGAAGGTTTAGGTATGTCAGCATCGTGTTTA
Organism: Acanthosepion pharaonis; assembly: GCA_903632075.3. NCBI lineage: Eukaryota > Metazoa > Mollusca > Cephalopoda > Sepiida > Sepiidae > Acanthosepion > Acanthosepion pharaonis. Next base: position 3,878,071 of record CAHIKZ030005567.1, read on the forward strand.
TGTTATTATTTTCTCTTCGAGTTACATGTGATATCCATTTTAGCTGTTGCTACAGTTCATAGTCCTCAGATGATGCAGTTTTTGTTAATTGGCACATATCTTTTCGGCGGTATTCTCTGGTGCTAGTAAACAATGCTCAAGTCTTGATTCGATCGATGTCATTTTTAATCGTTTATTCTGAGAAAGCGGTTCTATACAGCTAGTAATGTAAATATTTCCGGACGCGTTTAGCGCCATAGCCTTGTATCCACAGGAATGTCTAGATCTGCCGATTATGTTAAGTACATAACTCGAGTTATTATGACAGTGTTTCGGTTTTGGAGTAATTGATGATATTGGTCACAACTACCACTAGACCAACGTATTCTATATATTTCCTTATATTCTATGATAGATTTGTTACAACTGACCCATACATCGAATTATTTGAAGTGTTTACGTAGTCAGCATCCTGAATTTTTATGATGAATATAGGGCAGGCACCATTTTTGCTTCCATTCCATTTCCACTGTTTCTGTTTTTGAAATGATCATCTTGAGCACTGCTTCTTGGAATTCTTGTTAGAATATATTTTATTTTCCTTTAAAATTCTTATCCGATTTATGAATACCAGTGTAGGGAATTTTTATATAATAACCAATATAACTTCCACAAAAACAATTAGCAGCAAGTTTTTTTTCTGGACATGTCTGAATCAGAGTAAAATAAAAACAATAATTTTTGGATTATTTGACAAGGAAATGTTGAGAATTCTATACAACAGAAACAGTGTTAACATGAATCATGTACATGATTAAAGAACAGGAAGGAAATATTTTTTATAACAATTAGAATTGGCGTTGAACAAAACTGAAAGCACACAATAGAATAAAGAGACATGATGTCAAAATGCTGAAAAACAAACAAAATATTATTAGAGAAACAGAAAAAAAAGAATGAAGGAGAAATGCACATATCTTTCAGGAAACAAATGAAAGAAATTTCAACGCTGTTGCGTGTTTTAAGTGAAGAAGTCTTCTCGATAAAAAAAAAACATAATTACAGATAAGGCTATTAAGATAAACAGAATGACGTCGGAGACAGATAAGGTGCGACAAACCTGGTATCGTTGAGAAAGAAATGAAACGTGAAATTGCATAAACTTCACAACAAACACACGGGAAATCAAAATAAGTCAGAGAGAGTGATTAAGTATAAATTGTGCAAAGGATTCAACAATAAAAATCAACTTTACAAAACCAGTAACCATTGAAAGAAATAAACAACACAATTCAGAACGATATGATTCAGATGAGGCATATGTAACACTTTGAACGAATTATTATTGTTGTTGGTCGAACAGATTACTATTGATTTCTTTTCGAATAGCGACGATTCTTGAAAAATAATTTCTTAAGTTTAATTATAGTCGATGAATATGGGCGTGATCGAATAAAAACATTATGAAATCGCCGACAAAACCTATCTCATAGGCTAACATGAGATTAAAATGCAAACACAAACGATAGAATAATGATCACATATATTCTTTGTTGAAATTATAACATTCTCTTTTTCAAGAAACGAAAATGTACATTGTTATATTTCGAAGGAATGAAACGCTCCGGCTTTTTTGTACGTGTGCGAGATTTTGTGATCATAACAACGTCCATTTCGAGTCTCGTGAAATTATATCTCTCCTAGTTTCTCTGAGATTTCAAGTGAAATATATAAAGTTTTCTTATCTATCTTCACATGATGCTAAATTAACATCACGTTGACAGCATCCACAGAACAGTCTACAATCAATCTGCTTGTGTATAGTTGCGTAACTTACGATATTTTTAGAAATTTCCGACCTGCATTTTATATGAATCACAGTTTTACACGAGGAGATGGGAAGTAATGTATTTTCTTTCATTAAATAAACACTATTTTATCAGATTAAATGAATATATTTATGCTTCTCATAAAGCTAATATTTTTTTTTATTTTACTGGGTATAAGTATGCAGGATATATATATATATATATATATATATATATATATATATATATATATATATATATATATATATATATATATATATAAATTATTCTTCCTACCTAGCATACTTAAATAATGTTTGTAAAATGTTCGGAAATGCACCGCGGGTGATAACAGAGCAAAAAAAAACTTAAAAAGAAACGATGAAGAAAAAGCTATTTCAAAATTCATAATGCTGTAATTGCTTTATCAAAGAAAACAAAGATCCCGACAACCTGATAAAATATTAAATATTAAATTCCTGTGGCATTTTCACACGATCATTTCCAAGCAACTTTCGCAATTCTAACAGTAAAATAACCATTCTTTTTTCTTTCATTTAATGGTGCAGATATTATATAATTTTAAATCAACCAAAAGCAAACACATTGTTCTGTCTGAATCAAAAAGAGTTATTTAGCAGAAGAATCTGCAGGTAAAATTCGATTTGTCTATGATCTTGGTGTTGTCACAACTTGGTAAGGGTGTCCGTAACAATAACTACACAGTTTAGTCTGGTTACTTCTCTTCAGACAGAAGCGATACTTCTGTTTTTCATTCAGGCATAACAATATGGCTGAAAGGATGCTTCCTTTTCTGAACGAATGCTGAAACGGTGCTTCAGTGCGTGCACTTAGTTCCTGGTTACAAAATATGTTATAAGTGTCTGATCGTGTCATCAATATATTGTACATTTTAGATCGAGGATGTTTTCTTATTGATGTTTTCCACAACCTATATTCTTTCAATATTCTGCTTGTGAAAACTATACGTGAGGAAATCCAAAAGCAGTTTGTCCAAAAATAAAGGGAAACTGCTTAATTCACATCGCACGTCGATTCTATAAAATAATCTTTCACCTAGAAAAACAACTAAAATTGGTCGATGTGTCTCTTCATCTGATTGCTATTCAGCTTAAGCATTTTTTTCCTTTTTCTCGTCCATATGAGACCGAATCTTTCCTGAGTAGTATCATAGCGATTGGAGATTAAGTGACTTATCTCTAATCATATCAAGAGAAAACAAAAATGCTCTGACCCACAACAAATATGAATATCTTACCCAAAGTAGGGATAGCGTTTTTTGTCCCGTGTTTTATTGTACATGAAGAGCCTCGTCTATCTTATAGGCAAATCTAAAACTGAACAAGATATGAGGAAACGTATAGTAAAATGTTGGGATATTTACATGATATTTAGTTGAAACGAGGATCTCATTGTTTAATCTTAAACGTTTAATTTCCTTACACGTTAATGCAAGGCCACACATTGTAAAAAGAATCAGCAAAATTATGCCGTATATATAGAAGTTTTGGCTCATCAACTATACTCTTCTGACGAGGGATCAGCAACACTAAAATTAGATACGATTACATAATCAGTAAGAATGCACGATATTCGTTAATTATATCAATAATAATGAAAAATGCATTACTTTATTTTTTGCCCTCAAATTCGACGGGACCTTCTTTCCAAAGTAATATCATTAGTAAGATTTTCTAAACCACTGTGGAACAAAAAACTATGAAAATGTATTTCATATAAATAAAATTTCAGTCTATCAGGAATAAGATCTAATAATGATATACCATGCAGTTACGAAGCGAAAATTTGTAAACTTGAACACAAAATAAACATATACAAAAATCTGTTTTAGTACAAATATATTCCTATAGAGAAATATGAACATATACATTACAAAAGCAAACGAAGTTGTAATGATGCATAAATTTAACAAATACTAATACGCAAATTTACCTATATATGTTCATTGAAACATACACAAATACAGACATATACCTTGTTTATCATTGTCGTCACCATTATATTTCGATTTCTCCTATGGTTACACTGCCTTCTAAGTCTGCTTTCGTAAGGCTACATTCCATGATTTGCTTCCTAACTCTGATAACTTCACTAGAGTTGCATGGACAAAGTTCTTCGTGTGTGGGCTGTACTTATCAAGACAATGTTTTGTATTTCTGTTAAGCTGTTATTTCCAGGGAAATATTTCAGTGTGGTGTTGTTGTTTTTTTTTTATCATTCCAAACGCAGCTACTATCATTGGTACTATTCTTGAATTCATTTTACACATGTTTCTTATTTCGATTTACAGGTCTTTATAATTTCATTGTTTTTCTAATTATTTGATAGCTATGTTAACGTCCGCTGTGCAAGCCATATCAATTAGTTGACAATTTTTTTTTCATTTAGGTTCTTGACAATTATGTCCTATCTAGTTGCTTCAATCTGCCTGTCTGTAAAGATTGTGTAGCCCCATAGAATTGTGACACCTACTCTTTCTGTAATTGGTATTGGGTGATGTTCATACCAGTGCTTGTTAACATTTTTTCAAAAGCATTTGCACAATTTACAGTGGAATTATTGCCCCATTCTATCGTGACGACTTTTATATTAATTTGGCGAAAATACAGAACATTAGATGGCATATGCTTTCCTGATATTTGTCACAGAAGCATTTTGGAACAACACTCTTATGTATAACATTTCTCTTAATGTTCCTAGTGAAAAGACCGGTATTGCACTACAAGAATAAAGCCTTCTTTTTCAGCTTTTAATTCAGATGCTCGTAACCATCGATGAATGTTAACTTTATGCACATAGGCATTATTGGCACGTTCTTCATATTGATCATGCAGACGCTTGTCTTGCCAGCGTTGTTTCATCTCTTCATGAGCTTTAGCCATGGCTGTATTTTTTTGTGTGCTGCAACAGTTAGTTCTTGAGTCCTGATTTATTTTTCTACATAATCTACTAAATGTAAATATCGTTCGTATTTACCACCTTCTTTCATGAATATTTTTCTTTCTGTTTCCATGTTTTTTGACTAATTATATTATTCAGTGCTTTGTTGTTTCCATGCATAATAGTAGGCCAGTTATCGTTTTGTATGACAATTCTAGCTAAATAAAACCATTTCCATATTCTTTACGGAATGTAATAATTATATATTATATATTATGTATAATCGGTATGAATTTGGATGATGCCTGCTTTGTTTAGAATGAAATCCCCTTATCTTAGAATCCATTCGTCTCATTTTATTTTAGAGTCCAGTTAAAGATGATGAAACTATATTGATCTACTGGGATAGCAAGGCAATTAACGGCCATAATTCTGTTGTGAAAATTCAATTCAGTTCTTCTATAGTACGATTTCTGGCTGATTCTTTCATTTGTTATAGTGAATTCATTCACCCACATTTACACCGGGTTTCATATAACCTTCTTCTTGCTCTAGCTCTTTGATTGGTATCACAGGGCTTAAGCTAATAGCGATTTTCCAAGCGTAGATTGGATGTGGCACAAGGCCGAAAGTAAGGGGCACGCAGTGAGGTTTGAAATCACTACTCAGTCGTTATTGTTCTAGCGAGACAAGCTTGCTAAACATTACACCACCTCGAGGTGCCTAAAAATTTAAGCTAATAGATTAGTTTTTCTTCGTAGAATTGTGGTTTTAGCACATTTATCCAAACCGAAAACCATTTCAATGCCATCACTGAAACATTTTACTCTATTCAGGAGACGTTCCAGCCAACTGTCATGCCTACAACTTTAAGTCATCCATGTAAAATACATGGCTTATTTTGTTTTCATATAATTTATAGCCATATACCTCTTAAGTTCATTGGTTATTGTCATTAGAGATATACAAAAGAGTAAGGGAGACAAAGAGTCACATTGAAATATTACTCTGTTGATGTTTATTTTACCAGACCTACAGATTATATTTCCATATCGACAGATTTTGTTTGATGAAATTGATAACGACGTGTGGTACCATGTGTATAGTTAAGATACAGGGATGTAATACATTATTATTATTATTATTATTATTATTATTATTATTATTATTATTATTATTATTACCACCGGAGGAGTGGAATGTGTAACGGATGTTTTCGCTAAAAGTGAATTATGTATGCAGTATTAAATTTCCGCTGGATTCTCTTTTGTTCAAATCGCATGAATTCTCTTGCAAAACGGATGAATCCATCTTCCTCCAGCGATATAACAGGCCGGAGAGAGTTCCCATTACTTGCGGTGTCACAAATTCAGGGAGAAGAAAAAGTCTTAATTCGCGGGACATGTGGCGTGAAATGATGGCATGAAGCATCGCATACACATTCATCTAGTGTAACACACACACATTTACACACAGACACACAATGACTCACGTGTGTGTGTGTGTTTGTGTGTGTGTGTGTGATATGTATATTGTGTGTGTGAGTGTAATTTTCATATCAACTGTTTTGATTTGTGGGCTTTTCCATTTTTCTTATAGCTTAAACTGTAACACAGGCAACTACACATCGTGAGATAGAGAAGCAAAGTTTTGCATAGAGATATTCTCACTCATATACTTCCACTTACCCACTTCCATCTTAGAATATATAACTCTTTATTTGATACAACTTTCCGTACATAGCAAAGCACATTCAATGCTATTTCGTTCTCAGGGGTTTTGATTTATTTTTAATGTTCATTTATCTCACATCGTCCATGACGCATTCATTCCTATCAGGAAAGATAATTCTCAGTTCATATATGTCTGGGAGAAAACTTTAGTACATATATCAAACAAATATGAATGATGGCTTGCACTAGCTACCATTGGATCATTCTTCTGAATGGAATTAATCAACTGAATGTCCAGGGAATTATCATTTATTTACTGATTTTCCACTACAAAACGAAATGTTTACTCCATTTCGTTCTTACTTTAAACAGTACTTAGCTACCCTTTATAAATAAATGCTGATTTTAGAAACTTGAGCAACGCAAAATAGTTTCCTGCAAAAAATTGTGGGAAGCAAAAATAATTATAGTTATTCTATCAACCAGATTCATTGAGGCATTAGGGGTGATTTTAGATCTAAAACCGATACAAAATAATTGCAATTATTAATATCTCTAATAAGTAGTTTTAAGTTAAGCGCGACGCCAAAATCTTTGCAAGAAAGTTACATTTGGAGAACTGTTATTTGTTTAAATTTAAATTTACCCCCCAAAATAAAAATAGACAAATAAATATACATTATTTATATCTTCATTTTGTCATTTCTTATATCTTACATTTTAATTAGATATTGTTCTCCGCATAAAAAATCTCATTCATTGTGATAAACCTATTAGGTCATTGCAAAAGAAGGTATGAGTTTAAAATATTAAAAACAAAATTTACATTCTCACAAAAAATATTTCTCATTCAAGTGCATAGTCTCCATTTATTTTTAACAACTCTGAACAAGCTTGTTGATATAATTTTTGGTAGAGACTTCTTTTTTGTTATTGGAAGAAGGTTGTGAGGTAATTTTCGACTGACTTGTACAGAGTAAATATTTTGTCATTTAAATTGTTTTGTAGAAAATGGAATAAATGCAAATCTGAAAGTGGCCTGTCACGAGAACGTTACTTATACTTCTGAAAGATCGGTATTGCAAGATGCAGTCTTTCGTTGCCTCAGGGAAAATGAAAGCTTTTCGATTTTGCAAAACCTGTCTTCTGCTGAAATTTTTGGTCTAATCTTCATGATGGCAAAGTCGAAAGATCGCCCGGACAGTTGTTGATCGCTTAGATTAAAATTGCCCTAATGAAATCTACCAAACCACTTTTCACTCAACCGAAGTGCTGGAACACGATCCATCAAACCATCTGAATCATTTTTGCCGCAGTTCCGACGCTTACTATTCTCCGGTATTCATCGCGCATAATATGGCGAACGTGAAGCTTTTTCTCTTCGATACATGAGGAATTATTATGTGGATAAAACATTCAACAAAATTTGACTTGTAACTGAACGATGCAGGTTCCGATCTAAAAAACCCTAGAAAAGTTTCAAGTGGCCCTCATTTTATATTATATCAACAATTAAATTCAGTCACGAAACTTAGCACTGATTTGATATTTTAACAGTAGGCAATGTTTTATAATTTATTGTCTATAATTCTCATGATTTTTCGGCATATTTTATTTCATATTTTTAATGAACATTATGTAAGATCCCTAATGTGCGTGCAAAAATTAATCTGTCATATGTTTTTTAGCATTCTGACAATTTATGGCAACGTGATAAAACCGGTTTTGTTTCTGAGGAATTTACTAGAAGTTGTCTTAGATAATCGGTCGTTAATATTTTTAAGCGTTTCACCTCAAGCAGGGCCGGAGTGCCACTAGCACTCAAGGGGTTACAGAAAGGGAGAGCAAAAGAAAAGATAAGTGTTTGATGAAAGCATAAAGAGAAAGACGGAGAACTAGATCAAATCATTAGAAGATGTCCATTGATATTACATTTGAATATTTGAGAACTGCATCCATCAAGGAATCAATTAAGAGGAACGGAGTTCCACAGACAGGAAGTTCGAGATATGAAGCTGTTAGAATACGGCTACATTTAATCGTTTCGACAGTGAAGATGTGGGCCCGAGATACCAACCTAGTAGCACGCTTAAATACATACGGTTTTGGAGCCAGCAAAACTTTGCTCGTCGCAGCAGTTCCCGTGTAAATACTTGTAGAAAAGACAGAGGGCAGCAACGACACGTCTGTGAGAAAGTGACTGTAGACGAGAAGCCAGATCAGGACCCATCACATTGCATACCGGTCTCTGGATTTTGTCGAGGACCTCAAGATTAACAGCGGGGGCTCCAGATCATATATGGCAGCAGTATTCGATGTAAAGAGGAATGGTTTGTTTATAGATTTGAAGCATGGATTTAGACGAGAAAAACTTTCTAGCGTGATAAAGTGAAGCAAATTTCCTTGCGGTAGATGAGACTATTGATTCAATGTATTTGTTCCACCTCAGATCAGTGGACAGCGTGGGACTAAACAGGCGCAGAGAGGCGCTCTCGTTGAGTTGGGCATCAGCCATTCTGATGGGAGGCAGGGAGCGTTCTCTGTGGTGGGTAAATGAGAGCAGTATCGCTTTAGAAGTATTAACCCATTTCCTGCCCCAGAACCACAGATTGGAGGTCTTTTTGAGACCAACGTCTAAGTTAGTTTTGTCGGCGATACAAGATTTACTATTGAGGCAGCATTAAATAGTAGTGTCCTCAGCGTAGATGCCAACTTGAGAACTGATGATATCAGGAAGATCGGTAATGAAGATCAGAAACAGTGTAGGACACTGGACCTAGTGAATATGGCAATACAGATAAGAGCAACAGTCCGAACGACGTAAAAAGTGTTAATAAAGACATTCATAATTGTAATACGAATGATGGACATTAACTTTGACAATTTTATCTCATCATGGATATATGATAATATTTTGGTTATAGTGAGACTAGATGATTCAATACAATACATATTCGGCATTCATTCATTGAATAGTTACTCATGGTTCAAATTTATATAAGCTTTCTCTTTAAATAGTTTTTCAGGGAAGCACGCGTATAAAGTCCACAATCTGTAATAGCTCTAAAAGTAATGGGGTCTCCTTCATAATCATTTGTTTAAAATAATGTAGAAATCAACATCTGTATTAGGACAACATTTACCTTCTAGTTCCATGTGATATTCATTTATTTTGTAATATTCTTGGAAGTATTCATATCATGTTGATTTTCATATTGGAGTTTTTTTATGTTTCTGATACTTGTAGGGCCAGTTTATGATATAAATTATGTCTTGTTTACGAGATCGCATTCAGCTGAAGCAACGCTTAACGACTGATCTGAAATATATATATATATATATATATATATATATATATATATATATATATATATGGAGAGAGAGCGAGAGAGAGAAAGGGAGAGGCAGAGACATAGATAGATAGATAGATAGATAGATAGATAGATAGATAGATAGATATAGCATATAGTATATCTTATGCTTATAATGGAGACATTTCTGGGTGATTTGAGTGCCATGCGTATCAGAGTCTAGATGTGACGTGGGTATTTAAGAACATACCTAGTTCTTAGCTCATTATTTTGTTTTATTAGTATCATATAGTATTGAGCAAAACTATCCCCCGTGCAGCCAATCTTATATTCAATTTCCTTCTCTGCCATAGTCATTTCCTTATAACCTATCCATACACTGAGGTATATGAAATGTTTAGTATTTATTAATTCCATATTCTAGATTTTATTTCTATGATGTTTTCACGGTATGTGTCATGACTACTTTCATTCCTATTCCAGAGCATTTTCTATTTTTCGAAAAAGGCTATAGTTAATCCTACTTATTGGTAGACTTTTGAAAGAAAACTATTCTTGGTTTAAGATTTTGATTTTCCCAAGTAGGAATACCAATGTCATGACTAAATCTCTAATTCTCATCATCGGTACACTCTCCTCTGCAGTGCAAACGGGAATTATTATTTCTATTAGTAATATAAAACATAATAGGTGTAAATAGGTTCGCCTATTGTTCACTTCTTTTTCCTCTTCAGTCTTTTGAACAGGAGTAGATATTTATCCCGCGTTCTTTTTTATGATTAGTTTTCCTTTTTTTTCTAAGGTTATTTCTCTTCAATTCCCAGTAGACCACTGCGTCTTAGTTACCTTATTGCCTTGCTTGGGGTGAATTGATTAAAGAAAAGAAAAGTAGTCTCGTTTGGGATTGAGTATGGCGTGCATAAATGATGAAGAGAATATTTCTGCACATCTGCGCTTGTATATTCCCAGATGAGGCGATTAAAAAACATTTTGTATCCTATTTCCTCTTTGTCGTACAGCTGATGTGGTTTGAAGAGGTTCGGAGTCTCTGAATTCCAGAGTTCTATACGATTTTGTAGATTTATTAGGCTACTCTAGGTTCAGTGTTCCTCAACCTTTGGAAGCAACGGTTCACCTAAGCGCAAGAGAAATATCGCGGTACACGTAGCAACATTTTTAAAGGTATATATTTAAATGTGATGAAATAAGGCCGTATATATTTTAAAATACACACATAAATATGAACAATTTTTTCAGTGTTTCTATTCAAGTATTCGTGCAGCTTATTAATTGTGAAACCTGTGCCTGGTGTTTTTTTTTCATGATTTCTTCGACATTTTGTTGAATGTGCGATAAGCAGAGCCCCATTTGTTGTTCAGTTGAGCTTAATCATTCTCGCTCTTTATTTTTAATGTTATTTAATGTTGCGAAAACCAATCCCCATAAATACGAAGTAGCGAATTGAATTAATACTGATAAAGACTTTTTAGCCTATGTGGTATATTCCTTTTGAATTGAAATCCAAATTGTATCAATGGGTATCTTGAAATGTTTTATTTTTAGACATTATAAACTTAAAAATATTTTTAAAAAAAAAAGGAATATTAAAAAAAATATTTAAAATAACATAATCGAAGGATAGTTCAAGGAATATATACTTATTCATTTATTCAAATACTAACACTACTATTAATACTTACACAGACACATATATATACATACGCAGTGACAATATTTCACTTAAGAAGATCGCCTGGACCCTAGTGTGTCGCGGGACTGCGGTTGAGTATCACTGCTCCAGCAGATCAAGTCATTCATTATAGACAGAGTTTGGACAACGCTTTCTGGTGAATGTGAAAATGAATTATCCCAAATATGTGGCTGTTCGAGAAACATGACTGGGATACAAGATTTTATTCGACGTGTAAACTATTTGCTGGATTTGTATTATCAAATATATCTATTAATACACTTCTTACCAGATAGTCTAACTGCCTTAGTTGTCTTTCATAGAATGCAGAGAATCGAATTAATAAAATATTATTAGTTAATTTCCTCAAAATAGTCAAAATATAATATCACTATATATCTGAAGAGGCCTGGGCTACATTTATGTTGCCACAGTGCAGTAATGTTTGTATATACAATGTTGCTATGGTGTTTTATATAATGCTTTTGACACATTATGTAAATGTATAGACATTATGGTTTAACTCGAGGAGACATTATGCTAGTTTGCAAACTCATACGGACAGGTTTATTAAATTATAAGTTACATCACAGCCATCTAGATTTCCTCATCACCATCTTCGTTGATATTTAATTTCGGAGACAAACATGGCTACATTTTATCACGCAAGTGATAAAAACTAAAACAATAATAAACCACAAACACAGAAGGTTTTTTGTTTTTGGCATCACTCTCATAGCGGATTAAAATGTATTATTGAAGATCTTCAAAAACCTATGAAAATACAAGTATCTTGAAATCTCAAAAATATGACAGATGATAACACCAATATTTCCGGTTGTACTAGCGGTCTCGGATTGCTTGGAAAATGTACTTTTGGACTCATTGAAGCGATTCCTGATAGTCTAAGCCTTAAGGAAATAGAAAAAATACTCACAAGTACAGCTCACATATTACGGAGAGCTTTATCTACATAAAAGAATCTGTGATCGTAGGTTTGTTTTATGTTCTCTGCTTTCTTTTTACAAAAAATGATGAGCGGAAAATATCATGAAGTCATTTAGTTTTCTGGTTGCGAACCGGAAAGAAAATATGTATACAACAAAACTCAAGGGAAATAATAATAATAATAATAATAATAATAATAATAATAATAATAATAATAATAATAATGAAAGAAGGAAAGCGACTGAGAAGAAGACTGGATGTTGATCTGTGGCAAATAACATAAAAGTAGTAAGTAATAAAGGAATTCAACAAGATCAAAATGGAGTTTCAAGTCGGTGAAAAAGTGCAAGTAAAGCCTAATACACCGACTGAAGCTGAAAAATACATAAAAAGAATGCAAAGGCAAATGCAACCGACCAGATATAGAAAAGATGGCAAGATAAACCGCGTCGCTGGCAATACTCTGCCCGTACTCAAAAATCAGATGTAGCCAAACCCCGTACGTATCAGTGGCTACGTAGTGCAGGGTTAAGAGTGAAATTTAAGCTTGTACTCTTGCTGAACTGGACCTATGCTTGTAAACTAAAAATTACCAAGCACAGAACACATATTGAAAAATTGTGTTAGCCCAAAATACAGATTCTGTGTTAAATATCCAGGAACAATTGATCATCTTGTATTAGGTCACGCGGTATTGGCACCCACTGATTTTCAAACAAGGCACGGCAAAGTAGGCCAATATCTACACTGGAAAATCTGCAAGAATTACAGAAAGGAAACTGCAAGAAACTAGTATAAAAACCACGAAAACTCGGGTCGGTAACAATTTTATGGGTCTTTACACATAGACGTTACAATCAATGCTAATCGCCTTCACATCGTGATTATAAAACACGAACACAAAATGTACATCATTATTTGCATGGCATTCCCTGCAGACTGGAAAATACAAGGACCTTGAAACTGAAATCTCCAAAATGTGGCGCATGAGGACATTAAAAATTCCATTTGTAGTTGGAGTATTCGGATTGATTGGAAAATATTCTATTAGACTAACCGAAAAATACCTTGTAGCCCAGGTCTTAAAGAAATAAAAAAAAATTGCAGCCAAAAGGTCAGCTCTCAACTTACGAAGGGCTTTATCTATGTAAAATATGTGCGATTTTGTTTTCAAAATTGCTCAGTGGAAAGTGCCATGATGCCATATCTGACTTTAGGTCTCAGGTCGGGACCACATAAGAAATGAGTATATAAAACCAAACTAAAAACAATAATAATAATAATAATAATAATAATAATAATAATAATAATATGTAGAGCCCTGAATTTCCGCAGAAAGATACATATCCAATCACTGAGAGGTAATTGGGCAGTCTATGTTTAATGGAATAAATATTGAATGATTTTTACAAAACTATCGTTCAGCACTTGTTATGCTACATATTTGTTAAAGGCTTATTTTTAGAGGAAAGTATTGGGAAACATGTCATTATGTCACTTCGTAGTTTGATTTTATGGGTATATATGTGTATAAAACAAAGTTCACTAAAATAATAATAATAATAATAATAATAATAATAATAATAATACAGTACAAGAATAATTCTAATTCTAATCATTAATATTGTAAGAAGAACAAAATCAAATAAAGTGTTTAAAATTTTTTAACATTTCGACAGTATGTCTATGTTGTTTACCTTCTGTGCAAGAATTGCATATAAGTATAAAAATATAAAATAACTGTAGTCTTTGTACAAACTTGGTTTGAGAAAAACTTTTGTGCTGGTAATCAACGCAAAAAATAACTGCGTATACCCAGCCAGCGTGAATGCAATACAACAAATGCGGTAATAACATGATTCTGTTCTTGGTCATCTTGAAATTTTCCGTTAGTTGTCTAGTTAGTAATTGCTAATAAACTTCTTTCTTATAAATATTATGGAAACCTTATCAATGGAGAATTGAACGTAATCTTTTGTATTCATTAAGATTTTTATGGTCTTTTTGAATTAACACCAAAGTAAATGATGTACAATGGAAACCTACATGGCTATTAATATTGCGCATGTTTTCTTGACAAAATTTAAATAAAAGCACAACTTGAAGCTTTCAAAACACAGCAAAACCGTGAACAGGAATTTTGGCTGCGATTTATTTATGATATTTTCCTAATCCGTAAAGTTACACAAAAAGTTTTGCTACCATTTTTACAATCTTACATTGAACACTTTCCGATCAAACAACATTTGTATCAATTTTCTAAAAAAACTATCGTTGAATCTTTAGGCAATACACTAAATTTCTGTATAGTTCAGATAATGACTGAGCTATTTTGCAAAATTCCTTCAACACATATTTATGTTTAGTGATGTTCTGAGCATCCTTATCACACGATAAAATCTAGACCGAATCTCAATTTTTGCGGATAAGACGGATTTGCACGGAGATAAAAAAAAAATATATTGTAAGCATGCCAATGATTTGATTCCGTATTACCTCGAGCGCGGCTATCGTGAGTCGCGAGGAAAACAAATTGTCATTGAAGTAGCTCAAAAGAAATATTACCATAATTTTACGCTAGATCAAAACACCAAAAACACTAATCAAAATTCTGACGGAATCCCTTTAGTCATTAACTGACACGATAAATTTCCCTGGCATTTCGAAAGTACTACACGACAGCCATAAACATATTTTGTAAAAATATCCGCGTTTTAATGAGATTATCCTAAAACGCCTACATTTTTTTAAATGAAACAAAAACATCAGACAAACTTTAACGAATTCAAATGGCCAATTCAAAAGTCCATGGGGATTTCCGATCGTTTTCCTCGAAAAAAGTCATAGAAGGGGAAACATGTGTCAAGTGACTTCCATCACGATTTCCAAGATAAAAACTACGATTTCTTCAAATGATGTAAATTGTACTGATTCCTATTTGATATACGTCGTCCAGTGTAGCAGGCTTGACATGATTTAAGAGGGTCGAACAACAGAAGGATTAAACAAATGATTTAATGGCCACAGTTATTATGTCTGACACAGCAGTATGACATGAAGAGAAATTGCGAAACACTTTATCACAAACGTCTGTAATTTCAGGTACATAGTCCACGAAATATCAAGAAACTTTCGACCATTCAACCCTTAAAACGTATGAAAATGATTACACATGCAAATTACTAATTTTTCAACCAGCGAGTAGACAAAATGATGGAACGGTTTTCATAAAAGTTGTACTAAATTATTTCATTAATTGCTCTTGCTAACTAACGGAAGATTTCAAGGCGATACCGATCATCATCATCATGTTATTTACATTAAAGTTGCATTCCATCTACGCTGACTGGATTTCATTTATTTTGTCGTGTTGATTACCAGTACAGCTTTTTTCATAATGGCAATCAGTATCTGAGCAGATACTTTTTAATATATTTTTTAATTGGATGCAATTAGTAAGCATAACTTGAAGAGTGTCATAGGATCAAAATATTAAAACTTTTACTCTTTTTTTTTAAACAGCGCTCTTTTCTAAGCGCTGCAGAATAAGGAGAGTTATATCAGCCATTGTGTTTATTATTATTATTATTATTTCATTTGATTTTTATGAATACACATTTCCTTCCGGGTCCCAACCAGAGACCTAATTTGAGAAATAGGTTCATGACATTTCCCACTCATCATTTTTGTAAAACAAAAAAAAAATCAAACTGAAATAGAAACAATTGATATAGATAAAGCTCCCTGTAATATACGAGCTATAATGTGAGAACAATTTTTGGTATTTCTTTAAATCATAGGCTACAGGGAACCCCTTCAATGAGTCTATCGGATCCTTTGCCAATCTAACTACAGTTGGAATTATTGATGTCTTCATGTGCCACATTTTTTAGATTTCCATTTCAAGTGTTTTTTTGTTTTTTTATATTTGTTTGAATATTTTCAAATATACATTACATTCTGTAGGAATTGCCATCTCAATAAAAACAGCAAATTCTGTTCTTGTGGTGTTTGATCTCAATGTCTGGGCGAATAGCTTCGATTGTTCTGTCTTTGTGTATTGCAAAATACCATAAAATTGTTACAGGTCCCTCTCCCCCCTCTCTCCCCCTTTCCCTCTCCCCCCTCTCTCTCCCTCTCTCTCTCTCTCTCTCTCTCTCTCTCTCTCTCTCTGTAACCCAATCTAGGTGATGATTATGCGAGTTTTTTGGGGTTTTTTTGCATTTTCTATTTTCGTATAAGTTGTATACTTTCCATTGCAAATATTGGTCCACTTTATTATGCCGGAATTTATATACAGTGGGTTGTAGCACTGTGCAATCTAATGCAAGATGGTCAATTGTTTCTAGATATTTATCACAGTATCTGCATTTCGCGTACACCCAATTTTTAGTATGTATGATTGGTAATTTCTAGGTATCAATTATTTGTGTTGGTCTGCAAGAATAAAACCTTCAGTTTCAGCTTTTAACGCTATAATACATATCCACTGATGAGTACAGAGTTTTTCTACAGTAGCTTGTTTGCTATCATGAAGAGGTATAGCTTACCATCGATCCTGCATCTCGTATATTGCATTTGCTTTCTTTTTTTATGTTTTTTTTTTTTGCCGCTGCAGTAGGTGTATTTTGGTTTATTTGCACTTCTTCCCCTACTTGAAATTATTTTTGAATTTATTGGTTTCCTCAGTTATTGAATATAGGTTCTCATTTCTTTCCTCTCCTTTGACACAGATGGACCCACTCTCTTCTATAGTTCCAGGTATCTATAAATAACTTCTTTTTTTTAATTTTTTAAGACAGTTCTAGTTTAACTAATTCTCGCATCTGCGCCCATGCATGCATACATACATACATACATACTTACATACATAGATGTATCAGACATATATTATTATTATTGTTATTATTATTATTATTATATTTTTCAACTTGTTTTTTTCGACTATGGAAAATAAGACACAGATTTAATAAAAACAGATGTTCAGATCTAAGCGAAATATTTTTTTCGAAGTGTTCCGAAGAAAACCTAACCGGTCATATAGAGGGATTCGTTAAAACAAACATATTTCTTATTCTCATTCCAGATTTCACATTCTAATTAAATGAAAAATAAATAAAATGATGAAATAAAAACAATCTTATATATGGAAGAAATAATATATCAAATTAACAAAATTTTCCCTAATAATATATGCCGGGGCTTAATCAGAACACTTTTTTAATTTTACCCAGAAAAAAAAAGATGAATAAATTCAACTCTTAATAAAATCAAAGAAGAAAAAACAAATAAGGTCTTCTTTATGGAAGAAAAAATATTTCAGATGACCAACATTTTGCAAAGTATTATATGCTGAGGTTTAATCAGAAAAAAAAAAATAGATGAATAAAAATTGTTCTGAGAGTGAAAGGTATGAGTCAACTCTTGAGCAGACCAATAGAACAATGGTCCCAGATTATCTTGGATCAGTTTTGGAGGCCTTTCAAAAGGTAAGAAATAAAAAAAAATATCCATTATGAAAGGAAAATAAGTAAACAAGACATTTCGGGAATCGATATGTATATTTGGTAAATACTAAGTTTTATTGGATATTCACATTCAATGCATGAAGTTACGTTTGGTGTGGAAATTAATAGAAAATAAAATAGAAAATAAAAATAATAGTTGTCAAACATTTTCATTTACTTCTAAGTGCTATTTCTGCCTGTATATTAATGCATTCCGCATTTTCTTTCATTTTTATTGGTACAGAGTAGTGCTTCCTGCAGGTAAGGAACTTTGGTGAGAATCTTAGTGCATTAGATTTAGCATTGTCGTTGAAGTCTTTGTCACTTTTTTTTTCTTCTGGTCGCTGTGTTTCACACCAGAAATAATGGAGAGTATTGCTGAAAGCCATATAATATCTTGTATAATCAGTACTTTGACCTCACCTTACAATCTGCTTTGTCTACTGAAAATCTCTGCTTTATATAATTCTTTTCCCATCGTGTTTCTATTATTAACAAAATCCAGAAAAAAAAACTCATCCTCTCTTATAAACAACCGAGTAATTACTTTCTTTACGGTAGGTCATATAAGCACCATTTTACTATCTAAAAGCAAAGGCATGCTATATAATTATTATTATGAAAAACACACCAATCAACATTTTTTGTTAATTTAGGATATTTTCTCTTAAGCTCACTAATTCTAAATACATATTCAAAAATATTAATCGCGAAACAGCTCAATTGCAAAAATTATTTCTTAGAACACAATTAAATTTTCTTACCTAACCAAGATTATGATTCATTTCAGTCGAAATCTTTCGAATTTAAACATGAAATATAAACATAATATAATAAACACAGAATATGAGTAACCATATATATTTTGTGTTTAATTATTTTTTTACATTTTTAATAATTTTACCCAAAATAAGGCAGGAATGCCACTAGTATGAAGAAGGTTACAGGGAGTGAAAGGATAAGAAAGACTGAGTAGTGGGAGGAGTGACGAAATTTTCTCACAGAGTCCGCCTGAATGCAGAATTGTATTATAAGTCGGGCTACGGCCTCTAGGGTTAAAGTTGAAAACAAGGACAGTTTATTTTGAAAAACTGTAATTTCAGGACAGTATTTTTTTTTTCATTTGAACATGAACGATTGAAATTTAGAGAGTTGCGTCCATTTAATTGTTTTTATCAGTAGAGCCAATATGGCGGAATCCTAAAACCTACGAAGTAATGATAATTTAGGAATCCAAAATTTCATGATTGCAGGTCCATATCCAGTCTGGAATGGTTTTAATTTGCTCACGGAGTGGCCTGATTCCAAAATAGTATATGTTTGGCTACGGCCACTGGCAGTAAAGTTGGTAAAGGGACACTATAACATTCGCATTTATTATATAGAGGTAATGATCTAAGTGAGAGGGAAAGAAATGAAAACACGTTCGGACTAAGCGAACAGCAAGAGACTTGAAGCTGTCATTATTGAAGTTCACGTTTTATTTTATTCCATTGTTGATAGTTAATTATGTTACTCCCATGTTATGGTTAATCAGAAATAGTCATTTTAAAGACATCACGGAATACCCGATTCGATATGTGGTCCATATATTCTATTTACTGCGCATGAGAAAACACCCAACTAAATAAAATTCTGTTTAAAATAAACGGAGAAACTACTTTAGCAGGAATACCCCATAAATGTAACATTTACTGTAATGAAAATATGTCGGATTATAAAATAATAATAATTTTCGAAAGGTATCTTTTTCTGTCTTGGATTCGAAACTAAGCAGGTATGACTTTCAGGAAATATATGAACGAGGAAAATTTGCCTTAATGACGAATAGAACATTTTGAATATGAATCTAGAATGTACGTTTTTCGTAGCAGATAGAATTAAACATCGGATTAAATGACAAAGGTGGGGGCGCAAATTCGAATACTGCTGAGAAAGGTTGCATATTCTTTAATGAATGTGTAGACGAAATATAATACACTCTGAAACAAATGGAATCTCTATCATTTGGTAAAGACTTTTAGGTCATTCCACTTGTTTAAATGATGTGAAATCGACTTCTAACATAAAATTGCAATTGAAAATATAACAACACCAATAACTATCTGCATATTGTTTTTTATAGAAAACCTACATTTAACTCGACGTTGTATTACATTTTCTGTGACGAAGATGTACGAATAAATAGTTACATGTTTACTCAGATGAAGGATCGAGAATCATTTTAGAATTGATGCTTCCTCCTGATAAACTTAATTTTCTTTCAGATTCTCCGAGTTTACAGGTTGAGCAATTAACCATTATATTTTGAAATGAGGGTGAGTTGAATCGATTAGAAGTTGTTATTTCGAAGGAAAAGTCGAAGTAGAAATTTATAAGATTTCGGTGTCTTGTTCGCGAATTTAAAAAGTGTAAAACTGTACAACTTCTTTAAGCCTCTTTCCTAACATTATAGGTTTTAGAAGTATCAACTAAAAAATATAGAAAAAAATAACGTATAAAATTGACGCAAATGAAATCAATGTTACTAATATCGTTTTTTAAAACTTTTTGAAGATAATTTTTTTCTAAACTTTTTTTTGCTTCGTGATCAAGTAAATTCATTTCGATTTTTGTTAGTTGAGATGAGGATATCGTATTTCTTCACGTCACCATCAGGCAAGAAAAAAGTTGTTTTGTTGTAGCAGAACTTGTGTTCATTTACTTTTTTATTAATAGATAATTTGGAAACTTTGCATGAGAGTTCTTTAAAGAAATTCTTTACGATCAACAAATCATCATTATTTATGTGTGTCTTTGTGTGCGTCTATTTTTATATGAAAGAAATGTAAGGTGCTGAACAATATGTGTGTATTAAAGCTTTTGCACGTATCTGTTTTTCGTTTATCCTCCTCCCATTCTCTCTCTCTCTTTCTCTCCCTCTGTCCCTCTCTCCCTCCCTCCCTCCCTCCTTCTATCTATCTATCTATCTATCTATCTATCTATCTATCTATCTATCTATCTATATATATATATATATATATATATATATATATAAACACCCTCGCACACATGCAGGAATGTGTATGTATCAGGGGTTATACGGTGAAATGATATATATATATATATATATATATATATATATATATATATATATATATATATATATATATATATATATATAGACAGATATATAGATATAGATATATTAGAGAGATTAATTTCGACTGAGTAGCAGGAAAAAAAACTCCAACAAACTCTAACACTTATCAGCATATCTTTCTCTATCTTTCACTGATATATATAGGTATAAATAGGCTATATATATATATATATATATATATATATATATATATATATATATATATATATATATATATATATATATATAGAGAGAGAGAGAGAGAGAGAGAGATAGATAGATAGATAGATAGATAGATAGATAGATAGATAGATAGATATTGTTTGTCTACAGTTAAAATTTTGGGAAAATATATAAATAAATACATGTGTGTGTCTGTGTGTGTGTAGGAATAAAATACAAATACATTTGATAATATCTATCTATCCATCCATCCATTTATCTATCTATCTATCTATATATATATATATATATATATATATATATATATATATATATATATATATATATATATATATATATACAGCGAAATATATAAGAAATATATATTCACAGAAAGGGAATATATTGTTCTTAATAATATATGTATATCATTCACACCCACATTCCCTCCTCCGCCAACCACAATCCATTGCATTTGACCGTTGAATTTGAGATTTCGGAATCGGCTATAATTTTCACTATTCCACCGTTGATGCCATGTGTGTCAAGAAGCATATGAAGATCCACTTGTAATTTACTAAGCATTGTACAATGAAGTTGTTTGTAAATGTTTAGCTATTTCTTTCGATTTTATTAAATTTATTTTGGTTTTGTTTGTTTTTTTGTTTTTTTTGTTATTTTTGGTGGTTTTGTCTCAAATGACATCACATATCATTCCTTCTCTATCGTTATTTTCTCTTCTCCATAGAACCAGAAAAACACTTTTATAAGCTCCCACCAATATGAACTATTTAACCTAACGTGCTAGTGTCAATCGTCTATCCTTATATGTGTGTCCCATGAGAATCCGTAGATTATTTGACCAGTCAACTGGTTTAATCCTGCTTCCTGCCCACGTTGTGATTTCGTTGATCCAGAAAGCAGAAGATTTAGACACGTCTGGGGTTTCTGCGCTAAGAAATTTAGAATTTGGTAATGTCTTTTTTATATAGCATAAAATAATAGTAGAGAATAGAAACAGGTTACAGAAAAGAAAATTAAAAAGAAAATCATACACAGGATTCTTGACAGAGTGAGAGAGTGCATGTGATTATCTTGTTAAATCGTCTCAGAATGATATATGACTCTTGCGATGGAGGGATAAAAATTTCAGTGCGGGCCTTAAATTTATAGTGATGTTCCTTCTCCCAACGCTCACCTGTGCCAATTCTCTCATCAAGAATTTTTTCCGGTCTGTCTTTTTCAGCATAACTAGATGTTTATATAGATAAACCCGGCTAGTTATAACTGCGTCTCGGTCCTACTACTTCGCACGGGGTTCTGGCTGCTTTAACCAAAATCATGTGAATTCCAAAGTTCCTTCTAGCTTACTCTATTGCAATTTTTAATCGATAAAAATCATTTCGACCATTTCCCTTGTCTCTTGATGACCCAGATTCAATGGGTATAACCTGTGCCCTGGATCAGATTTGCCTCTCAGGAAACAATATGCTCTGATTTAATTTCGCTCTTCAAATCTACTCCAATTTCACAAAAAAAATATACGTGTGCGTGTGTGTGTGTGTTTTCCAGACTTTCTCTCTGTCACAATAATAGCGAAGTTAGATCGACATTTAAAAGGTTTTTCACCTTAACACCAGCCTACCATACCCCACCAATTGAAAATTAGCTCACCACCCTGATACCAACATTGACATCTGAGATCCAGGACCGTTTACTTTTTACTATTTCAACATACACAATCCTTTGGCTTTGCTTGAACCCTTCCTCAACCATCTCCTCCTACCTCAACTAATACCCGTCTTATTTGACCGTTATTTTTCATGATGTATTTCAGATTCAGCTGTAATTTGCACTAATCCACCATTGATAACAAATCTGACATGAAATATATGAAGATCCACTTTAAGTAAATTATAAAGCTTTTTGACGCTGTTTGTTGTAAATGTTTAACTCTTTGTTACAGCTGTTTTTTTTCATTTTGTTTTGCTTTTGCTGCTTAGTCCTAAAAAGTTTTCACTTATCATTCCTCCTCTGTCACTATTTTCTCTTCTCTATTGCTATTTAATTATGAAAACTTATTTATTTAGCCCCTACCCCAATATGTTTAATTTAGAATATACTTAACCACTGTTATAATCTGTTTGAAACTTAACTTCTACCATCATGATATTTTAGTCGGTAGTAGACATCAGAACTTATACTAAGTCATTACTTAATATAAATTCTGCCGCAATTTTTTACAGGCTAATAGGAGTAGATAGTCTCACCTATCGTCCGGTCAGCACTACTTCCTTGCCTTTTGAACAGGAGTAGAGGTTCATCCCTTGTTTCATGTTCAGGATATATTTACCCGGTTCTCTTTCTTTCTCTTACGGCAGCCACAATAGTTTAACTCTTCTAATTATTTGGTGATCGGACTAACCAGTTGCTGTGACTTTCCATCAGGAGGGTACTGGGTTGGTGGTTTGCTGAATGCTCATTCCGACTGGTCATTAAGAGACCGAAATCTTTGGTACCGCTTACAGAGTCTGCTCCGATCAGCAGTAGCATAATATTGGGAGTGTCATGTCGCGCATGGACTGGAGTCATTGTATGTATTTCCGGCAGGCAACCCCAAGGCCACATTATGCTCTGATCTCAACCACTCATTGTCTGGCATATATTTAAACATATCTCATGGAATTCACAGCAATTAGAAATTAAACAAAACCAGCTAAAAAATCACAAAAAAAAAACAATCTCCTCAATCTTTCTTTCTCTAATATTGGAGGAATCCATTCAACTTCTACAGTGGAGAATCTTTCATTCTGTAACGTACACCAGATGTCATTGTCATTCATAAAACCCACATGAATTCTTCTATTGCGACCAATTAATTATTGGTTCCAGGTTCGCTTCCACTTTGCCGAAAATATTCTATCATTCACATGCATGGTCTTGGTGTTTACATCCGGGATAATCTGCCGATTGCCAGAGAATTGCCTCTCGAAACTAAGACTAATTATTCATATGCTTCAGTTTTTCGCTACTAAACACTATCAGCTATCTCTTTTTTTACTTTATTCTCCCCACTCTTCTTTAAACTGCAGTAGACTAGACGCAATTGCTGACAGTATAGAAAACTAACTTTCTCTACATCTATATCCAAACAAATTTATCTTCGGTGACTTTAAAGCTCACGACGACACGTGGCTGAAACATTCTAAATATACTGATGTTTGCGGTGTACAGACATCACATATTTCCATTTCCTAATTCCTCACTCAAATTGTAGAATTTCATACTCGTTTTCTTAGCCAAACCGAGCAACAGGCTTCTCTGTTTGATCTCTTTCTTACCTCCTCTCATCGCTTTTGGCAAACTTTGCAATACTGCCCTATTGGTAACTCGGATCACTCTGTTTATAGCTACTGATATCTCCTCCCAATCATCCATTAAACAGGAACCCCCATCAATATGGCCTCTATTCGTTACCAGCATGCTAACTGAGACTCATTCCGGGATTTTCTTTGTGACATTCATTTCTTGGGCAAAAGCCGGCATGGACGCTTTCATTACTTCTCGGAAATATCAGGTGAACCCAAAAACATATAGTTCACGCATCATGCTAACCCGCCATAGCACATACGAACCACTATTTCTTGCTATACCAGCGTAACCTTTCTCGTCATAACAAGGACCTATTTGCTACTGCTCATAAGAAAAGTAAGATTGCCGAAAGAATTGGTGTACGTGATTATTGGAGGCTCTGCAATAGGATACTAAATAAGTACAAGTCTCTATTCCCCCTTCTTAATCGATTTGCGGTGTTATCATACTCTGCTGATTAAGCTAATTATTTAGCAGGTAAATGATCCTCAAAACCTACTCTTGACTCATCTGGAATATCCCCGTCTAACTTCACACTTTAAACTAAGATTTTGTTGAGCGATGTGCAAATAAGCCATTCCATGATTTCTGTTATCATATCTAACCTGGATCCCCACAAATCATGTGGACTCGATGGCATCTCAGCAATGGTCATTGCGATCCTAATGTAGCTGTAGTTCTCTCTAAACTCTGTAATAAACTCCTCCTGCTTTCCAGCCTGCTTGATATCAGTGTCTGTTGTTCGAGTTTTAAAGAGATCTTGTGAACCGTCCGAACAATCCAACTATTAACTTTCTACCTTTTTTTGAGAAGCTCTTACAGGCCTTAATCAATGCTGAATCGTTTCATCATCTCTCATCACAGGGCCTTTTCTCAGACAAGCTATACAGTTGATGAAGCCCGGGTCGTAGTATTGGAAAGCTTTTACACTGTCTGGCATTCAGGTGTTCTCCACAAGCTGAAAATGTACGCTACCTCCGAGTACATTTTAGCTGACACAGTCGCTCCATTCAAATCGCGAAATGAATGTTTTCATGAATGGCCACACATCTACATCTTTGTGTACTAACGCGGGTGTCTTCTAGGAGGCCAGACGTGGTCGTATGCATAAATAACCCCCCGAGTGACATCAGCTCTCATCTTGGCATCTACGCTGACGACACTAGCATTTACTCATGCTTCGACAGTAAGTCCGATAAGGTCAACATGAGAGATGGTGTTCAAAAAGACATCGAAACCGTCGGTAACTGGGGCAAAAGATGACTTGTCAATTTTTTCGCCTCTAAAATTAATTTCATCTCTCCATTAATAATCTGAGAGACTCCTCTCCGCATTTCATCATCATGATTGATTATATTCTTCCTAATTCTATTTAAAATGTTTTATCTTTGAAAGAGAATCAGATAAACATTCATACGATTTTCGTAAATTTTGTTACGGTTTTTTGGGTATATAACGCATATAACTAGTGAGCGAGTCAGAATGACTTATTTCCCTTTATAGTCGACCAATGGAAGGTTGACCAATCCGAAGCCGCACAACACTGTATTCGTCGTGTATAAAGGCGGCCATCTTGTTTCGTCTACCGGAAGGACCAAAGGCGACCAGGAGAAGGATGAACTACACTCTGTTGTGATATCCACTGCGAACCTGCACTACGCTTTCCTACTGTCTCCGAAATATTCACTGCCAACCTCTGGATTCTATACTCGAGGACGACCGTCATGAAAATGTCTAACAAATTTTCACGAAATTATTCACATGTCGAAACGCAATTAGATGATCGGCTAGTACTCAAAGAAATGATTATAAATTACATCTGGCAACAAGATATTTGAGCGTGTTGTTTTGAGAAGCGTGGTATCACCTCTTCATTGCTGTTGTTCCCGGTTCAACCGTAACACGGGTTGTACCATCTAGGAGCAAATAGTGAACTCTCATACTGGGCTCAACACATTGTGAAAGTATAAAATTATATTTTTATGGTAAAAAATATACCTGCAATAAAAGAAAATAGAGAGTAGTAATAAATCTTTGCAAAAATTACGCTCAGCTCACAGGAAAATTAAATTACGGCATTAAATGGCCCATATTGATATGACTTCAAACAATCTAAGAATTGTAAGAAAATACTAAATTATCTCGGACTTAAATACTTAACTTATTTACTGCCTGAGTGTTAATAAGGTGTTCAATATTGTCGCCTTTATCAAGTCCATTACCAAAATATGACCTAGTTTTCATTACTTCAGCTAGACCTATGACAAACACTTCATAGATGCATCCATGAGCCAAAATTCGATTAGAACAAATAGGAATAGAACAAGTGAATTAAAGAACGGCTAAAATATGTTATTAAACTTGTAAGAAACTAGTTTAAAAATGGACTTGGATCTCGGAAATTGTATTGACAAAAGTTAACAGTATTTCCCAAATGGTATAAGTATTATTTATTAATATAAGTAAATATTTCTTCAGGTGTTGTAAATACTGCATACCTTGAAGTATTCACACTAATGAAAAGAAAACATGGTAACTAACATGAAAGAAATATTTGATAACATTAGACTACATAATATCTTTAATTAATATACTATCTTTATTTAATTGAATTATATTTTAACATATAACTTCAACAAAACTATATCATAAATCGCACATATCAACGCCTCTAATAATTATGTCCACACAAATATGTATGGGCACACAGGCTCTGTATCGTCTACCATATATTACTTCTCAAGAAAATTAAATTTCAGTATCAAATGACCAATAGAGAGTCGATATGCCGTTGAACACACAAATGAATGAATCAATCAAGATGGGCCAGTTTGATTTAGTCACACACCAAGAAAGAAAAGGTAGAGTATCTTTATGGATAGGTCACGCAATGGGAGGCCAGCTGCTGATATGCATGCAATAATTACAAGCGGATTATTACACGCATTACAACTGGCAGAATTGTAATTATTTCTTTTTAAGCTGAGAAAGCCTTCAGGTGAGGTGTTGTGGTATCCAGTGACTAATGCATCCCTTGTGTCTTTAAATCTCTGTGTAAAATGTTTTTTACTGGGATGGACACAGACATCACGAAACTGAGATGTTGATTGATGCCCAGACTTGCAAAACCACATTTATCACCTTAAATATGGTAGACACTGCAGATTCTCGAGGTTTTTAACAAAATCCAAAAAAGTATATATAATGTAATCGAGCCTGATTTGGCATCATTTTCTTACCAACGTGCTGTGGCTTCCTTCTGTCTTTTCTTACCAATATTTTCATGGTAACTGCTATGACGGACTTGCCGCTCCCCTGGTGACCCGGCCACATAAATTTAAGCTTGGAACTATGTTGACAACTATTTCGCAGCTTTTTAATGTTAAGATAGGTAAATGCAACTGTTATTTTGTACTACAACAGTTTCTTTTCTCGCACTTGCCACCTTTGGAACACCATTCCCTTTACTTGCTTCCATGATAATTACAATCATTGAAAAATTGAATGCAATGTCAATCACCCTCTTGTATCTTGAATATATTTGTCCTTTCCTCACTTCTTTATATGCACTGTCATTCCTCTCAGTTTCACTGTCTATAACCCCCTGCGTACTAGTGGCATCCCCGCTTTGCTTGTGGTGAATTTATAAAAAAGTAAAGAGTATATTTTGTTTTATAACTATGAGGAAGAAATCAACTTACTTCTGACATAAATTTTAATCAAGACTATTCTAAGATATTCTAATATATTTCATCAATCAATGGTGAAATAACATGAGTTAGACGGTAATTGACAAGTATAAGTTATATATTTGGATTGTGATATATTTATGTCCCTTTTAGTATGCGTCGTACGCTCAGTTATTTGAACTATTATAATATAGGAATAACCAACAATCTTTTCACTGCCATCCTACAAGATAACATACAAGGCAAGAGAAGAAACGGAAGCAAGAAAAGAATCGTCTGGGAACTTCAGATGTTTATTCACTGCGTTGAACACAGCCGAAAAATATTGGATTATCAATGTGATTTTTACGGATTATCAACCTACTACAGGTTATTAAAGTCAGAGAATGACTGGGAATTTTTTTCGGTAAGTTACAGTAGTTGAATATTGGGTCAGAGTGGATCCTATAGCTTTGGTTCTTAGCCAGTGAACATCAGAAAAAAACGGCAACATCCTTCCGGAAAATCATCTGTCTACTCAATCATGAATCGAAAAATCCATGAACACCCAAGCATATATCACGGATGGCACTTAACCGACAGAAGTATAAGATTTTAATAAATAATTTCCTTGGAAACAAAGACAGACAAAAACATAACAGCCTGAATTAAACTTATTTGAAAAGAAACTGAAATACAACTCGCAGAATTGATTCTCTTATCAAGCTTTTGATTTCCCAGATGGCTATATCTTATGGAGATTCATAGAGAGTTTGAACAAATATCCTACCAGTTTCAGGCAAGATTGATTTATAATATTTAGTTGTGTATGATTACTCTTTCAAATCAAGATATTTAGAACTTAACTGATAATATATGCGTGAGTATATGTTTCAATAACAAAACTTGTGTGTGTGTTACGTGAATTTATCAGCAGTTTCAGCATAATCAGGGTTACTACTGAACGTTCATACAGAAAACCATATTCTGACGTATCTATCTATCTATCTATCTATCTATCTATCTATCTATCTATCTATCTATGTATGTGTGTGTAGATTTAATAGGCTGATTAATAAATTTTGAATAATATAAAGCAAATCAAATGAGACCAATATTGCTAAAAATTGATATTTAATACAACTTAACCCTTTATAGTGAAACGAAGCACGAAGTGATAAATTTTAAAGTCGGAATTTTCGAACACTGCTCGGAATTGGATTTTTATATTTCAAATTTCATTAACCTGCATAGTAAATATAGATATTACAAGAAGCACTCGTAGACCACTTTCCTTTTTCAAGGAGACGAGGAATAAACAAAGACATGTGATTTAGACTTCCGAAGAATTTTGCTTTTGCTGATTTGAGGTCTCCTGTGTAAATTATACACTCTGAGCAAAGACAACAAAGACAAATCCCTTTCAATTTTCTTTTTAATCATCATATATATATATATATATATATATATATATATATATATATATATATATATAGAGAGAGAGAGAGAGAGAGAGTCCACCAATATATATATATATATATATATATATATATATATATATATATATATATATATATACAGAGAGAGAGAGAGAGAGAGAGAGTCCCAATATATATATATATATATATATATATATATATATATATATATATACTTAAAAAAGAAATAAAGTATACATATTGTAATACTAAATTTATTCAGACATCACGGGATTAATGGATGTTAACTTTGGACCCGACAATCAAAAGAGATGTTCAAAATGGTGGCCTTTTGCTTTCAGACATTTATTAGTACAGCAAACTACTGCTTCGGCAACGTTGACTAAAGTGTCCCGTGGGCTTCCTGCATGGGCATTTTCAATTTCTTGTTCTTTGTCCCGCCAAAGTAATGACATTTGTCGAGAAAATACCCTACTAGAGAAACAGTATTATCGCAATTTGATAAAACTGCGAAAACAAATGTTTACTTTCGTAAGGTGTATACATTTTATGGCGGAAAATGTATGTATGGACAGCCATTTACTATGGAGTTTGAGAGTGATGTGACATTAAACTTTTTGGACGTTTTCGTTGAGCGGAAGAATGGGGTATTTTATAACAACGTCTTCCGTAAACGCATATTCACATGATTATAGACAAGTTGGAATACTTTTGTCCCCAAGGCGCCAAAAATTGCTCTAATTTCGACCCTGATTCATCGCACTTTGATGATATGTTCTCCTAGTTAGTTAGATGAAGAAATTGCCAGTACGAGAAATTTTTTTGAAAGTAATTGATTAATATCATCAAACGCGTTACAGAGAGTAAAATCAAAAGTTTTAGTGATCCAGTTGTTTTGCGACCTAGTCGTTGCCGTATTTAATGTTGCTTTGTCTTGGCAGGAAGTGTCAGCTGTTGTCTGACTGAATTTAAGCTTGTATTATTTAAGGCTCTTAAGTTGTGAAGTTTGTTTCAAACAAAAATCTGCGTTCTCTTCCTTCAGTAAAGACCGTTTTTAGAAAATTTTAGTTGTATTCAAATTCAAATGCGGATGTGAAGTGGTGTACATAGAATGAATAAAATCTGAGGATTTGAAACGCGGATTCATGTTCCTGCCTTTTTGTCCTCAAGTATTCGAATCTAAGTTACAAGATCTGTAAACAATTCGTCGATTGGGTCGCATTTGCTGGACAGTCCTGACCGCGCCGCTGGGTATGAGGATACATGCTTTTCTATTCTACATAGTACTCGTTCGAATTCGCACCTCCGAGTTCTTGAGGCTGTGTATTCAAAATTTTACTATCCAAGCCAATGTAGAAGAAAGGGGCATTTCATGCGCTCCTTACGATTGATGGAGGGATGTGAGTTTCTTTTTCCATTTTATACACTTGTGGGACATGTTAATCATTATATTAATTATTTACAATTAAATTTTATTTTATTTAATCTGGTTGCAAATTACCCTTCGCTTTTGTTATTATTGTTGTGTCTTCATTGTTTTTTTTTCGCCAGCGATTGGCTTTGAGAAATTATTCTAAAGGTATAAAATGGTGTCAATTTTGTTTAATATATATATATATATATATATATATATATATATATATATATATATATATATATATATATATATATATATGACTGTGTGTAAATTTGGTTGTGGCAACATGACGAGGGTTACTCAACGACTGGATTCAAAAAATAGAAAGTACGTTCCAAATAAATTTAAGAACCATACATTTGATCAAAATGAACTCAATTTATAATAGCTACGGTTCCTCAATTTGTGAACACCTTATTAAAAACAGAAAGTAGTGTTCTGTCGAATTCAGTGCTGAATTGTTTACTGTTTTATCTCATTGACACTCAAATTTTTCTCTAAATGTACTGGCGCCTATTTATATCAGGTCTCGCCAACCTTGTCTGTGTAAACAGCGTGATTGTTTGCTTGGTCTTGCTATGATTACTCTCTAGTCTTCCACCACTTTTTTGGTCCTCTCATCAATTAACAATTTTACATTTGTTATATTTTAATTTGCACTCTCCCGATTGCAAAAAAAAAAAAACCTGGAAAAGCGGGGACGAAACCGGTTTTTTTTCCTCTTTCATTTTTCATTATGACTAGTAGTATTAAATTGAATGTTTTAAAACAAAAGTTAACGTCTTATTTCAACGTTAAGAATAACGTTTCTTCAGGTGCGAACCCACGATGCTACTGTAACAATATATATATATATATATATATATATATATATATATATATATATATATATATATAAGAAAGACAGATTTCTTTGAATAATTTTGACATGTTCTATCTCCTTATTCTCCATAGGATTCTTTTTGTGTTATTATTGAAGGACGAGAGGAAAACGCCGTTTTTAATATTTTATTTATTATCCGAGTACTATCGACATAGAATTACGTTTTCAGCAGTGAATTGTTATTTGGGTAAGTGTTGCGGTTTTCATGGTTTTGAAAGACAGAAAGTTTTGTGATCATTTGAAAATTAACTTTCCTATATGTAGTGTCAGGAACGCTGTATCGTGCCGTGGTTGTCCAGCATTGTTTAAGGGGTTGATAACTAGATATGTGTTTGAAAGTTATTCAAACATGTGTAGTCGAAAAATAAGAACTATTAGTACTAGCATATACATTTAAAATCTATTGTACACATTTTAAAATAATTGTGGAATATTGATAATTAATTTTATTAATGTTTGGTTTCAATTTTTTTATATTCAAGACTTTTTAGTTCGTGTTATTCTTTTCGTGAAAAATTGTGGAGGATTTTTTTTCGACGAGGCTTTTCTTGAATTGCGTATGTGAACAGGTATTTTTAAAAGATTGGAAATATCGGATGCGTTATTCAAATGAAGACACATCCTACTTGAAATCGTTGTTTTCGTGAGTCCAGCAAGGACAACTCAGATACGTGCGGGCATGGCAGTAGACAGGAAAGGTCTCATGAACATGAGGGCACAGCCATGTTTATTCTCACTATATGATTCTTCTCCTCTGCCGACAGCAAACTGGCAATCCTGACTCTCTTATCCATAAATCTAACAATGTGTGTCCACTTATTATCCCACCCTGTCTCTGTTCTGCAATTCATTTACAGACCCCGATAATAGGTTAGTGTCTTAACGATGTCA
Source organism: Acanthosepion pharaonis (assembly GCA_903632075.3). Taxonomy (NCBI): domain Eukaryota; kingdom Metazoa; phylum Mollusca; class Cephalopoda; order Sepiida; family Sepiidae; genus Acanthosepion; species Acanthosepion pharaonis. The sequence continues at coordinate 3,910,862 of CAHIKZ030005567.1, forward strand.
TTTCTCCACATTATCAAGGATTAATTTTTTTAATATTTGTTTCTGATTCTATGTTCAATTGTTCTTTTTCTGTTTCTTTTCCGTTAGAATTTCTTATTGATCATGTTGTGTATGATACACCTAATTTACATAAGCGGACTACCGACCATATAAATATGGGTTGGTACCGGAAGACGGGAAAGATAGTAGAGATTAAGAAATTGAATCCAGAGACTCTGCCCGACTGCGATTTAGTCAACCCATTATGCAGGAACAGTCTTCCCAAGAATATACCAAACTAACTGTAAATATTGTGTACCTATTCTTTGTTTCAATACATTTTGTTAACGTACATTTTGTGTTGTATTATTCCATGCTTATTTAAGCTTCAACAGATCACCTTTTCCATCCATGGTATTCTCAGCATCATTGTATAGAACCATATATATATATATATATATATATATATATATATATATATATATATATATATACATTGGGGGGAATAAATATTCGTACCCCTGAAAAATTGTATTTTCATAAATGTAAAACCCTTAACAAAAACAAATGCGCAAAGATACATTTTATTAAAAAAGTAGTAATAAACTTAATTAATTCTTATTCTAACAGAAATTAATGCATTTTTTTTTTCATTTTAACTGATGAAAAAGTATTCGTACAAAAAAAAACATATTAACTTAATTTGATACTTTGTGGAATTTTCTTTATTGAGTTCAGCTGCTACCAGTCTATTCCTGTACGTCTCAACTAATGATTTGCACAAATTGAGTGGTTCTTTGTCCCATTCTTCTTGGCATATTGTCTTCAAGTTCTTGATATTTGTTGGTGCTCATTTCCCAATTTGAATTTTCAAATATCGCCATAAATTCTCGATTGGGTTTAAGTTTCAGGACTGACTTGGCGATTACAAGACATCAACGTTACTTTCAGCTAACCATTTCCTTGTAGATTTAGTGGTATGCTTAGGATCATTATCCAATTGGAAAACCCAATCAGGAGGTAGCCGAAGTCTCACAACAGAACGCATTAAATTGTCTTACAGGATTTTCTGGTAGCTTGCGGCATTCATCTTGTCATCTATTATTGATATTCTGCCAATACCTATTGCAGAAAAACAGTCCCAGATCATGATACTTCCACCACCAAACTTTACAGTTGGCAACGTGTTCTTTGCTAAGTAGGCTTCACCGTTTTCTTCCACACATGATTTCGATAATTATGACAAAACAACTCTATTTTAGTTTCATCTGTCCATAGTACTTTTTTCCCAAAGCGAATATTCTTTATCCTTATGCTATCTAATGAATTTTAGCCTAACATCTCTGTGTCGTTTCAAGAGGAGTGGAGTCTTCCTTGGGATGGGTGATTTCACACTGTTTTTGTGTAGTCCATTACTTATTGTACGCTTGGTTACTTTAATCCCTAATGCACGCAGATGTTCCTGCAGCTTTTCTCGGGTCACCTGTGGATTTTGTTGGATCTGGCGTCCTAATAGCTTTGCTGGTCTTAGAGAAATTTTCCTCGGAGCACCTGTTCGTCTTTGATTTTCGACGCTGTTACGATTTTTAAACCTTGCAATGAACGAATCAATTGTAGTAAAAGGAATATTCAGGTTGTTAGAAATCGTTCTGTAACTGTTCCCATATTTCCAAAGAGACAAAATGTGTTGTTTTTGTGAAATAGTTAATTCTTTACTTTTAGGCATTATTAGAACCTTCTCGTAAGACTAGAAATTGCAGAATGCTCTGATAATGGCTAATAGCGTTAACTATAATTACTGATAACATTACTGGAACATTCTAGAATATACTTTGTTCATAATTAATTAATTATTTTATTCTAATAATTGATTTTTACGAATACTTTTTTCACCAGTTAGAATAAAAAAATGCATTAATTTCTGTTAGACTAAGAATTAATTAAGTTTATTATTATTTTTTAATAGTATGTGTCTTTATACATAAAATGTGCCGAGATTGGTTTTATTTCAGACTTTTACAGTTATAAAAATACAATTTTTCATGTGTACGAATATTTATTTCCCCCACTGTATGTATATATATATATATATATATATATATATATATATATATATATATATATATATATATATATATATATATATATATATTTCCCCCACTGTATATATATATATATATATATATATATATATATATATATATGTATGTATATGTATAAATATTGGGCTCGATTTACCTTATCATTTCTGATAAAATTGTACAGCATTTACTTCCATATAAGCGTATTCATATGACATAAGATTAGAAAACTTCTTTCTTCGATTCTAATATTTCCGTTTCTTAATACTTTGATTACGCTTTGGAAAACATCCATTTAAGATGGGAAATTTACCAAACAATAGTTTAAACGAAAAAGGATAATTGGTGTGTACAGAACTTCAAATTCCCATGTTTATTTCTCATTAGACCTTTTTAGGTACTCAGTTCAATATAACTCTATAAGCAAAAAAGTAGAAAACAGGAGCGTTTCCTTTTCTATAAAATGATGCTAGAATGCCATTCAACTTTAAAGATGTGTTTTAAATGCAAAAGGTACTTAATTGCCTTTACCTAAAAAGCCATGTACTTACTAATTATCTTAAGATTCATGTTTCAAAATTAAAATAATAATTCCAAAGCTGTAAAATTAAATAATATTGATTTTAAATCAGAATTCACCTTCCAAATCCAAATCAATGGCTTTCTTATTCCTTTTGGGCCAACACTGGCCTGCTGTTTACCCATAGTTGTGTCGAGAATTGATGACTTCTTGCCTTATATTTCATCTTACATTTTTCATACATAACGAGATGGATTACGCTAGCTGACCCATACAATGAAATCTCATATATATTTGGTTGGATAGATGTGAGTTTGTGACCCTGGGTTTCACGCTTTAGCGATCGTCAGACAAAGTACCGCGCATATAATATATAAATAATTATACATATATATATATTTATTTATATTTATATTCACTTTTCACATATATATTTATATATATATATATATATATATATATATATATATATATATTGTATTAATATTTTCTAGCAATGACATCAAATTACTAAAAGTTTAGAGAAAATGACATTATGCAAAACTAGCGTAACCGTGTCGATAAAAATAACAATAATTGTTTGAATTTTTTTTTGTAACAAATATCTTGAAACTATGTGTTGTGATTTAATAAAGGAAAGATGAAACAATTAAAATATAAGCCAATAAATCATTTAATTAATTTATTACTTAAGACGTTCAATCGTATCTATGATTCATTCATTATTCCTGGTATTATTTTATATATATATATATATATATATATATATATATATATATATATATATATATATATATGTTTTTGGTCAATACATTTTCATGTTAAAATTTTCATGTGTGAAAGGAGAATATCCCTCGGAATGATTAGCAACAAAACGTCAATACGGTTATGATAAATTCTATTTAAAGATCTAGTAAAATCAAGACGATCACTTGAAAACATAAATGTATCTGAGTACTGCACAATCTAAGAAACGTAGGTTTGGTGTGTATGTTTTTTTGTTTTTTTTGTTTTACGGCATATCAACCTCAATGTGCTATTTAATGCCGACATAATTTTTATTGCTGGTAATATTTTTTTCTATTTCTGGAAATATTCCTCCTTGAAGAAATCTATAGCTGGTCATATGATTTCAAAGTATGTATAACTGTTTGTATTACTGGTATTTTTTTTAATGTGTTGCTGATAATAATTTTTCCTTAAAAAATTATTGTTGGTAATAATTTTTTTATTACTAAGCATTTCAAGTATTAAAATCTATTTTTACACAAATTTGGGTCAGGGTTGACCTGAGAACGCCAGAAATTAAGAGGTGGATAATTAATCATTTTGCTTGTGAACTAATTTGTTTAAAAGCAGATATATGATTTGTATACTATCATTAAAACGATCATGATAAGGAATCGCAGATAAATTTACTAAATGTTTGTGATTGTTATGTTCCAGGCCATTGTACCACGGTGATGGTCTAAGGTAGAACCAATAAAGAAAAACTCGAACACGGATATGGAATAACACAGATATATTACAAACAGGAATATATACAGAGAAGTAGAATGTGTTAGTACGAACAATCAGGTTTAGTAGAGAGAACAATGTAGTCTCGACCAGTGTCACTATTCCAATGTCTTGCAGTAATTGTCTGAACGCGACTCTTTCGAACTGCCTCTGACTCGGCTAACTGACTCGCTCGCTCTGACTGACTGACAGACTCCTGACGGACTTCTGACGGACCTCACTCCAGACTTCAGACTGAACAGTATTTAGTCACCCCCGCACGAGGGCATCATGTGGCACAAGGCCAGTTTAACGTGGGTATAAACGGGTTCAGGGTCGGTTTACCTTCCTGAAAGAGACTCCGCTTTTCGGCCTAGCCTCGTTCGGGTTCCTCCCCGCTCGAAGAGAGAGAGAGTTCAACCGATCAGCCTGTCAGTCGGTTGTCCGACTTCAGACTGAACGGTATTTAGTCACCCCCCCCCCACGAGAGCGTCATGTGGCACAAGGCCGGTTTAACGTGGGGATCTCCGAGCCCGTGGTTCGGCCAAAAATATGCCCTTTGAACCCGTATAAACGGGTTCAGGGTGGGTTAACCTCCCCAAAAGATACTCCGCCCTTCGGCGTAGCCTCGTTCGGGTTCCTTCCGGCTCGAAAGCAGAGAGTTCAACCGATCAGCCGATCAGCCGGTCGCCCGACATCGGACTGAACTCTCTGCTTCATCTTGAGGCGCAGTATTTATTACGTATGGAACAGTCCATTACGTTTTTATGGGTAAGGTCACATTACAGTGATTTATCTCCCCTCTCATTAGGGCAGATATTATATAAAAAACATAGGAAATATATCGATTCATACACATTGATAATTAGTGTAGCTTTTGTATTAGATGAACGGTTGAACGAGTCCGTTTACTTTGACCCTCCAGAAGGACTTTAGATCACTTCAAACATGTGGTTCTACTGAAGGTCGCAGATGATAACATTGAGTAAATATGTCAATTGACGATGAAGTTTTGAAGAAAATTTAAACAAAAATCGAAACCAATGCTATATATCAGGAAGATACATTTGAGGTTCCTGGAACACATAATCAAGGAGGGCTTGGAAAATCTGATACTCACGTTGTATAGTGATGGCAAGGACAAAGGTAAACAATGCATAACATACTACCTGAGCTTGAGTAAATGAAAAGCGGAACAGGGCATTCCAGAAATATAGGAAAAATAATAGCGAGCTACAAGGGGCAGAAAGTTGTAGGGAGCCATGGTTCCCTACTTCCTGAAGAGCCACAGCATACAAAGAAGACCTTCATCTCACACCTAATGGGAAATTCATATATACGATCCATCGTAAATAATGATAGACTTATAGACTGCTTCTTATACCACTCCATAACTTGTGAATGCAAGAATCAGATCAGATCAAAACGGACCATTGCTGACATATCTGGGCTGAATTTGCTTAATTTTCAACTTAATATCATCCTAGTGTTCAAAAGTGCCCACGTGGTTCTGTACAAAGTGAAAAAACCCTCCCCTTAGCCACAATTCTACAGTTGCAACCTCAAAAGCTTATCAATATTTTCTCGCTGTTTCCAGAGCAATTGTTCAATCGAGACCCGAACATTAGTGCCTGCAGATGATAATTTTTCAGCCAAAACCCAACTTGCTGCGTACACATGGTTGCAACATTATCGTTTTTCATGTATGCTTTGGCGAGAATGAAATTCCAGTGTCCATAAAACGCTACCTCGTGGAAAAATCTCCAAGAGGGATAATTTCCGGAAGACTATATAATTATCACCTTATTCTAGTCTTAACATTTACACAACCACCATGTAAGCTTCAATACCTACTATTAAGTTGATATCACACATGCCATTCAGTTTATTTTGAGTGGTTCATCGACCTTGTATTGTTAGGTATTTTAGTAAAATGCATATCTTCATTCCCATTACGTGTAATTATATTTCATTATAAACTTTGACGTTTGGCAAGATATTTAATTTCTGATTATTGTGAAGAATTACTGGAGAGCAGATTAAATCACTGTAAAAAGATGAAGTCAACAGTATGCACACTCAACAGACAGTGAAACGAATGATAAGTGATTACGTTTACGTTTAACTTTTCTCAATTTCTCATGTAATTTCACACATTGTATTATCCCACCTTATTCAATTTACTTATATTGCGTTATTCAATTTCTCCTTTCGATTTATTTTTCATACTGAATAAATAGCACCCTTAAAAGGCTGCACACGCAAAGACAATACTAAAGCAAATAATTCAGAAAATATATTTACATTTTCAAATGACAGCTGAACACTTCAGCGAAATCAAAAACGATCAAAGATGATATTTTAAAATATTCAAAAAAAAAACAAAAAAACAATGTTCATTTTGAATCCTTTTAAAGAGATAATACTTATTGTGAATTAATGATGTCAATAATCCAAGAAATTTTAATAAGATTACTCTCTTTTGTGTGCAAATCAAATATTGGTCTTTTAAAGAAGTGCAATATTTTTGTATACTTTAACGTATTTACATACGTATTATCTATATATGTAAAGCATTTTGAAGGTGTATTAATTCAATGTATCTAAAATGCAAAATGGATTAAAAAATAAAAGATTTAACAGGGAAAAAATGAAAGAAAATAATGAAAGAAAATAATGAATGCAATAGTGACAGTTGAATTAATCTGTAAATGTATCTAAAAAATACATCTTCATCATTTTTAAAATGTGTCTATCGTCAACGACTCTAACTCAAGGGTGGGAAATGTTGCCTTCCTCTGCAGGCAACTTAATGTTTGATAATAAAAGCGATCAATATTTCTACATTCCGTTCATATTGTATCGTGTCTAAACAATGATGCCAGAAGACGCCGGGCCGTACTGATGACAAACACAGTTACCTCCCCTATATAATTCTTCTCAGTGCTGATGGAAAACATTATAGATTATATTTTGAAAATAAAACAGTATGTAAATTATTTATTTAAAGAAAGCAAAAAAGACATAAAATATGCATGTATTTCGTAATTACTTATGACTACATTCGTTGAATAAAATGATGGATTTAATTAAAAATAGGAAAAGCATGATATTTTAAAATATTGTATGGGATCAAACTATTAAGGATTCTTAGATAAGGATGTAATGCATATCACATCTCTCGAGGGCCATGCAGTAAATCAAGTATTTAAAGAGAATACTACATAAAATTACATCTGTAAAATGTGATAGAGATAGATTTCAGATACTGATTTCTTCAAAGAAACTCAATGACTATAATGTAAGTAGTCTTAGGTCACATCAATATATAATTTAATCCAGGATTACATGTGAATAAAGACTGAGGATAAATTAATATGTTAAGAATAAATGTGTTAGTAGGAATAGAAATCAAAACACAAACACATAGATAGATAGATAGATAGATAGATAGATAGATAGATAGATAGATAGATAGAAAAGTAAAATTAGAAATGGATATAAGTGTATTTTCTAATGTTTTTTTATTCAATATTTTGAGGTAAATTTGTTCATTGGTTATTATGTTGCTAAAACAACTAAAACATATTTACAAGAACAGACCTTTTTGCATAATATGCTGGGTATTAATTCAAAACTTTAATACATATATATATATATATGTATATATATTCATCCAAAGAAAATCGATACAAGAATTATTAAAAATAAAAATTGATTAGTGAATCTTTTATTTATTTTTAATATCAAGCTAATACATTCTAATTTAATATTTCCATTAATCAAATTACTTCATTTTATTTTAAAAAATTAATTTAAATTGATTGGAAATAGTTTTGTTTTTGAAACCGATATAAATGGCTGATTTTCGCCATGTTAGCAAATCATTCAACGATATGTAAAAATAGTTTTTTTACAGTTTATTTTGTTTTAGCGTAATGTCTTAAGCTACTGGCTTATTTTATTTATTGATATATTACTTTAAATTTATTTGAAAGTTGTTTTTTTTCATTTCGTTCATGTAAATGTATGTTAAAGTTTAAATATATTTTATCAATTTATAACCTTAATCTAATAAGATTTAATTTTAATATCAATTTTCAGAATAGAATTTATATATATATATATATATATATATATATATATATATATATATATATATATATATATAAAGAACGAATGCATAATGTGTATATACACGTTTAATATATATAAAAAAATAAAAATAAAATTCTGTTTCCTCGGCCTGAAGTTAAAGAGTTACATTTCCTGAAAGGAAAATGTGTTAGTAGATTTAAGGATGAAATGGGCAACAAATTAAGTTCATTGATCAGATACAATCACACGAGACAAGAAAGTACACACACACACACACGCACACACACACATACACACACACACACACATATATATATATATATATAAGCATATTTTCATTCAAACAGGTTTGTTTATACAATGTAGATTAACATGTCGATTATTTTCGTTGTGATCCTTTCAAGTTCATGGACTAATTTTTTGGCTGCCTTAGAAAATTAATTAGGAAAAATACCGAAATTTTCTTTCAATTAGTTTTTATTTCCCGAAGTATTTTTACTCTTACCTGAGACCATCAAGAATGGGTTAATATATATTTATGTAAATTCAAAGTATTTAAACTGTTCGTTTTTACTGCATATGCAGCGTCCTAAATTTCAAAGTGCAAAGTTCACGTGATTTTTTTTTTCTTTTCTTCCGGTGGGATTCCCAGTATAAGAGAAGTAACTTTTCCATTTTTGACCAAACATATAATTAATTTTTATAATCATCTAAGGACATTGTTACTTTTCTCATAGTTGATTTTTATATGTTTTGGACTGTAATTCCCTTATATCAAGGACTGCAAGAATTTTAATATTTTGCTTATTATTGTTTTTTATTTAATATAGATATATTTTCAAATAACATCCGTTTAAGCTGTGAGTGTGGGCATGCTTTTTCCTTTAAATAGTGAGTTATTGAACTCGGCGAAATGAAATGTAAAATTGTCTTTTAGCAAAGTCGTAGACAACTAATGTTTGGATTGACATTTTTATCAGAGATACAATCTGCTAAAAGACATTTAAATTGATATACAATGTTGGTCTTTTGCAATATGTTAGTTGGCGGAGAATAGTTTTGGACAAATAAGATGGTTGCATTAAATTTAGTATAGTATATAATAAATTTTATATTTTACTTAGATCAGTGGGGGATATATTTGAATTAAAACAATAAAAAAATAACTACTGAAAACAAACTGAAATGAAAAATCTATTTCAAAGAAATTTTAGTTATTTTTCTTATTCAATTCTCTAAATATACCAAGAAATAAATCCGTGAATTTGAAATATCACAATAAAAACATTATATATCTAAATCATTTAACCTAACCTGGTTGAATATATATATATATATATATATATATATATATATGTATTATCGAGTAATTACGCAAAAATGAAAATAACACTGATATCTGTCTATATATCTAAGATGAGGTATTATGTACACAATTTACATTATACCGACTATTGTCCTCATCTTTTTCGCCATGTTTATCAAAAGTTTTCGGCCGTTGTACGCTACGGCCTTCTTCAGTTGGTTGAAATATCAAATTAAAACCTTTATTTCGCTCACTGCGGTAGACTGTTCTAGTTCCACGTGCCATGTCTAATGGATGTTAGTTATCTCCTGTTAATTCCACTCTCAAATTTCTACACCGCCTTAACAAGATATTGAACTCAAACTCTTTGGGTCCTGTCACTGTATCAAACTAACGCCTTTATTCACTAACACCCCCATGCGGTCGGATTTTATCCTGAGGTATACCTGCCCGTAGGCTCAGACAAATCTTACTTGTAGAACACGTAAAAAAAACGAAGCCGGTCAGTTGACTCCTGAGACGTGACTGTCGCCTTCGATATACACTCGTCTGAGGATCCTCTCTGTCCGGAAGCAGAGAGTTTGACCAGTAAACTTTAGAAGTATTCATGAGAGCAGGATATGCACTAACCATCCCACGCGACCAGATGCGGCCCAAGGCCAAGTTTATTGAAACTGCCAAGTCCGGTATAATATCAGTAATATCACATTATCTACATATGTACACACAGACACACATTATATATATATATATATATATATATATATATATATATATGAAGAAAAATATACTGCAAAAGCAAACAAAAAACCTAACATGCGATAATCCTGTTTTAATGTTTAATGTCTACGTCGGACGTTTCGGTCTAATAGACCATCTTCAGGACATATTCATAAAACATAATTAACATAGACCATATACAATTCAAATACGAAAAACACGATGGACATAAAAGCAATACCAATCCAATCAGATAACTGAAATATTTTATAAGATCAGCGTTCCGTTTAAATATGATCACGTCTCGTCACGTGGGCGATGTTGTGAAAACGTATTCCTAAAATTTGATATATATATATATATATATATATATATATATATATATATATATATATATATATATATATATATATATCGGTTCCGTTTACCATAGGAAAACTCTCACCTCCGGGCACAGATTTTTACATAAGCTCTATCTCTGATATTGAGCATATTAACCCATAGATATACCAACCTAAAAGTATATTATATATATATATATATATATATATATATATATATATATATATATATATATATATATATATATATATCCAGGTAAGATGAAGACGAATATTGGGCAATTCCAACATCGTAATGTTTAATTTAAAAGAGGGCTCAATAGAATGTATTTCAATATATATATATATATATATATATATATATATATATATATATATATATGTCTGTGTGTGTGTGTGTCTATGCGTTATTCATCGAAATTTGTTATTCGAATTGCTTAAAATAAATCTTTTACTATATAATGCATGTTAGTTAAGAATGGCCAATTTTAGCATTATTCCTGACTTTGGCAAAACTCATAAAAATAGAAGAAATCTGTTTCTGAAATTGCAAGAGAAACGATTTTCGATTGAACGAGGATTCTTTGTTTCCCATTAACTTCTTCAATTACAAAATATTAAGTGCAGAATTACAGATATTTTTGCTAGTATTTCATATATTTCAATGACAACGTTTTCATTTTATTATTAATCACATTTAAAAAAGTTTACGAATGAAAATGCTGGTATTGGCAGGCTTAATTTCCAAGCCCGGCACAGCGTGTATGACTAATGTCCCATTTCCTTTTATTTTTTTTTTTAAATGGAAATCGAAAAATGACGTAAAAAATGGCGAATTTGGAAAGTCTTAAAATAGCGGAAAAATTTCGCAAAATATCATACTGCACTTAACAAGACATTCTTATAACATGTGTATTGAATTTACTTTAAAATGACTTTACAGACAAATGTAGCTCCAGCTTTCAGAAGCAAAACATAATTATGATTTCTTTCAACTCACTTGACATCATGTACAGCAGGTTTTAACATTGAGCTATTTACATATGCGACATGTTTTTTTTCATTTTGCGTACTTCTAATCTATATGATACCGAAATATTTTGAAATCGATTTTCATCTAAGCCCAATGAATCCAAACAAATTGAAAATCTGTCCTTTTCTATTTAATGAGGTATAATTTATATAGAATTATATAGGGAGCAGAATCATAGAGAATGTCATTACCACACAATAGTTGATCATAATTAAAACTAATCTAAATTGACACCGTTCTAAATTTTTGCAATCGTAAATATTAAAATACTATTTTAATTAAATATTAGGAACTGTCATGTTTCACATATTTACATCTGATTAATCTGATTGCAATATAATGTGTATATATCTTTCTATAAATAATGCTTTTGAATCGGTTTAAAGACTTCATGTTTGTTCAATGTCTTTTTTCACGAACAGTAGTCCCATTTATATAGAAATATAATAAAATCCATTTTGACAAATATATTACACATTATCTCAAAATTGTTAAACGTCTAAGAACATAATAGAAAATTTTCAGTTATTTGGTTTGAAATGGAAATAACCAGTTATGACAAAGCACTTACCAGGCATACACAGTCATGCATTAATAGTCTTCAATGATCACATAGTCATAAATCTAAATTCGTTATTTTACATGAAGATTTTGATCTCGATATCCCCGCATCCAAAATTTGGACAAGATGTACACTAGAATAAACCGGAAGTATTTTTATCAATAAGCAATCGTCATTAATATTACTCTGTGTGTGTATCTTCTGACATCAGCGGTAAATGCTATAACTGGGAGATCTGTTTTTTGTCTGTGTTTGTGGTATTTTTCCAAGCTTTTATTTTAAATATGCTGCATGAGTTTTAATTTCGAAATATTTTGAGAATAGTAGACGCCATTTCAGAGTGCAGTATCTCATCTCCAGTAGCATTAACCACATGTTATCATATTATATACCTAAACACTGAGTTCATGCATCTCACAAAAATTCAGTTGATACAAAAGAAATGTGATACTAATTACCGAAGTCATTCGACGTTAATATAACTCATATATTTCTACATAAATGAAGCAATTTCTCTCAAAGAGTTTTAAGATATATTCTTTATACGAATTAGAAAAATATTTGAACCTGTTAAACTCAAAAATTGATATCGTTAGTATCAACGTCCGATATCAACAGACATGTCATTTACTATTTATTGCGTACCTGAAAATATTTTTTCTAAGAAAATCCTGTAGATAAAATGAGCAGGAAATAGAAAGGACGATAAGTTGTTTATCGCTCTGGTCTCAGATAAATGGAGAAACGCCATCTTGAGGTTAAAATACGATTATATCAGTAAATAGCAAAAACATTGTTCATCATTATAAACAGCTTTCAAGAGCTACACATATTTAATTATTATAAAAAGTTCAGTATTGAACTTGATATATCAAGTGGTATAAATGTGAAATATATTTCCCAAAGAAAAATCACTTGTGGTTCTATGAAGAAGACAGTCTTGTTCCAAGACATGGTTCAATCGAAGAATAACGCTCGAAGGTATTACAACTGATTTAGTGTAACATTTAGAAATTCCGGAAACTTCAAAGTTTGATTGAAATTAAAATATTCCTTTAACATACCCATTAAACTTAAACTAAAATTTAGGACAAAGATCACATTTCCCAGAATTCTACAGCATAAAAGATATAGTATGTAATATATCTAACAAGCATCTTCCTCCTGACATATATACTATTACTACGGCTGCAGAAAACTAAATGTTCCGGTACTTGTGATCGGGTGAATTGAAAATATACTTCTCTATGTAATTTAAGAAAATACTCGTTAATGAATTAATGACAGAAAATAAAACTACCCGAATATATGTATATGTGTGAGTGTGTGGGTTTGTTTAAAAGGACGAAGAATAAAGGGGGGAAAAGACAATAGGAAAATTGTAGTTTTAGCCAGCGCGTTACGTCCAATGTGAAATCTATGTAAGGAAAATATAAAAACAATTAATTTTGACTTCTTATAATACTTATAGAGTTTGCATTATCAGGAAGAAATATAAGTAAAATATTTTCTAAATAAAAGGCAAGCGGATAAATGGACCAGAGATGTCAGCACAATATGATACTGACCAAAGGAAAATAATCCTTGGTTAGATGAATCCAGTTTTAACTCTAGTTATAATCGATGTCATTAGTTTCGGAGGAAGCAACTTGGATATTATCCAGAGCTCAATATCTGCCAAATATTCTTTATTGAAGTTTTTCGAGACATTCGCTTGAAGAATGTCATGCATGAGAGACATTAGAAGGAATGAACAAATGATGAAATGAAATCCTGATAACAGAAATTCTTTAGTATGTAAAATCTCGTTGCCACTAAGTGTGTTATAAGTATTTGATTGAACAGAACATTTGTTTTTATTACATATACCATGTACCATTGAGGATTGTCAACAAGAAATACAAATGACCTTACCGCTTTGGCGATTGTTAAAAGGAACATCATGAGATAGACCCCCTCATGGTCGATTCAAAATAAGATTTTAAAAAGAGAGGGAAACCGTATCTTTTTAAATTATAGGAAATACTTTCCAAATACCTACCATTTAAAGGCATCTAACCTGACTGGACGCATACAATAATATATACAGATTTAAATATAATTTTATGTTCCGTAATTTTCCAGGTTTAACTCCCGAAACTAAAGGAATAAAATCAGGTTTTATGTTTCTTTTCATGCTATGAAACATACTTTATCCACACTCTGTATGCCGAGGCAAATGTCAGATCTTTAATCATAAAATGACTCACATCTAGAAGTCAGCTAATCTAACTAAAATATCGTTAATGATAATATTAAATGGAAAATAATGTGGTAATATATACTATGGCTAGAAGGTAAAATATAAGTATTGCCTAATAGCTTCAGAATTTTATTTTTCTAGGCAATTCCAGCAACTTCTATCGTTCTTTCAATACATTTTTTAGAATATAATCACGATTATTTGCTACCCAGGCAGAATATTCTGCGCATGAGTCAATCGAATGTGAAAAAAAAGCATCATACAATATGAACATAGAATATTTATGTTAAAGATATATATTACATTAATGTCGATGGGAAATAATACCAACATGCCGTCTATCTATTGATGTTTTCAATCAAAAGTTACGCAAACGAAACAAAAGCAAAACTGGAGTCGCTTAACTGCTGCCTTGATGTTACCTTTGTTCGTTTTTCGGCTGCCTGTTATCTTTTCACGTTCAACTGACGAAGATTGGAAGCAGAATGTCCGAAACCTTGTGATAACAGTAAACATAAAGTAATATATAAATAATGTAAATATAATTGTATGCATCCATTTTTGACTTGAATCGACACATACTTCAGTATAAACGTTTGCTTTTGTATCATATTGAACATATCTGGTATTTTCCAAATTTTGCTGCTTATTTAATATTTAAACCAATATTGTTCATATTATTTTAAATTAAATTATCTAACAACAGGGTGATTGAAAATAACTCCCTATTTTATGTATGATGAACTCTCACGTCTTGGAAAAATTATAGTTAAATGGTGGAGTGTCATCAGAAAGTAGAGTGCTACTTTCAATATCCCGGTATATATAAAATTCTTTGAGTTCCAATAGTCCGTCAGTCACACCCTCTAAAATAGCCATACGTTGACCGATTGAAAACACATTTTGGGGAAACGTATAAACAGGTATTGGGCTACAAGTTACAGCTAGCTTAGTACAGCTAGCTTAGTACAATACATTTTCCTTATTTGGTGGGTAATTAAATGTTTTTACTGAAGGAAACGTAGAGTTTGTGAATCTCGACAATAATGTAAGCGATAAATTCAGTAATACTAAATACTGTGAGGATTTCAAAGAATTCTAGTAAAACAAATTACTGTGGACGCTAATGCATACTGCCTACAGGGATATGCACATGACTGTTTTATTTAAAAGTTTCACGTTAAACATTTAGTTGTAAAGTGCAGCGCAATGAATGTAAATGAGTCTTATTTTATGATGAGACAATTCATTCAGGCTGTGAAAAACTTTTGAATGTGGCTTTTAATTTAATATCTAGCTAACGATTCTGCAATCTAGTATAAGATATTTACTGATGTTCAAAGATTATGTTTGTCCTGGATGCTTAAAATCTATTTCCAGTGAGCCAAAAAAAGTGTTTTAGATGAAATAATAAATCACTCTGAAAAAAGGAAAATTACAACATTTCTAATATTGGAATTTATCGGTAGTAAATTCTATTATTAACAAGCAAGAAATTTGCAGCGGTGATAAATAGCATAACACGAATACCAATTAGACAATTTTCAGATTACTTTTTGTAAATGCAGATAATCTTCTGAGATATTCATAGAATTTTTTTTTAAATCATGAGTAAAATATTAAAACTACATAGTGTAATTCTGGAAATAAAATGTTGCGAATCCAAAGAGTTTAACAGATAAAATTCGTCAAATTACAAATAAAATATTGATATAAATAATCTGTAAATCTTTAACTCTTCATTGACGTAGGATTAAAATTAATTTTTAGTGTTTCTTTTCTCTTATTATTGCCGCTTATAGAGCAATTATCTGACCGTTATCGAATAGTCGTTAAATAAACACTTAAATGTCATTGGTGCCTCGCTGCGGGCTTTTTTTTTTGAGTTTCACGCGACGTTGTTTCTTGTAGACAGCAGAAAGATTTCTGAGTTGGAATGAAAGCAACAAAAGACGTAAGAAACAAAAAGCAGTGAAACGCATTGAATAATACCTTATTTCCTCATTGTACGAAAACAAGTTTAACAAATGTAAAGAACAAAAGATATTGCCTACTTTTTCTTTAAACGCTAAAGTAATAACGAGAGAGTGAGAGAGAGATAGCAAGAGAACGAGAGAGAGCACACGCAAACACACATACAGTTGCACATACACACGCATAGTCACACACATATATCATTGTTTAATTACAATATTATAGGAAACAATAATAAAATAAACAAGATTTAACACACAAGTTTAAATCATCGCTCCAACGGTCAGCCTTGGTGATTCGCACGTGAAGAGTGCACATTTGCATGAAAACCCCGGTTGTGCTAATAATGTTATCTATCGGAACAGTCTGTCTGTGAATTACAATAATATATATATATATATATATATATATATATATATATATATATATATATATATATATGCACTAAGCTTGAATTGTGTCGAGAGATTTTAGCGTTCAAATAATTCATCAGAAATACCCAGATTGTTCCTCAAACCAAATCTGCACAAAACTGATCCAATTACACGGTGCATTTTCCTGATGATCTAACCCAGCAATTGAGTGCCTGAACATTTCACGAAGCAATACAAAAAAATAGAGATCTCTGGCCGCTGACGTGTTCAGATGGACGGGCAGATGCAAGCTTTGCTACATGACATATATCAGACCATTATTAATCACCACTAGCATGTACGCGGTCTGGTTGATTACTGTGGGATATGCCGCACTCCCATATGCTACTGCTATCTAGAATCGACAAGAACCATGTTTCATCATAACCCGCGATATGCTACACATTCAATCTGACCACAATCGTCAATATGAAAATCTCAAGTTAGTATCTTCTCTACATAAGCATCTACATGCGGCGTTCATTGATGACATGTTGTAGGCCAATTACGCTGGTCGGGAATGTCATCTCTTAAGGATTCACGTTACTGTATTTTATGAGATATTCGCAGTACATACGCGAAATGGTAGCTCGGCTAGTGGTAATTATACCTCCTTAGTGTTCATGGTTTCTTGTAATTTCTTTCGTTTGTAGCTCATAGTAAATTTTTTCTTTAATAATCACTTAACTGCCTGTTTTCGCATTCATTCTATGTATTGTAGGTATAGAATTCGGTTTATCTTTTGCACCCGATGTGTCCCGTTAATGTCAAATCCTCCATGCCATAAATTTGAACTGTTTATTTTTAATTTTAAATATGTGATATCTTTGTTATTCCTTTAAAAGTATATATTCCTTAAAACTTCTATGTATAGTATTCTTTAAATGTGTGTTGATAGCCGAAAACATTGCTTTAATGAATCTGTAGAAAAAATGATGGAGTAATTTTTCAACGTATATTGATAGTTGGTTGTATAGCTATAATGTAACTGTAGTATACTATTATACTATTATAAAATAATATTATAGAATACTATTATATTACAGCAATACTATCAGCCATCAACACGCGTTTAAAAAATTACATTACTTCATCATTTTTCTACATATTTATTATAGTAATATTGTTTCTTGCATTCTCTGGTAGAACTCCACATGTTGCTTCAATTCTTCTCTTCATTTAACGGGAAATTGTTTAGTAATCACTAGCTTATTGATTGAAATTATATATCAGCTCAGCACACTCGTTTTTGTTTCTAAATAGGTTTAATATTTTATTACTTTTAGTTTTTAGAAGTCAACTATTGCTCAACCTATACGCCATCAAATTTTGTTTTCACATATTCTATCAACAGTAAAAAAAAACAATCTGGATATTTACATTGCTGTATATTCTTGGTTTTGGGATCTCTAATTCACAGTTAACATTTCGCTTCCTGAGAGCCATATATTCTGTCTTCTTACCATTGTGATTTAATTCCTCATGACTTTCATTTACATCGTTTTCTGGGATGCCCGGTACTTTTCTGCAAATCCATTATCAGCTGACAGTAAATCGCAGTAGTATCTCCAGCTTCCTTATAATAGCTTCGCTGTAGAGATTTAATAAATCCAGTGAGATAATCATTTTCCTTCGCCCCTTTCTATTTTGTATACTTAATTCATTTTCCTTCAAGAAAAAGTTCTCAGTTATTGTAACTCTCTCTTTGTCGTTTTTTTACAAATACTTTCATGGTAATTGCTCCGATGAGCTGCTTTCGCTGGTTCACAGGCTTCGCGAATTCAAGCATCCTACGAGGCTGGCATCCCGCTCTCACCCTTTCACTGTTGAAACTGATAAATGTAGCCGTCTCTTCTACTCCAATACCTTCATATCTCGCACCTCTCGCCTGTGGAACTCCCTTGCCTATTCCTGTTTTCCTGATAGCTATAGCTCCAATTATTCAAATGTAATGCCAATCGACATTTCCAATTGCCTTGATCTATCCACTGTCCCTCTCCTCATCCTTTCCTCTATCATCGCTATCCGCTCTCGCTCCGAATCCTCATAACCGTTGCGTGCTTCCCGCCTTGCTAGGGGTGAAATGCTTAAAAAAAAAACAAAAAAAAAACAAACATCCTTACGAAATCATTCTTTTTCTTATCAATTAAAATAGATCCTTGTGTCCTAACTTATCAAATTCATTTGCGTTATCTATGAAAAACAAGTGTACAACCTTCTGCATTTTTATTGCTCTCTCCGATATGAGACTGTTCAAAAATTTAGTAACTTTTGTTCCGGTTTCCTTGTCATAACAAAAATGTTATGTATTTATTTGCAGTTTATCTCTACAATATCAAATATTCCTTAAGGAAATGTATACACCATGCGTCTGGCATTTACTATCATGTCCAGTTCGAACCTCGACATTTACTGTGAATAATTTAGTTACCTGTGGTTGTACAATTCCCATTTTTTAAAAGCTGAATCTGGTTGCTGTAAACAAATTTCAATGTTACATTGTTATACTTATTTTAGTGAAAATAGTCATCAAAGAGCGCATGTATTTGGCAGGTTTGATTGAAAGTGTCACACACTAATCGTTCACCTGGTTTTAGGTCTTCTAAAGATTTTCGAAACTGCAAATGTGCCAAACAGAATTCGTTGGTTTTAGCTATTGAAATTTTGGGGAGTAAACTTTTTACACACTACCACAGGCAGCTTCTTGTTTTTGGTTATGAGCAATTCCATTTGAATGTTACTAACCATTTTCTGATATCTGTATATCCAAATGAATCTGTTTGTTGGCATTATACTTTTCTTTGCACAAAATGAACTTTACTAAAAAGACGTTGTAAATAAGATTTCACAGTTACTAAAAATAGATTTTTTGAAAATAATTTCTCATTCATGCATCAAAATTAACAATCATCTGTATTTCAGTTTTCAAAAATTAATATATGGTATTTTATCTATGTTGCTGATATTTCATGAAACTTATTGATGACCTAATTTAATTGTTGTAGGAAAAAAAGAACATAATCACTTTTTGGTGAAAGTGAAGTCGCTTGGGTGACATGGCGGTCGCTTAGTGACTACATTTCATAGAGTGACTAAAGCGGTTTTTCAATCCAGGAGTCAAACCAGGTATTTGATTTTTTTAAACAGTTGCGTAAATCTACTTCTGCAACGTCTTAAAAGACGACGGCGACGTTGTCCTATGGAAATATGTCTTCACTAGATAGAGAAATCTTCTCCGGCACACATACCTTAAATTGGGGGAAAAAACAGGGCATAGTAGATAAATCTGACCGTCTTGAATTTAGAATCGTAAATAAGACTTCTGTAGAAACTCAGCAGCATCTCCCGCGGATCAAATTCCCGTTTAAAAATATTACGAAGTAAAACCCGATCTTTTCCTTTAGTTTTCACGCTGCTTGTTGCGTAGGCGTGTGTTGCAATTTCTCTGCATGGCAAAAATTTAAATATGTATATATAATTTTGTGTATTACTTAGCGGCATAAACTCACTCATAGAACAAAGTATGTTTGTCATTGCTTTCATTACATGTATACTATTCTGTTTGTGAGATAAAGTGTTATTATATCATGGATAAAATAATGGCCATAATGCGGAAATACAAACGTCAACTATAAATTAGTGATTTAATATATGTATGATATTATTATTGCACATTACATTAAATACTCTATGAAACGACATGGGAATAGAATTATATATATATATATATATATATATATATATATATATATATATATATATATATATATATGTGTGTGTGTGTGTGTGTGTGTGTCAACTTTGAATCACCAAGGAGATACTGAGTATATAGTGCCAAATATACCAGAGGTAGACACTTAACTTTATAAGATTTGATGAGAATAGATATATATATATATATATATATATATATATATATATATATATATATATATATATATAGATAGATAGATATATAGATAGATAGATAGATAGATAGATAGATAGATGTATATATATTACGTATTTTAATATGTAACATATGAGGATATCTGTTAGCATTTGTTTTGATTTACACTTTATACATGTTCCCCCCCACACACACACGAGCACACACGAGCACAGGCAGAGATATACACATATAAAAGTATCGATCACTTTTTAAATGTCATGCTGTCATGCGTTTATTAATTTGTTATCTCCTTGAAAGCATCATTCTTCATATCGAAACTGATCTCGACACGGGATCCTTTTGTCTGAAAGATTAGCAAAAGATTTTTTTTTTTATTGCGCGTAGATTTTAATTGCAATTCATGGAGGCTTTAAATCAAATCTTTTCCTACACTCTCAATGGATATTCTTCGAGCAGAGAAGCAGATGTAATAAATTATATTGACAAAGGCATTCTTAGTTTGCTCTCGGGCAGAACACTTTTAACGCTGAAAATTTTGTGGACGACTGGTTTATTTTGAGTCGGCACTCGATAAGATTTCTCTTTTACAAAAATGCTTTCATTATGGTCTCAAAAGTGAAAAGAAATTGAATCTAGGGAAATATTAATATTCAATACATATATATATATATATATATATATATATATATATATATATATATATATATATATATATATATATATATATGTGTGTGTGTGTGTGTATATGCATGTGGTTATATATGTGCTTATGCATATATATATATATATATATTTATATATTCACACACACACACACATATATATATATAAATATGCATATATACATACATATGTGTATATAAATATTTACGCATGTATAAACACATAAATGATTATATATATGTATATATACAAATATTATACATACATATATATTTATTCATAGATACATATATATAAATATGTAACTTTATATACGTATATATGTATATATATATACATAAACATAAATGTAATGTATATATATATATATATATATATATATATATATATATATATATATATATATATATATATATATATACACACACACACACACACATATATATTTATATATATATATATATATATATATATATATATATATATATATATATGCTGTTGTAGTCAGAATTATTCACGCCCACTGAATATTTACATATATTCTAAGGAAATTCTTATATTTTCAAGCACTTACTGAATTTACCATAAATAGTCATTTCTGAATTTACGTTTGAATAATTCGGGAAGTTTTTGAAGTTTTGATCTAAGATCTTCATTCTTATAGATGTTCCTAACAATTAGGGCAGGACCAAATTATTCGCCCACCGTTATGTATATTTTGAAATTATATGTCTTTATGGTAACTGCAATGATTTTTTTCTTAATTTGAAATTTAATACACATACCCTCTGAAAATGAATTAGTATTGACCTGATTCTATATCCCTCTGAAATGTAACGAATAAGAAAATATTTGAGTTACACGAAACACGATATTTCATTTGTTCTGCAACTATGTTGAAGACGGCTAAACAAGTTCCGAATAAAAACAGTTGATGTCTACAAACATGGTAATAGATATATAACACTTTCTAAGTGTTTCAATGTTCCTAGATCGACAATTCGTAGCATTACATAGAAATACAATCAAAATTATTGAGTTGAGAATAGATGAAGTACTGGCAGAAAACGGTTAAATTCTTAGAGAGCGGAAAGTAAAATCCTCACTAAATGTCAAAGTACATTGACAATGATGTAAAGTCTTCTGGGTTGAATGTATCGACGAAGACAGTCACTAGATCCTTACAACGAGCAGGACTCCGAACTAAAGATAAATCTGTTGTTTAAGGCTAAACAACTAAAATTCGGATTAGCTTATACGAGAAGCCATCAAGAATATGTGTTTAAATATTGGAAATGTGTTATTGTCTAATGAAATCAAACTAAAATTATTTGGTCGCATGAGTTCCCGTTATGTATGGTGGAAAGAGAATGAAGTTCACAAGCTAAAACGTACACTTCCGGCAATTAACCATGTTGGTGGCTGTATTCTACTCGGGGGATGTTTTCTCTGCTTCTGGACAAGGAGAATTTGTGAGATTGCAGGCTATCATGAATAAAGAGCAGTATCTGGCTATTCTTAAAATTAAAGTGCAGGTATCACATGGCAAGTATTGTTACACAATACTTAGATAACAACAAAATGAAAGTCCTGACCTAAACCATGACCACCGATATAGAAGGCCTGCTCGATAGTGACGTGACGTCAAAAATGTAGTCCATGCAGTGAAACAGACAGTAATCATAACGTAACGAAAAATTGTAAGGAAAAAAATGGTTTTAGAAAACGTTTTAAAAATACATTTATAAAAGAAACAAAACAGAATTGGATTTTTACAGGAATTTTATTTCATATTAATTTAAAAAAAATAACCGATAAGAAAAAAAAATTTTGCTGAATATTTTGTTAAAGTAAAGAAATTAAACATCATGTTATTACATTTCATTAAATTTTAAAGACTGAAATTCGTTCATTATTTTATTTGTTTCAAATTTGAAAACATTTTTAAAATCATAATCAGTATTGTTTTAATTTGCATGTTTTTATCTTAATTTTAGTAATTATTCTGTAAAGTTACAATATCGTAAGTATTTAATGATTATTATTCTTACACTACAGTAACAACTCAATTATGAAACAAACAGATGAGCAAATTACAAGTAAATGATAAATAAGAAACAAATAAACTAAATACAAGAAAGTAAATAAGTTTAATATAAAAAAGAGATTTAAAATTCAAATAATACTTATAGAAAAGTAGGTTACAGACAGACAATTTTAAGACTGAAATTCGTTCATGATTTTAATTGTTTCACATTTGAAAATTTTTTATAAATCATAATCAGCATTGTTTTAATTTGCATGTTTTTATCTTAATTTTAGTAATTATTCTGTAAAGTTACAATTTAATTAAATAAACAAATTATAATTAAATGATGAATAAATAAGATAATTATGATGAATAAATAAAACAATTAAAATAAATAATAAACAAATTACAAACAAGCAAATAAATAAATAAAACAATAAATAGATTTAAAATCAAATTAAACTTTTAGAAAAATAAATAAAAAAGCTGAAATTTAAATACAAACTTGTAAATAAATTTTTAGAACAAAAAATTCTTTTAAAATAGCATTTTAAACTCCAGACAAACATTCTTTGTATTTTTATATATTACTGATACAAAATGTCAAGCTGAATGTTTGAATCTTTAATCTGCCAAAACATTTGTTTCCATGGCTATTTTCCTTTGATTTACTGAATGAAGAAAAAATTATTTTTTATAAGTTTATCATTTACATCCCAAGAACAAAATTATTTAAAATTGTTTTTATCGTTAAGATATAAGAGAGAACATTATTTTGAAAATTTGCTTATTTCAGGTAACCCTTATCTCAACACTTCAAAATTAAATCTTTGCAAATTGCATTTAATTTTCTTAAAACATTCAGCAATTACCCACTTGGCTATTTAGCATTTGATTAGAACTGAATGAAAAGTTATTTATCATATATATAATATATATATATATTTATATATATATATATAACTTTTCCTCCTCTGTCAATTCATCCCTGTTTGGTTCTTGTAAACTCTTTAAATCAATTTTAATGCATTGCTGATTAAATGGTAAGCTCAATTTTAAAGCTGATTGCATTCTAATTTTTTTTTCACTCTCAAATTCTTGCCATATCGAGATATTATACTGATCCCCACTAAGTTGTCGGTATTGAACAAACCTTGCTTCAAGGTGAGCAGTTTGAAATTTGCCTGGTATTATGTACATCATTTTCAGTCCTTCTATGCAATACTTGGTCAGTTCTAGAAATGCATAAGTTGTATGATGCAAAGCAGTGAAGGTTTCCTTTGTTAATTTGCCATTTCTTCCAGAAATGCTATTCCAACATTCTAACTAGTCACAGAATACAGAGAGAAATCTAAAATTTTTTCATCATTCATTATTATAAATTGCATTGTTGATTTGTGTGTGTGTGTGTTTGTGTGTGTGTTTGTGTGTGTGTAATTGTCCATCAAACGTAAATATGTTTTATATATTCTGCATTTTCTGCAAAATTAGGCAAAATTTCTGTTTTCCTAAAGTCAATAATCCTGGAATAGTGATTCTAAAAATTTGCAAAATAAAAACATTTTGTTTTTTCAATAAAATCAATAGGAAAACACGATTTTGAGGTCAATTTAGAACAAAAGGGGAAAACTCACCTAAGAAAAAGGAACAAAGTTTCTATCATGATGAAAAAGACGGGGAACTTTGGATATTATTTAATTCTAATTTCCATTATTGAAAAATGGAGGAAACATCAATGCATTTATTTGCATTTTTTTGATCATTTTTTAATCGTTTCTAATGCGTTTGAAATTTTCGATTAAAAAAATTGTTTTTTTTTATAACTGGGGTGGATATACATTGGAAACCATTTTTTTCGATTTGCAAAAAGATTAAAATATAGCTTTTTTATTTTTAAATGTCATTATTATTTGTTCAAAATTGATTTTAATAAAACAGATATTAAACTGTTTATTTAAAATATTTTTAACCAATTTAAAATAACTTCTCAGCTTTAAAAATTTAATTGGAAAATAAAACAAAATCTTTATAACCTTGAGAATCGCTTGACGATTCACGAAAGGCAAATTCATGACGTTTAGATAACTTTTTGTCAGATAAGTCAACAATAATACCATTTTTATTTTTATTTAAGGTTTTAGATGATTTTCATAAACAAGTTTACTGTGACGTCCTTGGAAAATAGGAGCTTAAATTTATTTTTAATATACATAAGAAAATTGTTATAATTTTGCTCAATCAAAGGATTAATATATTTTGATAACTTAGTCTTTTAATGGTTGAATAGCTAGGAAAAATTATATGTTTACTGTAATTTTATGTACATTTATTACACCTGGCCCAGGGTCGGATTTGTATTTCCATTCATTTTACGGTAATTTCGATATTTCATTCCTCCTGGGTCCAAGCGTGATTAATCCAACCCCTTGGTCAGATGATAAAGCCTCGTTTTCCTGACTCGTTAAATGGTCACTAAAGATGATACCGATCTCCGGTCTGTCTACCCTTCTGTGTTTAGATCTTAGACAAACCTCAAATTGGGGCCGATCCATACGTTGTTTCCGAAAGGGGTGGCAAAACACAAAGAAAAATGAAAATAAAATAATGCAAAAAAATTGTATTCTGGTTGGTAACCGTACTTTATAATTAATGTCCGTTACTATAAAACAAAAATTACATTTCTCATTTACCATGGCTAATCTGGATTGGTCCAAATTATACAATTTTCAAAACCTAAACAATGACAATTGCCTACGGACATTTTGAAAGGTTGATGTTGCTTTTTTGGTAATGAAAATATTTTTTTAAATTCAATTAATCATTTTTAAAATTCTTCTTTAAAACTTGAGAAATTTCTTCTTCTTCGTCGACTAAAAATGGAATTTTCATTGAAAAATTTTTGGGCTGGAAAATATTGTCCATATTCATAAAACAAATCTCTGTCGTCCGAGGTGATCTCTTTCGCTGCCGTCCTAAATAAACTTTTTTTTCGATTGGGGTTCTGCTTTTATTGACGCCGCAGCAAACTGATTTTGGGTCTGTCGGCGTCAAAAAAAAAAAAAAAAAAAACAAAATTTGCATTCTTTCTGTCTTCTCATTATCGCTATTATTTTCACTAAAACCGATGGTGCCTTTGGTTTCTAGAGTTTTTGTAAATTGAGTTTTTCGGGCAATGGTTCCTGAAAAAGTATTTCTTTCTTGACTTTAATAAAAAAATATTGACCGTTTTCGATCATCTGTGAATCTGGTTGGGCGTTTTCATTAATCAATCGGGGCAATTATTTTTCGTTTTTTCAAAAAAACAAAATTAATTTGGCCTTTTTCAAAAACTGCGCTAAAAATGATAATCTTGGCTTTTTCTCACCTGGGTTTTGACAAAAGAAGCAAGGTTTTTAAATTAGAAACTTCAGGGAAGAATATTGGCGCTATCTGGAAAACTGAGACAATCGTTTTTTTTCACCTCTTGTTTTTGGTCATCCTCTTCAGAAAATCTTAATTATCTACATTGAAAAAATTTTGTTTTCATGGTCTTGTGGGGGTTTTAATTTTAACAGGTCAGATGTTGTATACGATTCCGTGGTCGTCCCCTCAAGTTTAAAAACCCACTTTTTCTCTGATTAAGATTGTGTTTCCTTTGTTTTGGGAAAGATTTCTCATTTTCTCCAATAAAAAACAAACATCCAGTTTTTCCACGCAAAAGTCGTTATTGTGCTCCGACTTTTTTTTTTCTTTATTATCAATGTTTATAACATTCTTATCAAAAAGACTTTTGTTCCAAATAAAATCCCTATTGTCCTTTCGAAAGACTCATAAGATGTTAAACAATGTTTTTTGATTTGTGTTTTTTGGGTTTGACCAATTTTTGTAAAAAAAAAAAAAAAAAAACTTTTTCTTTCTTTCTCTTCGTTTTCTTTCTAAACATTCTTCTTTGTCAATTTTAAATTTTTCAGTCTTTATGATGGTCGATATATCTTTTGATCTATCTTCTTTGACTGTTACATCCCCATCCAACTCCGGGCTTTCCCCTAGTTCATTCTAATGGATAGCAGTATTTTTTCTGAGCCGACAACCTTAGGATGATGTACAATCTTATTCATTATTTTCCATCAAATATTTTCCGTTTTTAAAAATTCTCAACAACCTGTTTATCCTTGTAAACCGAGTAAAAATTTCTGTTTTCCTTAAATCATATTTATTATTAAAATTTTCAGAACTAAATTAACATTTTGCCTTTTCAAGATTAATAGGAGAAAGTGCCTTTGAGGTCAATTTATAACAATATTTCAAAATTAATCAAGATTCTTTTGTGTCATTAAATTAAGCTGAAAATATATAAATTGGATATTATTAAAATGTTTGATTGATTGTTCTTGACAAAATAGTAGAAATGACATTATCAATTTGCATGTTTTTGTCCAAGCTAATTGATGTTTTTAATGTATTTTAATATTTGGACTGATTCATGTTTAGGAAGAAATAGTGGTATTGAATTTATTTCTGGGTCTCTACCAAACACATGTACTTTGGTAGACTTCAAAAAGAAAGATTGATTTTTGGATATAGGGATTTATTATCTGTTATAATTGATCTTTTGCTTGAAAACAAATCTCCAGTAAACCAAGGAAATTTATTTCTCTTCTAGATCATTAACATTATGGAATTTCTTTTGCATTTTATATTCTAAGTCATCATTAATTTAAAACACTTTTAAGAGCAGAATTCTCTAGTCGGATTCTCCTAGAGTCTGGTGACTCTAGAAGTATTCAATGAAGATAAATATGAGGGACAGTTTGGGAAAATTTTACGAATACCACCATCACGAAGATATATATTTTTTTAGTTTAATTGCAATTGTGGCACCTGTTTTTTTTTTTTTTTGTCAAAAGCTGACGATTCTCTCTTTATGTCCTCCGGTCGAAAATGTAGTTCATATACCTAAAATGATTTTAAAACCAAACATATTTTAAATTCTTGTAAATATCTAAGAAAATCAATCAGCAAAAATCTACAGTAATATGATGCATTAATTTAATAATTTTAAGAAAAGTGGAGAGAATTCAACAAAAGATTATTAGTGTCGAAGCTATGTACAAATAAGAGAAGAGTTTTTAACGTTTATTCATTTTTTAAATTTAAAATGATAAATAAAAAACCATTCTAATGAATAAAAGTAAAACAATTCTAAAAAATTCTTAAATTATAATAATTCTAAAAAAATCAATTATTTTTATGCCTATAAAAAGATTCCTTTGTGAATTTATATCGAAAGTTTTTTTTATAAAAATTAGATTTAAGTCTTTTAAAAACTTTCGCAACTTTGTTTTTAATGTCTTGTGAATTATTTTAAAGATATGAAATTATTTTAATCCTCAAAGTTTCAATTGAGTTTAATAACTTTAATTTAAAAAACAACACTTTGTTTTAAAATGTGTTGTGAATTACAGACATGAAATTAATTCAATTAAAGTTTCATTTAGACACGAATAAAACAATTCTAAAAAATCGTTAAAATTATTATAATTATTTTTTTTGCATATAAAATATTCCTTTAGGAATTCATGAATGAAATTATATCAAAAATTTCTTTAAAGTTTATTTCTTAAAAAATGAGTTTTTAAATTTTAAAAGCAATACGTACGAGAATGAATGTCTAAAATTTCTCGCTAGATTTTGTCTTATTAACTTTATGTGATGAATTACAAAGACATGGTATTAATTTTATCATTAAAATTTCAATAAGATCTACTTAATTTTTATACAAAAATACTCACTCTGCTGAATTTAGTAGGTAAAAAATGATCTCTCCTGATTGTACGAATCCAAACATCAGATAATTCTTTATCTTTAGGAAAAAAATACATGTACTTTAGGGCCGTTTTTATAATTGCCTTTGCAATTTCGTACAACGCATCTATAAGACATTATTTTAAATTAATTCAATATTTAAAAGAAAGTATTAATAAACAATTTAAAAATGCCGCCGTAAAAAATCTGATACACAAAACAAACGACTCGCTTCTTAAAAGTCGAACTCAATATGATGCCGTCACATTTCTCCTTAACCAAATGAAACAAGCCTTCTCTATCGTGGTCACGCCTAAACCCCATTGAGAATCAAGTCCTTCAAATGTGGAGGAAATAGGAGTTATTTCCAAAGAAAGAATGGAGCAAAATACATATCAGTTTGTGTATTTATCTGATATGGAACTAACAAAAGTCATTGAAGGCTATCATCAAGAATAAATGTTACACAATTGTTTATTGAGGCAATGAGAACAATAATTTTGCAATATGTTAAATAATTTTTGAGGTTTTTGTACTATTGTTTGACCTTAAAACTCTGGTTGTGGACA
The DNA here is from genome assembly GCA_903632075.3 of Acanthosepion pharaonis. Classification (NCBI taxonomy): domain Eukaryota; kingdom Metazoa; phylum Mollusca; class Cephalopoda; order Sepiida; family Sepiidae; genus Acanthosepion; species Acanthosepion pharaonis. The sequence continues at coordinate 3,940,565 of CAHIKZ030005567.1, forward strand.
TCACTTTACATTCTTTCAAATACATTATTCCATCATTTGTAAAGAAATTGTGCATGAAGACCCAATGAAAATTTGAGGTATTACTTCTCTATTTGTAATTATGGAATGGGTGAATAATCCTGTCTTCAACTGGATACGCACACACACACACACACACACACACACACACACACACACACACACACACACACACACACACACATATATATATATATATATATATATATATCACACACACATATATATATATATATATATATATATATATATATCCACACACATATATATATATATTTCTGTACCATGCATGCATATATATATATATATATATATATATATATATATATATATATGTAAGCAAATATATGGATATAGATCCGACAGTAGGAAGAAAATATACGGAAAAACAAACAAAAACCTAATATGCAATTATGCTGTTTTAATGTTAATATAATGTCAACGTCGGATGTTTCCATCTAGTAGACCATCTTCAGGACATATTCATAAAACATAATTAACATTAGACTATATTCAATTCAACATTACTTACTCTTATGTCCATCGTCTTTTCAGTATGTATCAAGGAATTTGCTATATCTGTAGTTTTCGTTTATTTTCAAGGTTGTACTTTATGCCATAGCTATAAACTGTTAAATAATACACAAGTATTATCCAGTTACGTCATTAGCAAATTGAAAAATAAAGCTTCCGAAATATTTTAATTTTTTTCTAATTGCGTATATGGTGAAATCAAATTTTCGATTTGGGATTGAGCTTTTTATGAAGTAAAATACATTAATACTCTTTTCATGACTTTCTAACAGATGTACATAGATTTATCGCATAGGAACATAGGATTACAAAATGTCATAACCGTAGTGTATCAACATATGTACTTGTGTTTTTTGCCCGTAATCATATTCAAACTTTTATATTTCTCTTTTTATATATATATATCTATATCTATATATATATATATATATATATATATATATATATATATATATATATATATATATATATATATATATATGTATATATTTTTTTGTGTGTGAGAATGGCTATGAGCTTCGTTAGTTTTAGCATTGGTACCCTGCCAGATAGTTGGACAATATATCTTAGGAAGATTGTTTTACGGCTATGTTTCAAGTCAGATGTGATTATCAGCCAAAAAATATATCTAGTATTCACACTGTTTCGATCAGTGTTACTGGTGAAAAGTACATAAATATATCGGCCAATTGGCATGTCTCGTTTGCGCATTCACATAGATAGACACATACAGACTTATATAATACATGCATACTTTTCCCATGTCACACAGCGTCAATATCATGTCTCAGTAATTGTGTCAGCCACTTTCTAAATTAGAAAGCATATCACAAGTAAAAAACGCTTCGTTTGCAAAACTGACCAACAAATCAATGTCAACAAGCAAATAAAGCTGTCGGCAACATACTTTCTATCTCTTGACATTATCTGTAGAAATAACATATTTAATAACTTAATCTCGCCAAGTTTGGTCTTTTTAGGCTTGAACATCAAAGGCAGATTGCTGTTAAAAGGCGTTCGGCTTTAGATGTTAAAGGCCAATTACTCATAAAGCGGGCTATGTTCTTTATAATAACAGACTGCCTGTTAATCATTCTTAAATCATTGATTAAACTTTGTCCGTGTGGCCAAGATTCCGTCTGTCACTGTATGAATTTGTATCCGCAATGATAAACGAATCAGCAAGTGTAACATTTTTTCTTAGTAAATCTCACACGTAAATTTACTTTCTGATTTGTTTCAAATTATTTAATTCCTTTCGATTTTCCTTCCTGATACAATTTCAAAAATTTAATGTCAGAAAAACTTACAGTTTAAATTTCGACATAAGCTAAAATAGTTTAATAATCTTCTCTATCTATAAAAGGCAGGATGTGTGTGTGTGTGTGTGTGTGTGTGTGTGTGTGTGTGTGTGTGTGTGTGTGTGTGTGTGTGACGAATGCACGGCCGCAATTTTCGACGGAGTTACACCAAAATTTACATGCACATGCACATGCTCCAAGTTAGCGGGAAAGGCCAAGACCGACTTTGCCTTTCCCAACTCCCAACGGTAGTGGAAATAATCGATTTTTTCATGCTTCTACGGCAGTTTTCATGTAGTTTGCGGCCATTTTCTACTGGCCAGAGTGAGAGCCTATAGCTGGCTGACACAAATAAGCAGGAAGATTCTATTGGCCAGCGTGATAGCCAACAGCTGACTGACACGAATGTTAACTAGCATGCAAAAAAAAATCGATAGCTGCATTCGTTACAGGTGGGAAAAATTTAAATCTGCATGGCACTTTACTCCAATTGGCTCATTCGCTTGCTTAAACTCAACGTTGATTCTGATTCGGCAGAACTGGGTTTGGTGTGAAAAAGTATTTGTTGTTAACATTCTTTTTTCAGTTTTTCCATTTACGAGTCCTTTTTTAAAGCTGATCATTTTCTGTTCATTTTGTTTAGTTCTTTTTTTCGTAACAGATTTAATATTTAGTATAGAGCCTAGAAAAAATTCGCAGTGTGAGATAGGCAAGAAGTAAGGCATGTAGCAACACCAGCCTGGCAAAGCGCACTCCTTTAAATGCAAGGAAGGGCAAAAATATTTTAAGTCAATTGATAGCGATTGCTGTATGAGTCGTACGGTTTTTGAATCAAGCACGGGCAAGGCGTAGCCATGCTGCTAGTTTATCATAAATTATATAAAAAAAAGTGGAGGATTCTGCGTTAGTATATTAGCGTGAAAGAAAATTAATCTAAAGCATTTTAAATATTAAACTAGTTTTGTACACTAGCTTTTAATTCTACACAATTAAAGTACCACTTTTTTAGACTCTTCATAAATATATTAGTGAAATGAACAATACTATATTATTTTAATCGGGTGGCTGTAAAACTTTAGCCTAGAAGAGAAGTCCATACAAGAGAAAGAAAAACCTGATTTTCAGGCTCTGCTCTTTGCAAAGAAAAACACGGGATTTCATTGGTGCTCACACTGTATACAGACACTTGAGGTAGACAGTTTCAGAGTACGTTTCACCACCACGAGCAAGATGATAATGTCACTAATACGCATGGAAACACGAGAAATGAAAAATGAGAAAATTACATTAGAAGTAACTGGAAACACAATCCTAAACAGCAATCAAGAAATAAATGTCTATTCCTGTTCAGGAGCAGTGTGGACGATATGGAGCTGTTTAATTGTACTCTCTACCATAGTGCTGGAAATTTTCCGATAATAAGGATATATTAATTGGTGGTATTTAATAGGCATAAACCCGACTTGTATTAAAGGAAATACTTATAAACTAACGAGAATATAAATATTCCAAGTCATGGTGTCAAGATATGACAGACTATCATTTTTCCCTAAACCAGCACAAATGAGAAGGCTTTTGAATCTGGCATTAGGATATCAAAGCGAAAATCTCCAAAATATGCGATAAGAATACGGAAGCAGCAATACAGGATTTATGTAAGAGTGGTGATGATGTGATCACTATAGCAGCCTCCTATCTGTTACAAGTAATAACATAGCGATCATTTCCCAAATTCGATGTTTTCAGTGAAAGCTATGTCATACCTAGTGACAGTGAATGGTGCATTTTTATCGTTATATTATGAGGCTAAGTATATTCTACCACACGAATACTACATACCTCATCGATCACGTTCGAAATCATAGAGTCCACAACCCCACATTGGAGCGATTAATTCCTTACTGTGTCTGTCTGTTATTTGCTGATTGATATATTTCTTAATTCAAAGTTACCCTTCTCCTATTCTGGGTGCAAACCACAGGTTCATATGTCTATCCATGCTATTTAAACTATGGCTTGGAGAGAAAATCAACTTGAATGGAATTAGAACACGTCTTGCCAAGTTCTCGTTCCAACTATTACACTGGCGGGACATTCAAAATAACGCATCACGAAAGATGTTTGTTCCTAATGAAACTTCTGACATTTTTGTACAAATTATTAAAGTGAAATTGCCTGCCAAAACTTGTACCAGGCATTTTCTATGGATTAGATTACGGATTCTGTAAATACAGACAACGAACTTATTACACAAAGTTTAAATTTATGACCAGTTTTTTAACGATTTTTCCACGAAAATAATGTTGTAGCGCCTCTTATTTTATTGGATTGGCATTGAAATCATACTGCAATATTAAAGTTGTGTGACGGTTATAAAATGGAAAACTATTTAGCTCAATTTGTTCTTTTTTGTTTCTTTCGTATTAATTTTTTTTTAGTAATGGCTTACAATATACAACTGAACCTCTTCATTTATATGGATCCTGGTTATTATTATGGCGAACCACAATGGTAGACGAAGAAGCGAGTGTAAAAAATCAGTACATATTCAATGTTCAGCTAAAAAACTAAAGTCATCATATTTTCTGCTACATGTATTGTCAACCTTTTATTTTTAAGCGGAAATTATGTACATTACGGGTTAATTATTTTTCGAACCAAAATATCTTCAGGTGAAATGTTTCTGATGAAAATGTAATATAATCAGTTTTGATGATATATTTAAAAAAAAATCTTTTTCGTGTACTTAACTCAGAAAACTTACAAGACACTTTCCTGTTTATCGCAACATGTTTAATAATATTAGCAGACTCAAAATACTCAGAGACGGATAGTCTTGTCAAAGGAAAGTTTGAAAACATTTTTAAACACGATCGTACTAAGATAATCCACAGGGCATCCCTGGGTAACCCACACTGTGACAAGTAATTCCACTTCCTGATATAATGTCAACAGGAAAGATTCCTGAAGACACTCTAAGTGTGATACTGCAATAAGTAAAAAAGAATGTCTCCGTGACTTGACGTATGCGAATTTTCTTTTAATTCAACTTCTTCGATGAAACTTTTAGTTTTCTCATGAATTTGCCAACAGCGGCAGACGTTTGCCTCCATCGAAAATTAACTTCACTGTGCAATTAGATGTATGTGTGACAAAAAATAAAACAAGTTCTCTTGTCTATAACAAGGATTACTTTTAAAACTATTTCCAAACTTCAGTGTAAATGAAATATCATTATACTTAAGTAGATATTTTTAAAACATACATTTGTTTATATCTACTTATTGCCAGGCATTCAATAGACATCCTAAGTTAGAATAATGTGTCAAAACCATTAGCAATATTTAAAAAAAAAAATATTTGTCGCATTTTTAGAGATTAAATATAAAATCTGGTGCATGTGGAGATGGAAAAGAAACAAAAATATACTAATGATATATATCTATATCTATCTATCTATATATATATATATATATATATATAGATATAGATATATATATATATATATATATGGTGGTGTAAGCATAAAGTCACATGTCATCGTGACATCGGTTCAACACCGGATCACGGCAAAATATGCGCTTAGATGCTGCATCTAATGTCCGCCCAGCAAAACTGCTGTATATACCGCACATTAGCTTGTCTCCTTTAGTAGTATGGAAGTTGTCTAACCTTACTAATATACAAGAATCTCTTTTTTCTCTTTTTATGTCTTAACACTTCACTTATTTTCTTGAAATCATTTTCGAAATTCCTTTGGATTTATGCGTCATACTTTCCGTTGTTTTTTATTACGTATATTTTAATCATTGAATGCAAAATTCTTCAGATAAAAATACCCTAACATTTAAGAAGCCTACTCAAAGTGAACTTCAATGTGGAAATTATAAAATATATATAAAAAAAAACTCATGCATTTTCATTAACAATTCAGGGTGTAATAAACAATACGTTTTATCCAATTACTGTATGTGGTTAATCATTATATGAATATATTCCGTTATCCAACTCCTACTGGACATTATTCATCAAAGATAATAATTCTATGGTGTCTAACGACAGGAAAAAATATTGGTTATAAGAAGTTTCTCATAAAATATTCATATTTGTACAATGTTCCTTTTGATAAAAAGGATACTTGGCGTTCCATAATGTAACATTCATTTCGAATAACCTTAGAAGAAATGTACAAAATATTTTTGTCGCTAGATCCGGGTAAATTTTTATGGTTATCTACAGAGAATCACTTTCTTCCATTTTGTTTTTTGCTGACCAAGCATTTTTTTATTGATATTTATTGAATTGCAATTAATATAGCAAAGCGCCACTTGGGATATATTAACAGTTTTGCGCCAAACATTTCGCTTGGAAGGAATTGATTTCCATAATGTGCAGTATCAATATTCTAGCTTTTAAATTGTTTTGAAACTCACCCACAAGTGTAGATGGGAATTGAGTAATAACAGTTTGCGGCTATAACTGATCATTTTTTTTAAAACAAATTCTTATTGAATTTCTATCTAAATCGAGATTTCAGGAAATGACTTGCATGTAACCACGTCTTTTTTCACAGTATAGTATCATTTAATGCATATGTTTGACTTCGCAAGCGAATATATTAACTTTACTGTTGATCAAATAAAGAATTCTATGTGTTTAAACGCTAAGCAATTATTCTTTCTGCAAATTAATGTTTCGAAAATTTAGATTATTACGTCTAAAACATGAAAATAACGTAGTAATTTCGAATCATTGGGCGGGGAATAAACAGCTCAATATTTTCCGAGATCTGTGTAAGATTTCCTTAATATGACCTCACTTGTTAGTTGTTTGAAGACACCTATTTTCTTCTTTGAAAGCTAAAATCTAAAGAACGTAGATGCAAAAAACTGATCTTAGTTGGGAATATTTTGTCAAATGCATTGTTTTATAAATACGTTTTTATTTGCATCTCTTCACAATCATCTTAAATCTAACATTAAAATATCTTCAAGTCTATTTAACAAATATGAAAACAGAAGATTTATGTGCATTTATTCAGGTATAGATAATTAAATATCGATATTGCATTATTGGGAATAAATCAAAGCCAAACACTGCCGCGCTTAATGGAAATGATTCAATTAATTAAATATTATATGCTGCGTTCATGATGGAAGAAACTGGAAAAATATTTCTATAAAGATGACAAACATAAAACATTTTCTCCATAATGATGCAATTTTCTTGCATTCCCTAAGTGAAACTCCAAATGCATAGCGAAAGACAGGAGCAGATTACACAGTTATATATATAATTTTATACTGTAAGATATGAGCCACTGAAAAAGCCTACGTGATTTTCCCATAATGAAATTCTAATCAAACATTACCTTTTGAATGACGTTAAAAGATGTTTTTAAAGATCATTTAAATAAAAATAAGTTATCTAATTTTTTCTGTCAGTCTAGATTTCCAATATGTATTTCGCATTAAAAAACTGATATTTGTATAACTTTCAATGCATGTACATACGGTAAATATATCAAGTTAGATTCAGTTAATAAGAGATGCTTATATCGGATATATTGAGAATAATATTGGAAAAAAGTCAGTTATTTTTTTATGAAACACACACACACACATATATATATATATATATTTGTATATATATATATATATATATATATATATATATATGTATATATATAATTATTATTGCGCTACATGTATATTAAATTAATAAAATCTCTGTCAGATAAGAGTGAGAGAAACATAATTGACCAACTGAAGATGCACATATATGAAATATTTTTTTAGAAGAAATATTAACGTATGCGTTAAGATCGGCACTGGACAAGATGGAGATGAATAATGCTGCGGAGACAGATGTGATTGCAATAGTGATACTGTTATCATTAGTCGATTTCAGAACTGATATTATTAAGAGGAGTAATAATGGAAATATGCAACAGTGATGATATATAGGACGATCTAAGCCGATCTACATTCGCAGCTCATCCTTAATAACCAGGTGCAAAGGAATGCTCACTTGATCAAACATATTAATAGACCAGAAATAGATTTTGGAATAAAGCGCGTAGGAAAATTAAAATGGAAATATATGTTTTTTTTTCAAAGACACTGGAATAAGAATTGTTATTGATGCGAGCAAAAAAAGTACAGAAATATTTATCATTTGGTTCATACGCAAAGGTTTTTGATAGGTTATTTGATACGGTATGACAAAAAAGAGCTATTTGATTTGCTAGGAGAACTTGCTATACTTGGGAAAGATATTAGAAAATATAAAACACTTAGAATAAAGCTCTTGTGTGCGGATAGAAATGTATTTGAACAGTTACCCAAAGAAACTAAGATGACGATGCATCTTCACTTTAGATATATCTACTAAATAAAACCAGTCGAACCTAAGAAAACAAGAAGACCTACAGAGAGTTTCTTATACTTATAGACAATATAAGATACGCAGATTGCATTGTTTTAATGGAATTCGGAGAAGAAATACCTGCAGCTATTCCTAGACAAAATGGCGGAGGAAAGTGGGAAGAAGAAGTAACCATTAATTATAAGAAAGCGGAAACTACGATCGGTAGTAAGAGAGACAAGATATAAATGGAGACGTCAAATTCAAGCAATACAGAAATCTATCTGGGAACTGTTATAGCAGAAAATTAGAAATTATGACAGCGAAATCCAAAGAAACACTGAAATATTGAAATGTCTCGTTCATAAAACACCTTATATTGAAATATGAAAATTTCATGAGAAAATAATTTGTTTGTTTGGTAGCATATCAACACTTTATGGGTCATTAGATGCTGAAATATAATTTTTAGAGCACCTGCTATTTCTTGTACAAATATGTATTGCTTGTCATATTTTTGTTTATTTACAAACATGTATTGATGATAATTGTCTTTCATAGAAATGTATAGCTGTTTCTTTTTTTATTTTTTTATTTTTTTTTTTTTACTATGAAAATATATTACTTGTATTTTTACTATAAAAATGTATTTTTATACTTTGACAGGGTTTTGGCCCCAGTTTGAAGGTTAGCTATTAGTTAGTGTGGCCTGTGTATAAAAACAATTAAGAAGGAATAAATCCCTCCTGAAAACCTCACGATCACAGGCAATTCAGCAGGATGTCGTACTCAGGACGATAGAAAATAATAACAAATTTGTAATTAATATGAATCCTACTAATCTGTAGTGAATTCTGAAGGATTTTTCCACGGATGAAAGCCTGAAGATTTATTTGTTTAGAAGGATAACATGTAAGAAATTTGTAAGTAAGGAAGATGATTTAAGAAAATACGAATATAATCACATACTTGGAATAAAAAACGATTCCTGTAACTCAAAATGGGAAAAGAAGGTTTGATGATTTTGACAGTCATATTGAAAGCAAGACGGTCAAAATGAAAAACCGTACTTGCGTAAGTGGACTGGGAAGGATAACACATGAAAAACTATTGGTTAGAGCTACAAAGGATAAGGATTTGTGGAAAACAATGATCATCCACGTCTGTTTCATTCCCTTTGCCCTAACTATGTGTCAAATATCAACCGAGGCTGGATTCACTTGACTTGAGTTGAATCCCGTCTAACAGAGGGTAAACTGTGCAAACATTATTCTAATATCTTTTTGTGCTGTTTCCAGTATTTACATCGGTGTTACCGATGCTCTGACAAATATCAAAGAGTTTTTTTTTTACCTGGCAACAGTATAGGTGAACAAAAACCCAAATGCGGTGAATATAAGAATAAAAATGAGGACAACAGTTCGAAAACTTTAAACAGTGTAAGTAGATACAATACCTCATATCAGAAATATAGACAGATCCTTATGAAGGCCTGAGCATACAACGGTCGAAACGTCGTGAATATAAGAATAAAGATGAGAACAACTGCCCGACAATTGTAATCATTGTAAAGGGATACAATACCCCATCTCAGAAATGTAGACAGATCGTGACGAAGGCCGGAGCATACAACCGTCGAAACGTCGTGAATATGAGAATAAATGAGGATAACAGTCTGAACAATGCAACCAGTGTAAGTAGGTACAATACCTTATCTCAGAAATAAAATAGATCATGCCGGAAAGCTGCAGCGTACAAGGAAATAGTTAAAATAACTCATCAAAGAAATATAAGCAGAATTCTAAAATAAACAGAAATTAAATGTAAATTGTCACTTTATACCAAATTTGTTTGCCTTATATCAATTATGAGAAAATTGAGTTGCATAATAAAATATGACACAATATGCCAGAATTAATATTTTCAATATATTCCGATTTCTTTCATGAAGAACTACGTTTAAACTCTCCTATTAGATGATTGCATTTTCGGGTGCAATTTTAATGAAATAATGTTAAGGGGGCTTTTATTTCCGTTTGCTATAATTGCGTCAATAACAATCAGATTCATACGCTAAGTTCTGGACTAATTTGTTCCAAGTAGCCAGATATTTATTTTTGTTTACACTGTTTTTAACTTTCAAGTATCTCGGTGCATAAACTGCTGCAAATTGATTGACCGAGCATGCGAAAATACAAAAGAATTGCTTTCATCTGTTTGTGCTCAATCGTCAATAGCTGGCAATATTTGATTGTCAAAATATTCAGGAATGCACTTGACGAATACCTCGAAGAATCCAGTTAAGATTGAAATAGGAGAGTTTGAAAGACTTCTTCGTCTATGGCAATCAGCGATGAAAAGATAGACACGGCCTCTCTGGGTTTACATAATTGTTTATAGTTTGACGTTCTTCGAATATCGTTTGAAAATGTTAATCATATTAACATGGTTCGACGTTAATTGTTCAATATCAATAAAGCAAAGCATATATATATATATATATATATATATATATATATATATATATATATATATATATATATATATCTGTGTGTGCGTGTGGGTGTGGGTATGTGTATTATATATATATATATATATATATATATATATATATATATATATATATATTTATATATATATATATATACATATATTATATATATATATATATATATATCAAAAACACATACCACCATGCAATTTTAAAACTAAGTATATATATATATATATATTTCTTTATATATACATATTTAAAAATGCATACATATGCACATTCTCTCTCTCACACGCACAAACACACACAAACACACACACAAACACACACATATATATATATATATATATATATATATATACGCTCATACGTGTGTCTGTGTATGTATATATATATATATATATATATATATATATACACACACGTATGAGCGTTGGGCTTAAGGAAGAAACTGCTATTTTAAAAATATATATTCTGCTGCGTGCTTCAACTGATCGCATAGGAATTAACTTGCAGTTATATGGGTGTGAATGCGTAACTTAAACTTACACCAGCCTTTTATTGTGCAGAATTATCATTATACATGGATTTCTTAGCATTATTTACATACCAATTTCTAGAAATGCTGTAATATCTTTGTAAAATTACGTAAAGCAAAGTATATATATATATATATATATATATATATATATATATATATATGCACACGCGCACTCACACACACACACACACACACACACATATATATATATATATATATATATATATATATATATATATATATATATATATATATATATATATATCGTAGGAAGATTAGTCTGAAAGTCCTTCTTAAGTCATAAAAACAGGAATCAGTTTCAGAGGCATTTACATCACATTGTTAAGTATATTAATATATCGAACCAAATATTTGTTACCTCTGATAAAACTACTAATTTTTACAAAATTTATCCCAAAGATTACATACATTAATAAAAAAAACAATTTGACTAAGAATTATAAGATATATATTAATATTTTTGATAAAATTAACACTGCTTGTAGAATTATTACTGATTAATTTACAATCAGCCATATGAATAGTTAATTCTGTACTAAAGAATCTATGTCTTACATAAAGATCATAAGCTTGATTTTCCTATGAGTATCATAACATCTACTAGACCGGAAATCGGAAGGATTAAAAATATTTGAATTCGGTCAACAAACAGATCCAACAACGCCTTGGACTTATATATTGGATTGGTACCTCAGAAGTCATTAATTGGTTTAGTGGTTTTATTAACAATAGCAGCTGCTTTTTATCCAGTTTGATAGAGTTGATTTTTAGGATTCCATCTCCAAGAATCTCTTTACATTGACTTTGCAATAAAGAATCTCATAACATCTCCTGTGAATAAATAAATATAATAAGGAACTGTAAATAAAATAAAGAAAAGTGCGGTAACAAATTGGGTGATTACAATAATATTTCAATGCGATTATTAGATTCTGCATAGTCTTCTGTTCTGGTTAGTTTATTTATTTTATGTAACCCTACTGCCTATGAAATTGTTAATGTTCTTAGTATCAGGTTATATAAAGATGTTGTACATATGTTAGTAAAAAAATCCACTAAAGTTAAGTTAGATAAATTTTAAAAAAAGTGATTCAAGTAAAAAAAAAAACGAAATGATTTTTTTGAAGGTAAGTATCTATAAACAAAAACAAAATGTATATATTATATATATATATATATATATATATATATATATATATATATATATATATATATATATATATATGTGACAAAAGCAAAAACGTTCTTTACCAACGCGTTTCATTTTTACTTGATATTTTATTTCAATGACTTGCATTTATACACAGAAGTAACATAGAGAAAAATCGTTAAGTTTTAAAGTTTATAATTTCAGAATGTTCTAAAATATTATTGAAGCTTCGTGTGTAAGGAAATATAAATATTTTAGGAAGCTTAGGAATGTAATTTCTTCCATTGCTTAGCTTTCCCTTGACAGCCTTAAATTATTTTATAGCCTTCTCAAAATTAAATTTTGGAAACTCAACCTATATCCCCCACGTTACTAATGGGCATAAACGCAAGTTACAAAAGCTCTGTAATTAAATTGATTATATTCCTCAAGTGCTAAAACGTATTGTTTAAGAAAAGGGTATGTCTTTAATTCATATTGCTGCTACAAATTTATTTTACATTTTATTTGAATTTTTACACACCACACGATATATATATATATATATATATATATGAAACAATGAAAACAATTTTAATTGTGTACACACGACATTAAAAACTGTACACGAAATATCGTTCAAATGAGCAATTTGCTTTCTATATAAACAGTAACCAAGAATGAACAAAATATATTACGTGTGTAGCAGTAACTTATTGAAGTGCATATTACAAATATGTAATGCTATTTGTCATGCTACCAATGGCCGGTCCGCTACCATTTATTGGAATGCTTGTTTTACATAAAAACGTCACATAGATAGAACGGAAGGGTTCAAAATTCTAAAATAATTATAACATTGCGTGTTTTCTTAAAAATTATCACAACTTAATGCAGATTTTTTTTCAGTTGCGTTAACGTTTGTATTTGTAATTTACCGATGAAAAAGATCTTGGAGTTAATCCAAAATACTTGGGTAGGATAAACCTACTACACTATTATTGATGAATTTCATCTTAACTTCTAGCGATTGATTAGAGCCATAGAAATGATCATTATGAAAACAAAAATAATATATCTATATTATTCAATGAAACATATATATATATATATATATATATATATATATATATATATATTCTGATATATATGAGAAAGTCGAAATACTATATACTGTAATTTTGATTACAGGTTTGCCTCTGATTCAGTAGGGAATGTCGGTTTAGTCACTTCTCTCTATCAGTACCCTAATCTCAACATCTTATTCATTATCGCCTGTTTTTTTCTTTGTTTTATCTTTCTTGTCATGAAAAAATCTAATTACAATATTCTTCATGCAGATCATATTGTGGTATAGTTATTTTGCGACAACAAAAAAACGATTTTAGCAAATTTTGCCCAATAAAATTTGTTATCCGAGATTTACCGATGAATTATTCATTGACAAAACATATCTAATTCAATTTGAAAAGTGCACACTGTCATAAATAACGTAAGATAATCGCTACGGTATTATCTTCTAAATATATCTACCTATCTTTCTACCACGGTGTAGTAATATATCGTAGCGAGAGAGAATTTATCTGCATAAATTTTACGAAATAATTAAACACACTAACCATAATAAAATAAGATAAATACGCGTTTAAATACAATGTTGTTTGCATGATTAATCTACAGATTTAAAGTACATACTTTTCTACCTTTTGGTTCTGTTAACTTTTGCCTGTACTTCTCTCTCTCTCTCTCTCCCCCCTCTCTCTCTCTATATATATATATATATATATATATATATATATATATATATATATTTCATTGAATAATATAGACATATCATTTCTATTTTTATAATGATCCTTTGTATGTCTCTAATCAATTTCTTGAAGTTAAGATGAAATTCATCAATAAGAGTGTAGTAGTTTTATCCTTGCCAAGAATTTTTGATCACCACTAAGATCTTTCTCATCGGTAAATTACAAATACAAACGTACTGTAACTGAAATAAAATCTGCATTATATTGTGATTATAATTTTTAAGAAAACATGCGTGAACGCGCACTGTTATAATTATTTTAGAATTTTAAATCTATCCTTTGTATCTATGGCACTTTTTGCAAAACAAGCGTCCCAATAAAAGGAAACAGACCGGACATTGGTAACATGACACATCATATTAAATATTTGTTATATGCACTACTATACGTTGCTGCTACACTCGTAATATATTTTGTTGATTGTTGGTTTGTTGCTTGTATAGAAAGCAAATTGCTGAATTGAACGATATTTGATGTACATTTTTTTAATGTAGTGTGTACATAATTTAAATTGTTTTCATTGTTGTATCCCTTCATATCATATATTTTAATGACAGTTCATAGTTCTTTTTTAATTATCCAATGCTTGGGGAATTTAGTTGTATGGTTTGACGTTGTACTCTACACATTTTAAAATTCAAAACTTGCATTCACTTATATTGTTTCTCAATCAGGGCTAGCGATACAACTGTGCGTTGCTGTTTAACCGTTATTTGCGGTGAGAAGAGAAGGTATCATGACTTGACCAAGGATTTTCGTACGAAAGTAAACTTCTGAGACTGAGCCAAAATTTAAACCGATTATCGTGTCCACGCCATTGTTAGTGTCACTCTACACACATGCTATTATATTTAAATGCATAAAAGTAAAAAAAAAATATTTAAAGGAATTAAACAATTTCGAGTTAAAATTTTCCATACCCTTAAATCAAACACCAGCTTATTATTACGAGAAGTAATATTTTTTTCTTTTCTGTGCTATAAAATTACACTCATAAACACATGGACAAAACATGTTTTAAATTAACATGCATATTCACATCACAAATATTACATTTGTAGTGATAGAGAATAATTACATAAAAATAAATATAAAGAAAAATATCAAAATTTCGTCATTTCTGAAACAGATGGATAACTGGAATAGTCAAGCCACAAAAACCATATTTCGACCTCTCAGGTTATAAGCCCGCGAGATAATGAGAAGTAAATTAGCCTTTTCTAAGCGGTTCTACAGATATGTATATAACAAGATGGAATAGCAGCAAAAACAAGAAGCGATAAATTAATATTATTTATTCTCCGATGCTGCAGTCACGTAATATACGCACTGAGGAAATATAACATTTGAACGACAAACTAGTGAATTTAGACAGCTGAAATATCTTGAAGTATATATCCTTTCTTTCTCGTGCATTTTAAGTAGCTCGCTGATACATTTAAGAATATATACTTTCCATCACGCACATTATCAAGCAGACGGCTACTACATTTGTATACATATATAAATAGGCATACATATAGATATTTACTTGCACTCGGACTCTTTCTTTCTCTCTCTACCTCTCTCTCTCTCTACCTCCCTCTCTCTCTATCTCTCTCTCTCACTCTCGTATGCATCAAGATGTTTAGATTTGGACTCTTGAAACTTCTGCCTTATCTTTCTGTATTATTATATTGTGTTATATAAATATTTATTTTGTATTATTAACACAATGCGCATTTTCTTTTAATCATATACAAGACCAGTATAAACCCAAACCAAAATTATACAGATAGCCATAGGTAATATTCTCAGAAAATAAACCCCACAAATCCTCTATACATTCTATATTGGACACAGTGTTATGTTCCAGTTAATTATTATTATTATTATTATTATTATTATTATTATTATTATTATATATGCACCAATTTCATTGATTTTTTTATAGATTTCACAATTATACTTTCAATTTTCTAGATTGTTTTTTGATGAAATGAAGGCTATATTTGTAAGGAGAAACATTAAATATTAAAAAAGCATCTCTATCTATAAAAGGCAGGATGTGTGTGTGTGTGTGTGTGTGTGTGTGTGTGTGTGTGTGTGTGTGTGTGTGTGTGTGTGTGTGTGTAACGAATGCACGGTCGCAATTTTCGACGGATTTGCACCAAAATTTACATGCACATGTTCCAAGTTAGGGGGAAGGCCAAGACCGACTTTGCATTTCCCAACTTCCATCAATAGTGGAAATAATCGATTTTTTCATGCTTCTACGGCAGTTTTCATTTAGTTGGCGGCCATTTCCTACTGGCCAGAGTGAACGCCTATAACTGGCTGCCACGAATAGACAGGAAGATTCTATTGGCCAGCGTGATAGCCAACAGCTAACTGACACAAATGTTAACTATCATGCTAGCATGCAAAAAAGCATCGATTGCTGGATTCCTCAAAAGTGGGAAAAAATAAATCAGCATGTCACTTTACTCCAATTGACTTATTAGCTTGCTTCAACTCAACATTGATTCTGATTCCGCAGAACTGGGTTGGGTGTGAAAAAGTATTTGTTATTAACATTCTTTTTTCATTCGGTTTTTCCAGTTACGAGTCCTTTTTTAAAGGTGATCGTTTTGTGTTCATTTTGTTTAATTCTTTTTTCGTAACAGATTTAATGTTTAGTATAGAGCTTAGAAAAAATTCGCAGTGTGAGATAGGCAAGAAGTAAGGCATGTAGTAACATCAGCACGACAAAGGGCACTCCTTTAAAGGCAAGGAAGGGCAAAAAATTTTAAGTTATGTGATAGCAATTGCTGTATGAGTCGTACGATTTTTTAATCATGCACGTGCAACGCCGGGTCATGCTGCTAGTTTTGCTATAATTTTATTCTCCCTAGTCTAACTTGAAAATGCAACCTGTAAAGAATTTTATCTCACTTATTTTGTGTTTGATTTATTGTTAATATTTAAAATAATAGATATTTTGCATATTTTTGCACGAATCAATAAACATTTGATTAACGTCTCTTTTCTCAAGTGGTTTTTTTAACACCCTGGTCGCACTGGGTTTAGGGCACCTTGGTGATCATGAACATCTACCATTGTAAATATCAACAAATTTAATTTTTTGTTATATTTCCTCAAATGCGTTCTGCCATCATTTTGCACGAGCCTATTAGGTAGGTTTTCTTTTGTCTCTCTGGATTTCTTTCTCATTCTCCAGGAATTTTAACAGTTTCTTTATAATTTTATGTATAAATATCCTTTTTGCTTCCATTTTCTCTAAAGCTTGGTCTTGCTCACATGTTTAGTACATGCTATTCTATGTATCCATCGTAATGCCAATATTTTTATGGCGTCAAAGTTTCTTCTTCATATGTGCCGCGTTAGCCCAGTATTCACTGGCATATAGGATGACTGAGATCACATATGATTCCAGTTATATTTTCTGTTTCCAATGGAAATTTAACAATTCTTAGAACTTTTCGAAAATTTTGGAATGAATATATCGCTATTTCAATGCGGCTTCAGATTTTGGTGTCGTGGGTGTTGTCCTCTCTTAAAACACTTTCTAGATATCTCAATTGTTTTAGTTGCTTGATTTTGGTATCACCAGTTTGATTGTTTATGTTGTGTTCTCTGTCTTGATTGTGGGTCTCCACGCTATTATATTAATCGGTAATATCGAAAAAACTGATTTCTTTTTCCCATTCGTTTTATTAGGAGAATGTCGTGGCAGCTTGGATGTGTAGAGGCAGTGGGAGGAATAACGTCACAGGAACGTCGCGGGTGTTCTTAGCCGGTCACTATCCTGGATATGAGAGGAGTTTCGAATTATTGCGACTCTCCATTGTATTCGCGCCGTTTTGGACTAAAACCCAGACAAAGAAAATCAAACCACTGTCAGAATGCTACGTGCCTGAGACACCCCGACCAGTCGCTCATCATTATGGCCATGGCCTTCGCATTCTATATTATTAGGCTATTTCTTTTACAGACAATAATGTTTTATGTCTTGTTGCTGTTGATGTTTAGTCCTTTCTTCTCGCTTTTCTTCACTACCGTATGTAGGTGATTTTGTGAGTTACTTTCTGTGTGTATTATCAAAACTGCGACATGTGCATATCTTATATTCTAAAGATCTTGGCCGCCATTAATTAATCCTGGCGGCACTAATTATTCTGTCGGTATCAAATTATTGTATCTATTGAACAAACCCGGTTAAAAAAAACATCCTTGTCATACATCCATTTCTATTTGTGTATCTTTGCTGAGTTCATTTTATATCAGTATATAAGCAGTTTGTTCCAATATTAGGTTTTGGATTATTCTAGTATCCTTCACAAATATGACGTGGATATCTAGTAATTCAAATAGTACTTTGCTTTATACTTTATCAAACGATTTTCAATAATGTCAAGGAATCATAAAAGATTCCCATTTATAGTCCTGTAGTGGACGCCTAGGTACACCACGCCCACAAATTACTCAACAGTAATTGGACGGAAAATAAACAATACCTTTTGTACAGACAATTTACGCATCGCACGAGCCACATAAAAATTTCTCGTGTTCTTGCTTCACCAGCATAGCTATAGAAAAAATCAACGATTGGTCGATTTTTTGCCTATCACATTAAATGACACTTTCTTCAATATCCTTCCCGCGCTCGTTGTTGGAGCCACATTACATCTATATAAAGTAGAAATTAAAGAAATAACTTCAGTAGATTATAAATTTTCACAACCTAAACCACGTACGTGTATATTCAATTTTCTGCTCACAAGTACACACAGATATAAACTACATTCACACAACACAGTGTACTGTCTGTTTTCAAGCCAAGTGAACTATTGGAAGTATATCATTCTTCTGCACAAATATTTCAACTTTCAAACTCAAACATTCTTAAACTACCAACAAATTGAAACAAAAGACATTATTACAACATACATTTGTTCTTCACACAATATAAGAGAAACCACTTCGTGTGACTTAATCTTTATTGTTATTAACAGAATTATATGTATATGCTTGTTTCAATATATGTTTACTCGTTGATTTTCATTTATCTCATTCATTCATTTCTGTGTTTTCTTTACAAATTTAAAGTGGAATGTTAATAAAAAAACGCAACCATGATCAAAGACCCTTCTGATTCTTTTCTAACCAACACCATTAACTACCCCACGCTCCGTCTATTTCTATTTTATCAAAATAGAGAAGCGACCGGTGTTCTGAACAAATAATAAATGAATTGTATTGAAAAAAGAATCTCATTTTGTTTGAAATTAACAAGAATAACAATTTGTAAACTTTGATTAACAAAAAATTTGTGCATAAAAAATGCGAATAATGTTCACAGATAAGATAGATCAAAAAATGACCGCATGTAAGGCAAACTTGTTTGGAGCATATCGCTGTAAATGTGTTCGTTGAAAAGCAAATATTTAACAATAAGTGTACGGATGTCGATGAGTTAAGGGAAAGAAAGAAACAAGCAAATGAATGTAATCAAAATATATACCCAGTTATATGTGTGTCAGATGTTCCTGTGTGACAGCCTGAAGGCTGTGATGCTGCTGACTGTCCGACGTAAAATAGACATCCTGCTGCTCCTTCTGTTTGGTCTTGAGAATTCTCTCCTTTAAGTAGACCCCAAGCGTCCCGGACGGCTACAGGTGTGGATATTATTTTATTACATTTTTTTATGTTTTGGCGGGATAAAGTTGAAATAAACATGCGCTTGAGTTTTAGATGACCCGTTGCTTAAACTTCCTACAATAATCCATTCCTCACTTTAATTTAATTTTTTAAAAGCTCTTTTTAAACAGGGGAAAACAGACATCTCTATAATTTGCTCTTCTCCACCGTTGTCTGTTTTCCTATAATTAAAGAGGTTTCACTATAAATCTCATTAGATGAATCAAATCATCACAAACTAATGTTCTATCTGATATTCATATTTTCAAACTAGTATTCACATTTGACAATAAGGTCCAAGGGGAATCTTTAGTTATCGACTTGTTTTTAACCGTAATGGGATATTCATTTCAACATGAAATCTTTCTTTTTTTAAAAGTAACATCAGAATTCTTCCTAAATTTTGACAGGCTTTTTATTTAATCGAAATCTGTTTTTTATATATTTGAACGTTCCATCAATCATTATTAGAAGAGAACTAAGTGTCGGGGTATGTTGCTAAGCATAGCCTTTGGTTTTTTATGTCAAAATGTCAGATTTAAAGTACATTACACTCTTGGGAAATCAATGAGAAAAAAATAAAATTGTGTCATGAACTGAACTTGTTCACTTGTTTTAACGCTTAATAAAAAGGCAAAACTTTTGAAAGAAAAATTCTGGTAGGAACCATTTTATAAGTACGTTGTTCATAAAAAATATTTATAGAAACAATATTACTATTCTTCTTCTCCATAATTACTGGAGTTTACGAGTTGGGCATAGATTTTCCATTCGCTTAGTGTAAATAAATTTCGTCATAACAATTTACAAGAAGTTCTACAATATTTTCTCTGATAAAACTTGCTCTAGATAACTGGCTGAAGACGAGTTGTTTTAAAATCAGTCACTGCTACAATCTTTAACCAATGAACTTAACGCTTTTCTTAACCTTCTAGTAGTCCAAATGTGCTGCCGTCAATAGACTAACGTAAGTACGCCCATAAATCTCACACACACACGTATATATACGCCCACACACACACGTGCACTTATTCTCACGCACACTCACACACACACACACATATATATATATATATATATATATATATATATATATATATATATATATATATATAGATACATACACACACACACAAATATATATATATGTGTGTGTGTGTGTGTGTGTGTATCTGTATTTGTATTGGTCTTGTACGAAGAAGAGTAGGGTTATGCAGACTATATACGTAAAACGAAGATGTTCATGAAGTAGATAAAAAATAGCTTCACGAAAAATAGTTGTTTTTTTTATCGTGGGAAGTCTTTAACACTGGAATCCTGATTTCCCAGAAGAATACATTCATCCCTCATTCTAATCCTATCATTTACACAGAATGACAAAATATGATGGGAGTTTTTTCTCGTTTTTCTTCGAAATAAGTAAAGTTTAATGTCAAGAAGAACAACAAATAAAGATAGTGTAAGCGAAAATCGTTCTGCAAAGAAAATGGGTGTTTATAAAAATAAAAATGCAAATTCATGGAAATATTGTGAATCAATAGAAATCCGGCTCTTCACGGCTTACGGTTGAATACGTCCTCATGTTATTTTTTGCAGTGGTCTTTAACAAAATTTCCCTCTTTCTTTACATGTCATTCTAATGATTTCCAACGCTTCTGAATTTCTGCTTTATTTTTCAGCCATATTTATTTCGTTTTCCTTCTCATTCCACATCTTACTTTTATATTATATATATTTCTTATTGTTTTACTTTTTCTAAATCATGCTATCCAACTGTTTTACATATTCTTTTCTTTACCAGGTCTTACTATGTGTATATCCTTCTAGTTTCCTCCATTTTTTTATCACATAGATGTTTTTCTCTATATCTATAATCATTTTACAGAAGTTTTCTCTAACTTAATAATTTTATTACTTATTGTTTTTTTTTTCTGTTACCCGCAAAATATATTCAGATTTACTTTTTTGTAATTACATTGGCTTTTTTTTTCTTGTCATTTGTCTTATATTTCTCTCTTGAATTTCCTTTCTATGCGGCTACACCAGCTTCTCACTTTTTATATAATTCCCGATTCCTTTTCCTCGTCTCTCTGCTACTTTTATATTTTCTTCTTACTGTACAAACAGGAAGTATATATATATATTTTCTTTTACCGATATTTCAATATTTTACCTTTTTACTATATATAGGTATATTTTTTTATACTTTCAACGGCTTAATGTTTGGTTCATATTTTGAGCTTATTTATTCGTTGTTTAATCATTTCTTCACAGACTCTAATATAAACAATTTCATTTTACTGTTTTAATCTTATTCAGTACTTCGTAATATTATATTTCTAATGTACACTTTTCTTTCTAATTTTCTAACTATATGATTTTTTTAATGTCTGCAGTTCATAAGAGTTACAGTAAATATCTCCATTGGGGATGACATATTGTAAAATATGAAACACCACATCGAGCCATGACAGAATATAATCAGCAGCTTACTCCCAAGACAGTGGCAAATGAAAAATAACAGGAGAAACCAAAAAAAAAAAAACGTGCCTGTTGAATATTGGATAAATCTTAGATAAAGGTGTATGAAAAATATTAAAGACGTGGCTTCCCGATAGGATATGCAAAAGTTTTCAGAATTTAATAATACGGAAAAAGTCTCACCCATTACTTTATTATATATATATATATATATATATATATATATATATATATATATATATATATATATATATATATATATATATATATATAATCATTTCCAACAAAATGCCACTAAGACGAAAGGGGGCGAAAGTGAGTGAAAAAGACCGAGAAGACGGTAGAGATGAAAATAAAATAACAGCTTTTAGAGAAAAAAGATGATGAATGACATCTCATTTAATTATTTTAAGGACGTAGGTGTCATGAGTGCGAGAAAAGAAACCGTTAGTATAAAACTTACAGTTTCATCAAGTCATTTCAGGAATGAAACGATGACACCTATAAGTCAAACACGCTTAAATTCATGTCGTCGGGGTAACAAAAATGAGAGTTCATTAGCAAGACTGTCATAAAAATATTTATAGAAAAGACAGATATTATGTTATGCTGACATAGAACAAGTCTATGGTAGGATAATGTTGCATAGCATTCTTCTACGTCAACATAATATAATATCATCTTTGGTGAATATCCTTGTTTAAATGTTCGCATAACCTCAATGATTTTGGCTGATGTGGGCGGAAAGCTTAGTACCAGGGTAATAAAATATATTCAAATGTTGGACAATATTTGATTGATTTTCGCCCGAAATTAAAGCAGCTATATAAATGTTTGACCTGCTCATGATCAAATATAATATACATTGTATGTTCTCATCAATTTATGTCTCATCAATCTATAGTTGAGTTAGTTATATATAATCGTAAATTCTATGATAACTGTATATTTTTTCGCATTTCTCGATGGTTGAACTCACTTCTGGCTCTATGAATGCTGGCATGAACTATGCTCATCCGAATGGAACGTAAGCTTTGTGTTAGCATCGCCGTACTTATCTCTCTCTCTCTCTCTGTCTCTCTCTCTGTCTCTCTCTCTCTTTCTCTCTCTCTCTCTCTATCTATCTATCTATATATATATATATATATATATATATATATATATATATATATACATACATGTATGTATGTATTTAGGTAAACATCCCTGGGTAAGTAATCGAGGTAGATCCTAATAATATAAAATATTGAAACTGATCCACAAAAGGCAGCTCTTACATTTATTATAGAACATATAAATGAATTGCATAAATATGAAACTCGATTAACCCATTGAAATGGCCATTTCATCCCCGGGACATTCTTCCTGGAGCTTGCCAATGGAAACATTTTCGAATTGACAAGCCCCTGAGAGAATATCCCGAGAGAGAGAAATGCCCACGGAATGGGGTAATAGTATCATTTTTATTTAATACATACATACATACATATATATATATATATATATATATATATATATATATATATATATATATATATATATAGAGAGAGAGAGAGAGAGAGAGATAGAACTACATAGAAATAAATAAATAAATGATGAATTGAATGAGGAGAAAAACAAAATAAAATAAATTAAATGACAAAGGAACCTTTCAAACGGCAGTGAAGAAATTGAATTATCTGTCAGATTTCATTCTACTACACACCCAGACCTCTGATGTAGTGCGTGTCCGTTCGTCAAGAAGATATAAAAAATAATTTGTAGATTTTCTTGTTCATGCACAGGCCTATCGATAATTTTTGTTTTTTAATTTTCTACTAGAATTGAAATCAAACATACGCAGGGAGAAGAATACCTTTAGATTCATCTAAAAACAAATTTTCCACTTCGACAGCTCTGCATCCAGATACTTATAAAAGTGCAGGTACAAAATTAAAGACGAAAACAGATTATTTAACAGACAACTCGTTCAAAATTTTAAGTTCGAAAGACGAAAAATGAAAAAAAAAAAAACGCTGAATTTAAGTAAAGCCCTATTTATCAATGGGGATAATTCTTTTTTGCACAAAAATTGGAATAATTGGTGCTCATTAAAATACATCATTAAAATAGTGTCTTATAAAATAAACTTAGCTATCACTATGTTAACATAATTGAATGTCAAGACTAAATATCTAATGAATTTGGAACCCTTAATACTTACAAAGATGAAATTATATATATATATATATATATATATATATATATATATATATATATATATCATTAATTAATCGATTACGATCTATATTTTGGTATTATATTTATGTGTATACATTATTTACATTATTCGGACCATTGTCCACATCTTTGCCGCCATATTTATCACAACGTTTCGGTCGTTGTACGCTCCGGCCTTCTTCAGGTGGTTGGAATGTCCAACTGAACCCTCTATTTTGCTCACCGGGGTAGACTGTTCTAGTTCCACATGCCATGTTTGATGGATGTCAGTTATCAGTTATCTCCTGTTAATTTCCCTCTGAAAGTTCTCCACTGCCTTAACCGGGTATTGAACTCACACTCTTTGGGTCCTGTCACTGGATTTAACCAACGCCTTTATCCACTGTGCCATGTGTCCTTGAGTCTACCCCGGTGAGCGAAATAAGGGGTTCAGTTCGACATTCCAAACACCTGAAGAAGGTCAGAGCGTACAACGGCCGAAACGTTGTGATAAATATAGCGAGAAAGATGAGTCCGTACATAATACCTCATCTCAGAAAAGTGTATAGTTATATAAAAATGCTATTAATGATGTGTTCTATGAATATACATATGTGTTACATAATATATTAATATTCGTAAAATCTTTTTTGAAATCTATTTTAATCGTAGTCAATTTGCTTGAGCAGGTGTTTGGTTCTAGGTATACATGTAATAATCAAAACACTTCCGTTCAGCAAGATAGGTTTATGTAATTGTTTTAATATAATAAGCTTCTCCAACAAACATTTGTTATATCTGTCTCCTGTCCATTGTATGGTTTACCTTTAGCGATTATTTCCCAGCTACTGGATATTTTCTCATAGCTGGTTTAATCAACAAATTTACTTTGGAAGTCTTGTTCAGTTTTTACATTTAATATTGTTCAGTGCCCGTTCGTGATGGTAAAATCGCAATTTCCAGTTGTTCTCAGTGATCCAAAGTAATATTTAACATCATCATCTGAATTGATCTTAGCTCTGTAGATCATGTCTTAATCATATACTAAGGATGTAGTGTTCAGTGTACGTTTTTACCGCAGTTGCAATGATTTTTAGTAGGATCATTATTTAGTTTTGTTGCGATATATAATTATCGATGGTTTTTGTGCAACTATAACTTACCTTAATATTATTTTTGTTGAAAACCTTTTTTAATGTTAGAGAAAATATTAACGTGTTTGTGAATTAAATTTAGAAAAATTCAACCTACATTTTTTTGAACGTTACGATTGTAAGGCTTATAGAACGATATGATGTTATGTTTGCGTTGATTTAGCTTACTTTTTTTTCTTTTTTGTTTTGTTTTCTCTTTCTACATACTTCAACTACACTTTGTGGTTGCTGTTTTCTAGCGCTTTAGTTCATCAAGTTTTATTATCGTCAAATATTTCGTTGTTAATGGAGTTGGTCGATAACCTAAATTGTACTGATTTTTGTATGTTGTCAAGGATCCTTTTATGGTGGCTGATTTTCTGTCGACGTACCCGTGGTTGCAAGACTCCTTAGTGGATGGTTTATACAGGTTTTAATCAGGTCTAATCCAACTTCTAGGAAATTGATCACTTTAGTGGTAGTATTGTTGGTAATATACATTTTTGACCCTTAAAGAATTTAGATAAGTCCTTTCTCATCCGTTCCGTATGTCTTGGTCTCAATTTGCGTAGGATAATTACCGCGTCATTTCTCTATATTCTATTGTTTTTTTTTTATCTCAGAGATAATTCTAAGTCTCCATAGTAACAGTATCCTGACAAATTCGCATGCTTTCGCAGTATTATATGTTCTCATTGATACGCAAAAATGTGTTATTTTTCTTAGTCCAGTGTTATCCGTGGTTTATTATATTTACTTCTTGGTCAGAAATATGGCAGTTTTTTGCTAAATTAATACCGGCCATCAGAAGATCTTCCGTGATGAATGAGTAGAAGTCACAGATATCAAACTGTAAAAAAATGTGCATTCCTCTTTCTTTTTTATATTTAAACATTCTATGACTTCGACTGTATTTCATCGCTGCTTGATAACCAAAGCCTTATTAGCATACGTGCACTGTCTTTCCATAATGGTTTTGTTGATGTTATTTTTGGATGGATTGAGCAGTCGTTTATAGGGGTTATTTAGAAATTTATCCTCGTGGCCTTTAATCCTGACGAATGCCTGTTGTTTGTGTAGCCGCTATTACAACGACGTAGAATTATACCAAAAATCCATCAATACAGAATTCAATAAATTTTCTAAAAAAGCGGTTAACAACTGGGGTAAAATTATCAACCTATAGCGAAAGAGCTGAAAACAGACGAGAGAATAACAAAATTACACAAAACATTTTTCGTCTTTTGAAGTTAAGCATTTGAACGATATGAATTATAATTAATTTTAATATGGTAGGAACAATCGTAAAATAAACAAGTCCTAACGCAGAATTTTAAATCTACACCAAATGAACGAGAATTCCATAAAGGGTCAGGTGCAAAATACTCACAGGCCGTGGCTAGTAATTATTTTACACCAAAAAGATTTGTATTTGTATGAAACCCCGAGTCGGGCTATCGACGTAGGATGATATGTATATTCACTAACATACATACATACATACATATATATATATATATATATATATATATATATATATATATATATATATATATATATATATATATATGTGTGTGTGTGTGTGTGTGTGTGTGTGTGTGTGTGTGTGTGTGTGTGAAAGTGTATATAAATATAAATAAATATATATATGTATAATTATTTAT
This sequence comes from Acanthosepion pharaonis, assembly GCA_903632075.3. Taxonomy (NCBI): domain Eukaryota; kingdom Metazoa; phylum Mollusca; class Cephalopoda; order Sepiida; family Sepiidae; genus Acanthosepion; species Acanthosepion pharaonis. The sequence goes on from CAHIKZ030005567.1 coordinate 3,967,939, forward strand.
ATATTATATGCTACGGGTACTTATTAGAAAGCGCTCAATATCAGACAACCAAATATATATATATATATATATATATATATATATATATATATATATATATATATATATATATATATATATATATATATATATATATATATATATATATATATATATATATATATATTATATATATATTATGAGATTTATGCTATGTGTTCAACATTTAAAATAGACCAGGTGGAAATAAAAGAGTTGTGACAACAGTCTACAATAATAAATAAAATAAATAATGTACAGAAATAATTAAGATACTAACACTTTGTACACATGCAAATATATCAGCAATTAGTTATATTTATATTACTAATACTATTAATATCAATGATAAAAAAACAGAACTTTAATTATGGAGCTTTGGGGACTTAGACATACGAAATTCTCCAGAAATATTGTTTTATGACGAATCCAAAATAAGGTTGTATTTTAAATTTGTATTGAAAATTTATTTTTCCCTTCCCGAAATCATCAAATACATGCCTTTATAATAGATACCACTAAAGCTTTACCATTAGTTCTTAAATGGGTTTCAGCAAAAACCCTGCTAAATATTCACATATCTTATATCAGAAACCACAATAAATTCTGATCCGAGACAAGTTCCATGTGTTGAATGAAGACCATCAAAAAACTTCGAAGCGCAAAATGCACCAAAATCTTTTAAGAAATACAGTTCTAATACATCCTGAAAAAATTAAACATTCTAGAAATTAGACATGAATTTTGAAGCCTTATCCATATGAGATTTCTGATTTCCAGCTCGGATTGAATTTTGGGCCAATTACTAGGAAATTTGACAATAATAAATTAATTGAGTTTTTACTTCAGTTTTTCGTCAACACAAGCTGAAGCAATATTTTTTAGAAAAATATGGTGGTGCAAATTCTACACTGATTACAACCAAAGACATATACTGATCGAATCTAGCATAATTGAGTCAATAAAAATCTATATTGATACCAACAGAATTTTTGGAGAAATGCTCACAGACGTGACCCGAATTCTTGTAAATCTGCTATAACAAATCATGGAATAACTTTACCACTTCGCAACGTAACGCTCTTCGTCGTCTCGCCAATGATGATTAGATTTTCATCTAAGTAGCAAACAAATTAAACGCCACAGTAATTATGAATAAGGAACATTCTATTTCGGCTTGTGAAGATGCTTCAAGAAACAAAAGTCTTTATGAAGAAGAGTAAATAAGCAAAAAACCTTACAGAAATAAACTAATGATAATATCTGAAATGAAAGGAAAAGTTTTATCAATAATCTAACATATTACGTTCAGAGCCAAGTACACCAGAGTTTAACAGCCTCCCCAAAATATACTAGAAATTTGATAAATTTCCTCCCTTACGATCGATTTGTATAGGATATTTATTATGCAGGATAAAATTGTATTAATGAATAGATGTTTGTTTTCCTCATAGAAAAACTGTCTTCATCTTGTGTCCAGGAATCTTGATTTTGCCTCTAAAATAAATACATTCTCAGAATCATAAAATGATTTCCATGATTGCATTTTGGTCACCATCGATGTGTTGTTATTCGAACTTGATGACGATGAAGGGATTGAGGCACACAACAAAGCAATTTTCAAACGCAAAAACAACAACCATTTCCTCAACCTTCTTCTTCGAAGGAAAACGATGAAGTTTCGGCAAAGTTTTTCCATGAAAGTGTGTACAATGGGAATCCCTATTGCCGTTAACTTTTCGAATATTTTTATGACAAACTTCGAAGAAAAACTAATTGCAGGCCATAATCTAGTAATTTGGATGCGATTCGTTAAAGATATATATATCATCTTGGAATATCCGCAGGAAATTTTCCTAAAATGTCTAAAATTTTGTGATACATTTATACTTAGATCATATGTAAAATTTACATCCTAGTTTCTTCAAAGATAGCGTTGAATTTATAAACATTAGAGTAAAGCCCTCAAGAGGTAGTCTAATGAGCGAGCTATTTGGCAAACCTACCTCATCACATATTTATCTTTACTGCCGGTCTGACCATCCTTATCAAATGCTAAAATCAAACGCGTAGTGCCAATCTTGGCACATAAAGCGAAATTGCACGGACATTATTTATTAAGATTATTGGAAGCATGATAATGATTTCACTCAGCATTATTTTAAGCGCTGCAATCACGAGTCACGATGGAATTAAATTGTCGATGAAATAGCTAAAAATGAAGATTAGACCAATTTTACCTCAGATCAAAACAAGGAAAGACACAATAGAAATTCTGACAGAATCCCATTAGCCATCAACTGGTACCAAAATTTTGATGGAATTTCGAAGATACTACACAGCAGCGATGAACATATTACGCAAAAATACCCGGGTTTTAAAGATATATTCCCAACTTGCCAATAATATCTTTCAAAAGAAATACAAACATCAGACAATTTTTAACAAATATAAGCGTTCACTCTCAAAACTGCATTGGAGTTTCGAATCATTGTACTCCAGAAAATGTTAACAAAATATATAAACGGTGTTAGTTGTGTAAAAAAATATGTCAAGACAATTCTATCACAAATTCAGAGAAACGTCACGATTTCTACACAAGGTGGCAATTGTTCCGATTCCCATGTAGCATACATCGCCTAATTTACCTAACATGACAATTATTTTTGTGGGTTGCACAACGAGAAAATGAAATAAAAATGTATTTAATGATGTCAGACACAACAATGTGACACTAAAGGAGCTTGCAGAACATTGAATTATAATTGAATTACAATTGACTTTAAATTCGCCAAATATCTTAAGGTGCACATGCTGAAAAAAATATTCGGAATATACCGAAATTTCGACCCTTAAACGCATGAGAATAGTAACGAATATAAAAAAAAATCCCACCCCGGGGGAATGAACCTAATGATAGGTTTTTTCTATTATAAGATTTTATAAGATACTAAGTTGTTCGATTAATTTCTTTTAAACGGAAAATTCTAAGATGTGAAGATCACCATCGAATTATCACGTTTCCTTGCATGCCTTCACGCTGGAAGTGTTTCAGTCGTTTTGACTCTTTTTTTCATTATAACACAAGTAACATAATATTTTTAAATTTATATATTTTCATACATGATTTATTAAAAATATAATTTGATGACCAGAGATATAATGTCGAAATATTGTTGAATATTTTTACTCATTGTATCTTTTTTTTTCTTATCTTAAATTGCTTTCTTCTCTTAAGTAGTAGTATTATTTTATTTCTTTGATTTGGTCTGTACACATTTCTTTCCGGGTTCCGCTCAGAGACCTAAGGTTAGAAATGGCATCATGATATTTTCCGCTGACCAATTAAAAATAAACGAAAGAACACACAAATATTTTACATTGATAAATCCTTCGTATGGCGTATGCTGTGCTCCTGAGAACAAATTTTATTATTATTATTATTATTATTATTATTTTCTTTGATTTCTGATGTGTACTCATTTGTTTTCGGGTCCCGCCCAGGGACCTAACTTTAGAAATGGCATCAGGACATTTCCCACTGAAAAAAAAATTACATAGACAAAGCCCTGCGTAAGTTGTGGGCTGTATCGTGAGGACAATCTTTTTTGTATTTCTTTAAGACATGCGCTTCCAGGAATCCCTTCAATTAGTCTACTGGAATCTTTACCAACAAATCCGAGGGCTTCCACTACAGTGGGGATTGTTGATGTTCCCATGTGCCGCATTTTTAAGATTTCGATTTCAAGGACCTTGTATTTTGATTGCTTTTTAAAGATATTCAAAGATACTTTGCAGTTTGCAGATACTGCGATATCAATAAGGAAGCAACTTTTTTGTGTGCGATCTCTAATAACAATGTCTGGGTGGTTAGATTTGATTGTTCTGTGTGTATTGTGTAGTCCCATAAAATTGTAACATGTCCTATCTCCGTAACCGAGGATGGGTGGTGTTCATACCACTTTCTTTCAGTTTCCTTCCCGTAGAAGTTACAGTTTTTCCAGTGCAGATAGTGACCAAAACTATCATGCCTGGTTTTATATTCAGTGGGTGCCAATACCATTCAACCTGATACAGGATGACAGATTGTTTCTGGGTAATTATCACAGACCCTGCATTTTGGGCTAACACTATGTTTTAGTATGTGCGCTTGATAATTTCGAGTCAAGAAATACTGATACTTTGCAGCAAGGATAAAACATTGCATTTCAGCTTTTAACCCTGCACTACGTATCCACTGGGGCGTACGGGGTTTGTCTACATCAGTTTGTTTGGTACGGGCAGAGTATTGTGCATGAAGCGATTTATCTTGCCATTGTTTCTTTATCTGGTCGGTTGCATTTGTTTTTGCTTTCATTTTTATGTATTTTGCAATTTCAATTGTGCTTTACTTGTATTTCTGCATCCATTTGAAAATCTATTTTGAAATTGTTGGCTTCTTTTATTATGGAATAAAGGCGAGTACTACTGTCTTTGACACGTATCATCATCCAGTCTTCTGTGGTTTCTTTGAAGACCAATTGTTGTAGATTTGTAGGACTAATGTAGGCAGATGATTAGTTGAACTAATCATCTGCCTCTTTCGAATCTGGGCACATACAGACGATCAACATCAGCTTTGAGATGATACATGGGGTAGAAAATGAGAAGCTTTCTCGTTTCGACTTCCATTCGATTGTCTCTGAATATGGAACCCAGGGAAGTTTGTAATCTGTACAATATCAGATGTTGGCAGTGAAGATTCAGAGAAAGTACCGGTTGTTAAGTAATTTTTTAAGTCTTCGATATCAGGTTAGCAGTGCAGACAATGGAAAAATGGCTGGCTTTATACACGTCGCATTGAATATTTTGAGCTTCCTGATTGGTTAACCCTTCTCTTGGTGGACTATAAAATGAGTCAACTCATTTCACTTGCTCACTAGTACACATATACACAAAAAACCTGCAACATCGATTAATCTCAACTATGGTCCAATTAAGGATTTTAAAGCTATATTGCACCACATGGACAGCCAACGTGTTTATGGCTCATGTCCTGATTTTTTTTAATTCAGCTAAGTATTTAGTACCAAACGCACACACCCGTAGTACTCCTTTCATAACTTCTCCTTTCTTTGGGTATTGTTGTTTATCATCTCCTTCACTAATTCCTAGGTACTCATAGGCTTCATCTTGTTCCATTTCACTAATCTTTGTGACAAAGTCCAAATCTGTTGAGGTTGTTTCTATAATTCTCTCTTTCTTGAATATTACTTTTGCACATTTATCTAATCAGAAGTTCATAACTATGTCGTCAATTAAACATTTTACAATATTTAGGAGGCCTTCAACTCATTGTTGTTTTGACAAAAGTTTGAGATCATCCACGTAGAGTTGGTGATTGAATATTTTGTCTTATTATTAATATTATTATTATTATTATTATTATTATTATTATTATTATTATTATTAATGAATTACTAGATATTAATGAATAAAAAGAAAACTCTAAACCAATCAATAATAAATAAATGTAAATATAGATTTAAAAATTAAGAAAATGCACTAAATAATAGCAACTAAATGACCTCATTCTAGCTCTTTTCAATAGCCATATGTACGTTTTATGGTAACATTTTTTTTTTGGGGGGCGCTTCTAGCTTATAGAATTATCTTCCGGATTTATGCATTTCGACCAACTTTGATATTTCAAAATTTAAATGCAATGCCAATCGTTATATTCTGTTTTCCTGATTATTCTTCTCTTGTTCTTGCACCATAATTTTTTTGTGTTTTCTAATTCTTTCACACCCAGTAAACACTTGTATTTTATTGCATTATATATACACACACACACACACACATATATATATATATATATATGTGTGTGTGTGTGTGTGTGTGTGTGTGTGTGTGTGTGTGTATTATACCAAAAATGAAACTAGACATTCGTTTCCAGGAACCTCTTATTTATTCTGGATTTCCTTTCCGTCTTTTTGCGCATTCTTTCCTCACAGAATCACAAAGAAAGAAACAAAAATCATTTATCTAACACAAAGAAAGAAAAGATTTCGATATATACTGTGGATAGGGAGAAATAATACTAAGCTACTCTATCCGCTCTCATTTATATGTTTAGAAATAAAGTAATATACATCAGTATTACATTCCATCATCGATTTTAGCTCTAATAACATTTTAAATCAACCCTTATGTGTGTATTGTATATTCGTAGAGGCTGGTTATGATCTTAAACGTAAGATAAATCACCATAAGTTTACGACCAAACAGCGCTGTTGGATCTTTTCTTTTATAATGGTTCTGTCTGGAAAACTGTTTACTTAAATCGAAAAATATATGGTGTAATTTTTGCGTTTTAACAATGAATAATTCACATCTAAATACAATGTGTATATAACTTAGAATACAATGCTTATATATTTGGCCTATTCGTTTTAGCAAGAATACGACCTCTTTTACAGACGAAATGAACACAAAGAGCGTAGCCAATGTAGAGAAAATCTAAAAATCATGATCGAATCTACACCCAAATCCAAAAGAGAGCAGTTTTTGATGGTCTGAAAAAAATCTTACACGAAAATTACAACACTGGCCACACTATTTCGAGGAAATATAACATAGGCCTATATAAATTCAATTAAAGTAATGTCTCTCTCCAAACATAAAAAATATCGCACCTAATGATGGGGAAATAAAGAATTCTATAGTATGCACGTTGTTTGTTTTTGATTTTGTCGAATGCACAGTGTAGTATGATCAGTTGGGCTCTGTCTGTGAGAAAATGTGCAGCAAGACGCAATTCTCCCGGCCAGAAATTTGAAAATGCATGCTGTACTGCTTGACATTCACACCGGAAGCTCAAATACGAACATTTCAGAGAGTTTTGGTGTCGACCTGAGGACAATGCAGAAGGTGTTTGAAGTGCACACTAGTGATACCGACGTTATGCCTCCATTCATCTCCTTACGGTGTCTACATCAAGTGCCTTGTAGAGTTAAAGCTGTCCTGGTTCAAGAGGTTTATTGTTAGGAGACTGGCAAAAGGACTCTGCGGCATGCCACACGAACTGGAGAAACCAGTCATGACTGTTAGGCAATTTCCGTGACCACATAACATCTTACATCTCGTAATTGACTTCCCTAGGCTTCCGCACCTTTAATTACTATGTGAGGGGCGCAGTTGATCGAGAGACTAACAAAACTCCTTGTTACAACAAAGTTTGCAGCATACATCAACTTAAACATTGTGACCGTCCAGAAGAGTTTTAAGAGATTACGAAGTCGTCTGGGGGCCGTGGTTGAAGACAATTTCGATTTTATTGAAAAAAAAATCACTTTTTAGTATTTCGATATATTTTTGTGTAATTCTGGTAAATAAATCTGTTAAAATGAGATATCAATGTTATTTTACTTTTTGCTTAAATTAGGCGACAATTTATTCAGTGTACATAATTTATGGGATAACGATATGTACGTTTTTATATAGCAAGATCAATTATGTTGCAATGATTTATGAGAAAGTAGAAACAAGTTTCCATTTCACTCGTTTCATCAGTCAGGACTTCATCGGAACTATTTTGTTTTCATGTTGGCGCAAATGCACATGCATACGAAAAAAACATTGCTGGGAAAATCAAGTTTTAATTTACTTTTCAGTTAAAAATTCAAAGGTAATTTAATATTGAGAAATCCCACCATCTCTCTTTCGTGCGCATGTTTAATCTCACAAAATATATTAAATAACTTATCCGACTATTTACATTATTCGGACTATTCTCCTCATCTCTGTCGCCATATTTATTAAAACGTTTTACGCTCCGGCCTTCTTCAGGTGGCTGGAATGTCAAATTGAATCCTTTATTTCGCCATGTATAATGTATGTCAGATATCAGTTATTTCCTGTTAATTCCCCTCTCGAAGTTATTCACTGCTTTAACCGGGTATTGAATTCATACTCTTTGCGTCCTGTCACTGGATGTAACCAACACCTTTATCCACTGTGCCATGTGTCCTTGAAGTATATAGACACATATACTAAAATTAGTCTGAGGAAATCCTAAATGTATATATATATATATATATATATATATATATATATATATATATATATATATATATATATAATCAAACTGATTACCGTTTGTATCCAACGCTCTCTCATTAATGATTAAATGATTTGTCTATATCATACTGACCTATATCAATATATGGCCTGTTAAGGACTCACGTGCGTTATGTATAGGATATATTTAATCTGATAGATGTTGTTTGGTGTTTAATGCGTATATTCACACCAATGTAAAACGTAGATAGATGAAATCATATTATATACTTTCATATCTCCATGGTTAATGTAGACATGTGTTTATTTTACTCTATTATAATTAGCATATTTTCCCAGAAAATTCCGGGTAATCTCTTAGCATGACTAATGACAATTTCTACAGAAATAACCGTGTGCCAATATCAACATCTTTTCAGTAACCAGAATAAAGTGAATTATCACTAAACATTTAAAGTGCGGGAATTCGTACGCATTACAATAAATTATAACTCCCCAAATAGTTTAGGCTTATCAACGTGATCACCTAGTGTGTTGCGAAAAGTATTTATTGAAACACGCTGTATATTTCTTCACCTCTGAAATTACCAACAAGTTTAGCGACCAGGAGAATGTCAATTACTTCAAATACTGGAAGTGATCTATGTGCAAGGATTAAACAATTTGAGTATTTTCATATTATTTATTTTCTATCATATACGACACGAAATATCCCAGGATTTATAATGTCTTCAGAAGCACCTTATATCTTTTACCCTTCCTTGCTTCCTTTTTCCTTGAAATGATACATCATATACTTTTAATAGTTACTATACAGTAAGCTGTTTATTAGGGCAGTTGAGATTAGGAATATTGGTATTGCACTCAGTTTAAATGGTAGGGGTGTAACATGATAAATAATTGGACTAATTATCTTTTTCGTAATCCTCAGTCCTTTTTGAGATTATGTTTAGGTTCAAAATCATAGTGTTAGAAGTTCATTCTGCTAATCAGTGAAGCCTGATATAATAGACTCATAAAATGTATAATTATCTGAAGCTTTACAACTTTTATATGGACAAGATGCATGGCACACGCACGTTATTACTAAATCATTGTTCCATCAATTAAGAACATCATTTACTTCAAAGGAAATTATATTGAACAATTTAGTTATAATGTGATGTAATGTGTTATATACTGCAATAAAGTTAGTGCGATCTTCAATAAACATTGCAAATTTAAAAGCTATTTTCTTATCGTTTGTACATAGCAGTGTTAGGGTGTTACCTTCACTTTTATCTATTATTTGTTTTTATTACTTAAGATATAACAAATGGACTAGAACAAAAAATATTTTTCTTTAAATATCCTTTTTATAATCTGTTACAATTTTTACACAGATTTTACTATCGAATGCAGTAAAAAATTGCATATTTTACTTGTTATGATTCATAATCAAAATTTTGGTTTGAATATATTTTTCATTTAATGTGTTTGATACAAAAGATATCAACTTTTTTGGATATATTCTTGAAATAGTAAAATTGTGAGGTCAGTTTGTAAACAAAAACCTGCGGAAATTAGGTATTTCTGCACATTTTTCAGACGACATTTAAAACAAAATGCTCAAAAATTGATAAAAGCTATGCATTTAATTTTTCGTGTCAGTATTTATCACATCAAACCCCAGCTTTCATACGGAGTGAATTTTGATTTTTTTTTAAGAAAAGAGAAAATAAATCTTTCCTACTTTGTATAGAATACTGTATGTTGAATTGTATTTGAATTTATAAATATATTTAATTATAATTCGACATAGAGTTTTCAATATTTTCTGCTTCATAGAAGAAATCCTATCTCTATCTATAAAAGGCAGGATGTGTGTGTGTGTGTGTGTGTGTGTGTGTGTGTGTGTGTGTGTGTGTGTGTGTGTGTGTAACGAATGCACGGCCGCAATTTTCGACGGATTTGCACTAAAATTTACATGCACATGCTCCAAGTTAGCGGAAAGGCCAAGACCGTCTTTGCATTTCCCAACTCCCATCGATAGTGGAAATAATCGATTTTTCATGCTTCTACGGCAGTTTTCATGTAGTTCGCGTCCTTTTTCTACTGGTCACAGTGAGAGCCTATGGCTGGCTGCCACGAATAGGCAGGAAGATTCTATTGGCCAGCGTGAGAGCCAACAGCTGACTGACACAAATGTTAACTAGCATGCTAGCATGCAAAAAATCGATTACTGCATTCGTCACAAGTGGGAAAAATTTAAATCTGCCTGCCACTTTACTCCAATTGGCTCATTCGCTTGCTTAAACTCAACGTTGATTCTGATTCCGCAGAACTGGGTTGGGTGTGAAAAAGTACTTGTTGTTAACATTCTTTATTCATTCGGTTTTTCCAGTTACGAGTCCTTTTTTTTAAAGCTGATGGTTTTATGTTTATTTTGTTTCGTTCTTTATCGTAACAGATTTAATGTTTAGTATAGAGCTTAGAAAAAGTTCACAGTGTGAGATAGGCAAGAAGTAAGGCAAAGGGCACTCCTTTAAAGGCAAGAAAGTGCAAAAATATTTTAAGTCAAGTGATAACGATTGTTGTACGAGTCGTACAATTTTTGAATCAGGCACGGGCAACGCCGGGCCATGCTGCTAGTTGATAACATCTCCAGTTTTACTCATTTTTGTTTACCTATAACCCATTTCCTTTTCTTTTTATTTCATTCATAGTGATGCTTTCATTCGATCACCTGATTACATTTTATAATTTATTTCGTCATAATTATAATTCTTGATATTGTTTTTTACGGCATTCATTTATTCTTGTTCTTTAATATCCGATAAATTAAAATCATTTCCATTTCCAATTAATTTTTCCAGAAACTATCCAATTCCACCTATCATCTCTCTTTTTAAACATCAGATGGGATACAAAATGGAATATTGCTGCTAGATATTGTTTGGAATTGCCCGGTCTTTTCTTTCCAGGCTTGAAAGTGTTCAAATGCATTTGTAAATGATTAATTTTTTCCACATTACGTACATTTTCCTACAGACGTTGTCGCCATTTATATGTAAAATCTTCTCGGATAACATATTCCTTATTTCGGACATTTACAGCAAGGTTCCATTACATGTACATTGGAAAAAAACATCCCCATTCCCCAGGTATTACATTGTTAAAAAAGACACCTTCCCAAAACCACCGCATATTGTGACAGACTCTCAAAGATAATTTCTTCGTTCACTGCAATTTTCAAATTTACGGTCAACGGATCTATATCCTACGTATCTTCATAATCTACATTTCTTCCCCCTACTCTTTCGTCAATGAAACAACCAAATTCATTAAGCTTTAATTTGAGTCTACTCGTGCCTTGTATTTGCTGAAAATATAGCAAAATAAAATAGACATTTTTATTCTCATGCTCAACCGAACGTTGTTCCATATACACGGTGCCGACACTATTTTAGGGACACTTTGAAAAGTGTGCTTAAAGGTGTTTTTATGGTGCCGAGAGCATTTGTGTTGATGAGTAGGTAGTTCAGCAGTAACTGTCCATTAATGGCATGAACATTGAGTGATGGGTTTGTCTTTGGTTTCATGTTTTCTATATTTTTACTTCAACTTAGGCGACACTGTTTTTCGGATAAGACACAAATTTCAGGTTTTTTAATGATTTAGTTGTCGAACGTGTACAATATGCAAATTTTCTGCAGGTAAATTGTACCCTGACCATTACATTTGAGTATCTTTACCATTCACTGCGGAAACGTATTAAAATCCTGAAGAAGAATTCATTCAAAAGAAGTCATCAGTTTGGTCAAGTACGAAAAAAAAACAATTTCCAAGAGAACAGAAAGAAGAATGAAGAGGAATGTTACGAGGTTGTTATCATCTGGAGAAAAGGTGACAACGAAGAAAGTAAAGAAGTGTGAACTTGACGTCAATGTTCGAACTGTACAAAGAAAGCTACACGAAATTGGACTTAAATATGCTAAAATCAAGAAAAGAATTACACTAACGAGAAAACACAAGGAGGCAAGGCTGGGAAGCGGAAAATGGTGGATAACAAAACATGTCCACTTCAAGAAATTGATATTTACTGAGGAAAAACGTTTTAAGTTCGATGGACCTGACGGGTGGTGTACATGGTCGAGAAAAGGTAAACCTTTTATTCTCAACAAGAGAGACATGGGAAGAGGACGAGTCATAGTTTGGGATATGGCATTTTTGAATGGAAACTTGTGACTCGAGTGGTTAAAAGGACGTCAAAATAGCTTGAGCTGCAGAGAACTTTTGGAAAAGAGAGCCCTACCACTCATAGAAAAAGAAATGGGAAGTAATTTTATTTTTACAGCAAGATAACTGCAGCATCCATGTGGCCAAAGCAGTGACAAATTGACTGTGCGAAGCAAATATAATTTCTCTGGAATGGCCTGCAAGCTGTCCAGATTTAAATTTAATTGAAAAGATATGGGAAATACTTGCAGAGCTTGTTTACGACGGGCCAGAAATAACCAGACAGGCTGGACTGTAGCAGCGCATACAAGATGCTAAAAATAGACTGGTAGAAACACGAAGAGGTGTTATTATCAATATGTATGAACATTATGAAGATAGACTGATAGAAGTCATTGAAAAATGGGAGATGCCATAAACTATTAGCATTGTTTCTGCAATGTCCGAAAAATACTGTCGCCTGTGTAATGTGAAAATTTGTAAAAAATTAAAAATACTTCGAATTTGAATTCTGCTTTCATTTGTAATATTGAAACAGTTTTTAAATGTTATTGTCATTACAGTAAAACTGTACAGACAGCCTGTTCTACCTAAAACTTGAAAAAATAAAGTGTCTGAAAAATAGTGTCGGTCCCCTGTAAAATAATCTTCATTGTAATTTTACTTTTGTTTAGAATGGAATTGAATACGTATACTTGATTCAGTAAGGTTTTCTTATTTTTTACTTTTTATTTTCATTAATATCTCGAATTTTGGTACATATTGTCTTACGTATATAGAAAAAATAATACAATTAAATAAACACTCATTATATTTAAGATCTTTTTTTGTACATCATCCAAGCAACACGAGAATACATCCATTTTATCAAACTCCGACAGTAAGCTATCTGTTGACTTCCCAAATATGGCCTTGGCAAAGTTGCAATTATAAAATAATAATAATAATTTTCGGATTAATGTGATTTTAAACATAATTAATGAAGAATCGATCGATAGCAATATTGTATTTTTATTTAATGTATTAAACGAATATGATGTAATATGTTATAGAGTGCAGAAGGTTTTGTCTCATATTCAGTAAACAATAAAAATGATTTATAATTTGTACACAGCAGTATTATGGTGTTATATACACTTTTATCTATTTTTTTATTAGTTATGATCTAACAAATTATCTATCAAAAGATCTAATTAAGCGTATTCCTTGAGTAAGCACTTAATATAAAATAAATTTCTAAATAGTAAAAGCCCATACATTTAGAGGGCTATGGGTCTGTAAATTCATTGTGGTGCGAACTAATAATGATACAAATCTGTATCTCTCCTATATATCGTTTGGAATTCATCAGTTAATATCATCGACTGGTTGTGTGACTCCCTGGTTTTCTGAAAACGTGGAACCCTCTCAGGAACATGTACTTCAATATTTTTTTTTATTCTCGGGTAGATGCTTATACATCTTCCTCTTATTTAATGTTCCCATGTACAAACATCTTAAGCACAGTTTGCTCGACCAGCTGTTTACAATTTTGTGAAAGTTACTGAAATCCTGTGACGGCACGAGTTTGTGGGCAAGGAGTTCGTGCTCCAAATCAATTCGCTGATGCAACTAGATTCTCTGAATGTCTGGTGTAGTTCTTAGTGAGAGGATGTGCTGCCGGTCTAATTGATCTGCTCGGAATGTGAAATCAGAGAATGTAGCTCAAATAATCCTAGGAAGTTAATATGTACCCAACTCTTCCACAGCTATAAATACTATGACGTTTATAAAGAAGTAATTGCTAAACTAAAAAAAGAAATATTAAAAGACATATCCAATCGCAAATCTATATATAGTGCAAAAGCACGATACGAGTTTAATTCGTTCCATGGCGGAGTTCGTAAGTCGAGCTACTCATATGTCGAAAATATTTTCCACTTTTAAAATAATTCGTTCTGTTCAAATCCCGACAAGTAAACGCCCTTTTTTGTATACGTAAGAAATCTGTTTTTCTATAGTATAAATAATTATGAGAATAACTGCATTAACAAAGAAGGTGATTATATTTTTTAAAATATTTCGCCCAAAGCAAGGCAATAAAGCCTCTGCTACGAAATGAATTACTGATTGCATAAAAATGGGAGAAAAATTAGAACATTCTTAAAGAATGGGAAAGATAAAAGAATAGTTTATTACGAAAAAAAGGGTGATAACGTCTGACATCGGTTTTAAATCATTTTCGAAAACTTCAAAGCTGATTGAAATATGAAAAGAACGTTGAAG